>JAEMWC010000590.1:480000-558398 GCA_016490735.1 Pachyseris speciosa
CAATCTAAAGGAAGTAATGTACATGAAGACAAGTCTTAAGTCTGAGAGATTAATGTCAACAAGGGCCAAGCCGTTCGGAGCAAGATTAACGTTTATCCGAAATAACCATGCACCATGACAACCCATACGGTTTTTATGTTCAGTTCACTCAGATGGCACACAAAACAACAAAAAGATATGTGACATTTTGTATTGAACCAAATGCACCGAATTTTTAAAACTATGCAGAAAGATGCAGATAAAGGCAAAATTAAGGGTGTTTCTAAGAGGCTTTACTGTTTCTACGGTAACCTTATATTTGAAAACAATCCTCACGACTTGCTGAGAAATAATTGGGAACTTTTTAGACATCATGTTCAAGAAAACAAACGGAAGATTGTGGGAGTATCGATCCATCAAAGAGTTAGTGTTTAAAAATAACTAAACCATTTTGAGCCACCTTAAAGCAAATTGTCGACACTCTTGCGCAAGGTAACGGCTTACTTTAAACAGCAACAACAACTTTTTAATGGGTAAAAACAGAATTACTGGTGACCGAGTAATTGTGACTTTACAGTGACACGCGTCTTCTAAAGAACTTAGCTTTTTGAATGATCTAAAGCCAATGAAAATTCCGTTAAGTATGTTGTTACCGGCCAGTAAAAACCAAAATTGAAAGCTCGTTTTTCTGTTCACCTGTTTTGTAGATACAAGTTGCGTTAGTGTCACGTCACGCAATCTTTGGCATCTCCACGACCTCCACAAAGAAGTAATTTGCTTGAGTCGTCTGTAGAGCTCCTCCAAGAACATGTCTTTATCCGCCAGAAACAACTCGAGCTCTTGTTCAAAGCGGAGTAGCTCCCTGTCTAGTTTAGCCTCCTGTGCTGCTTGCGAGACTTCCTTTAGATCATCCAGCTAAAAACAAAGAGGAACTTTAGTGGTGAGGCGGAGATCATAGTGGCTAGTCCCAGATAAGGAAGATGTTTTCTCGATTTGTGTTGCTAGTTGGGTGTGCATGTCGGCAAAATAGATCTCCGTATCTCCTGAATCACTAAAAAGGTTTCTCCCGAAGAAAAGGAAAACAAAAACAAAGCCAATGCCATTTTGTAGTTCGTAGTTTAGTTCAGTTTTACTTAGCCGAAGGTACTGGACAAACGACGAGAGCGGCAAGGCGAAAACAAAAGAGGACTGGAGAGGAGTAGCGCGATAATGATCCTGTTCACAGGTAAGTTTAAAGTTAGCGTGGGTTGGTTTCAACAATCCGTATTAACGATCCCTCCCAACCCAGGGACACCCAACGACAAGTTTCGGTAGATATCTGTTCGGTGGAGGGTAATTCGCCTTGGGTTTTCGGCGTCGGTTAAAGAGTGCACTTGGATTTTCGTAACTAAAACGTGGCCTAAAATATTCGCAAATTGGGAAATCATAGCCCCTGAGATTTTCGGAAAGGTTGTAATTGCTGGTTTTGGTAGTCAAAAACGTCAGCTAGCATTTTCGGAAAGAAAATAGTTCCCTGGAAACTTCGTGGAAAGTTCATTTCAGCTTGCATTTTCTCAAAGGAAGATTTTGTTCCCTAACATTTTCGGGTAATTAAACTTTCAGCTAGGGGAATCCGAACAGATGAACTTTTTCAAGCTTATGAAAACATCACTTTAAACAGACTCCAAATGCCACAAGGCACTTAAAAATGCCTTTCTACAGCTTTTGGTTGATTTGACACGTTGGGTGCCCCTGCCAACCCCCCGGTCCCCCCCCCCCCCCCCCCAATATATAAGTTCCTCCCGTTTTAAACACCATCAATCTCAGACGGTAAAATCCTGCCGATAACAATAAATAAGACTATGGACCTTTTGGTCAACTATTTATAAGCTTTTAGTTTGGTGTTTCAGACAATTTTGAAACGCATGATTCACTCCCGGCCACAAATAAGCCAAAAATAGTCCAAAAATAGTCTTGCCTGACTTAAAAACACGACTCATCACCAGAAGTCATAGGTAAGCGATAAGTGAGACAGGATCCCAGCTACGAGGAGCGATGTTATCGTAATCTGCATCAACTACCGTAAAAGGGCACAGTTGATGATGAAATAAAATAGCCAAGTAACTATTCTCGCAATTTATTTTTGCATTATAAACAGTCAAGTTCGAGAGAAACAGCAGGACCGCAAATGATCCCGGACCGCAAATGATCCCCAAATTGGACCGCAAATGATCCCGGACCGCAAATGATTCCCGTATTGCACCATGTTGGACCGCAAATTAATAAGGAATGGCATGGATGGTGAAATGGTATGGATAGGGAATTGGCATGAATTGCGATTATTTTAATCAAAGCCTTAAATCATGGCTCACAACTATCATCATCTGATTAATTTTAAAAAGGTAATTTGTAAAGGTAAAAAAAGGTAATAATTTGTGCAACCGATGTGAAGCAGTCAATCAGTGTTATCACACCAGGATCCAAAGCTATCTCGTTTTTCCTTCCTTCTTTAGAGATCTTTGTGTTTGTTTTTATCTTTAGTAACTCCAAGAACGTTCACAAATGATACCAATGAAATAAGAACAAGACAGTTTAGCCATATTTTCCGAACGCGTGGGAGTCACAGCTGACACGACGGTGACAAGTTTCGGATGATCTTTGACCCCTGCTCCGATTTCAACCACATCACCGCGTTTCTCGCCTGCCACAGGCCAGTCGGCTGATCCCATGAATGTGAGAAAGAAACACTTCTATTATTCTGGGTACAATTTAAAATGAGAGTGCTCAGTGAACAAAAGACTTATTTCAAAAGATAACGAAATCAACTGCGGAATTTTTCAGTTATTTCTTTACGGGTATGCGTGTATTTTAATCCTCCGTTGTATTTGTGATTATACAATTGATTTATACTAGCCTGGGACCAGGCTCTGCAGTGGGGTTAAGGAGCGGAAAGAAGGAAAGTGGCCGAAAAAAATCGGCGAGCGAAGCGAGCCGAGCAGGGGACTGGCGGCTCGCTTCGCTCGCCGATTTTTTTTCGCCACGATCCTTCTTTTCGCTCCTTTAAAATCCCACTGCGGAGCCTGTTTCCAGGCTAATTTATACATGCTCGATTTTCACTGAAATCGGGCACGTGCACCGAAGCGTTGATCATATACCCGACAGCAATGAAATCTGATTAAGCATGTTCTCGAACGTCCTGGGATGTACAACACAATAAACAGAAGACATGAACCGAAACTCGCAGTCTAAGATCACAACAAGTGTCTTTGCAAAATCAATTACTGTACTATGCAGCCGGCGACCTGAAATCAACAAATAGACAGAACGTCACGCAAGATCACAGATTTTTCACTAAAAACGAAAAAAAAATATTAATGATAAAAATAAAAGGAACTATGGAATAATTCTCATAAAATGAAAAACATGTTTTGTTGTGTGTCATTTTTATATCAATCCATGCCATTCCTTATTTTTTGCTCGGGATCATTTGCGGTCCAATGTGGGGATCATTTGCGGTCCGGGATCATTTGCGGTCCATTTTGGGGATCATTTGCGGTCCGGGATCATTTGCGGTCCTGGGATCATTTGCGGACCCGTACATATCTCTATGGAAACAAGGCGCATGGTTTATAGCGTTCGTTATTGCAAACAGTTGTAAGTTTCGAAGAACTAATGTAGAACAATTATATACGGTGGCAGAAAACTCTGAAGAAGACTTCCTCTGATGTCAGTAAAATGCAGGGAAATCGGATTTTGAATCTGGAATTTAGGCTATGTCTACACTATGCCGGACAGCATTTTATGCCGTTGTGAGAAATACTCCGGCCTCGTGTGAACGGCAGTGGCCCAAAACCGCCGCCATCTTTCCACTAGATTGCAATCCTTGCTCCTCGTTGTTGATTTCCGTTTCGGTTTCATTCTTTGTTCACACTACTCCAGAAAGTGTCACGAAAACGTATCCGATATGTGACGATTCACTTTCAAGACCGCAGCGGCCCAGCATCGCTCCGACGCAAAAACCGTGCCGAAATCATCGTTTTGAATGTGAACAAAAGCCCTATCCGATATGTTTTCGTGCCAGCACAAGAGCTATCCGGTATCACGGTGTAGACATAGCCTTAGAGGAGAAAAAAAAATTAAACGTGTGTGCCTGATCAAGCCTGAGGACTGCCCAGTACAAACCAAATTTAAAACGAGAATCACTTCGTGAATTTTACCGGGGCCACTTTTGCCTTGGCAACCCACGTTTACACTAGCATGCATAAGGGTCGTTTACATCAAGAAGTTTATCGCGGGACATGAAAATCTATTTTATCGCAAATATTCTTTGGAGAAAAAAACGTCTAATTACTAATATGAAAAGAGAAAATGATATTTGCCTGTGTACTCATTTCGATAATAGAATTACGCCTCGGCTTTCATAAAAATCTTCCCTGCTAGCAGAGGTATGGCAAGCCAAATGTAGCAATATTCAACTCATCTAATTTTATATTCAGTTATGTATTTTGTTTTCAACTATTGGTTTAATATTCAACTTTTATTCAACCTTCAACACATCATTCAACATTCAACTATTTATTCAACATTCAACTAGTCATTCAACATTCAACATATCATTCAACATTCAACTATTCATTCAACATTCAACTAGTCATTCAACATTCAACTATTGATTCAACATTTAACTATTGATTTAATATTCAACTATTCATTCAACATTCAACACATCATTCAACATTCAACTATTCATTCAGCATTCAACGCATCATTCAACATTCAACGAGTCATTCAACCGGTCAGTATAAAAGATGGACTGTGGACTGCGGACCCGGACTGCGGACTGGGTATAAAACGCGGACTGAGTATAAAATGAGGACTGAAGGCTGCAGACTAGGTACAAAACACTGTGCAAAAGGCGGGTATGGACAAACCGTGGCGTAGGCCATGGTGTAGGCTATGGCCCACCCTATGGCCTACTGGTGGTCAATTTTTTTAAAACTCGGTGTTTCGCACCGCGGGTTTATAGCGTGCTACTGGATTTGAAGAAACACCAGGAAAATAATGTCCACAGCATCTACCAGTTGTTTTGAACTAGTTTAATGCGCAATTCCATTTTGCACAAGCTAGCTAGTCAACTGAAAATAAATGATACATATAAGCCAACTAACCGTCATTCTTAACAAATCAGATATAATCGAAAACGAGACTTCAACAGCAAACTTTCTCTATCGTATTGTTGATATACTTTCAATTCTGTGAGGCGTAATCCCGTTTAAAACAGGCTATTTTAAAATTTTAACCGAGATGGTTTTAAGTTTTTCAATATTTTTGCAATGTTTTCTAGTAAAATTATTTTCCTTTTCAGGGCAAAAAACACGAACATACTGTTTTCAATAACAGGGTCCTTTCTCATCGATCGTTCGAGTTTTTGATCACGCTACTCCATGAGGGAGGTATGATATGTTTGGCTAAATATGATAAAAATGGCAGGAATCTCGCGTGACGGGTCTTCTTGCTAAGAAAAACAATAAAAAAACTGAAATTAATACAGCTGTCAACAAAGTGCAACATTGCTGGAAACCTGTGTAAACAACCTTCTCCGTCAATCTGTTAAGCCCTGGTCAAACGGCGCATGATAGTCGATGATAGTTGATTCTCTTCAAACTATCATCAACTATCACCAACTATCATTCACATGGTCAAACGGCGCATGATAGTCGATGATAGTTGATGATAGTTCACCGGCAGTCGCGCGAGCAAAGGTCACGCGAGCAGCTTATTCTAGGCTCTATCCGCGTAAAATGTGAGCACTAAAATGGCTTCGCGAGAGACAAACTTGTAGAAGTATCAATTTATCGCGACGAAAGAGGGCGGCAGCTTGCTTAATAGTAATCGATTTGTTGGAGAGATGCGGTGTCTCTTCTAATTCTTGCAAGTTGACACTTTCTTCAGAAGATATCTTCTCTATGTTATCTTGGTCTTCAATATTTTCGTTGTCATGATTATCATCTTGGATATAAAAACGTATTTCTGAAGCTGCAGCTGAGCCTCGCGAGGAACTTTTGGCGGCCATTTTAAACGAGCCCGCCGATTTTCGGGGAAAACAGCTGACCAAAAACTATCATGAACTATCATACGCGTGGTCAAACGAGAAAAACTATCATCGACTATTATGAAGAATTTGAACAAGCTCAAAATGAATGATAGTTGATGATAGTCGATGATAGTGCATGATAGTTGGTGGTCAAACGGAAGCGCGCGCTTCAACTATCATCGACTATCATGCGCCGTTTGACCAGGGCTTTATACCTACGACTCTCTTCTGTTCTCTCGGCGGCGTTTCGCTCAAATTTGCTAAGCAGACTCGTGGTTACCCTGGCTCCAGAGGCCCGTTGAAAAAAATAAATATCCCTGAAAAGCCAAAATAGAACGCGAGAGACGGGCCTCTGGTCGCACGAGCAGAGATATTAGGGACTTTAAGCAAATCGCTACGGCGACCTCTGCTACGGCGGCCGGAAGTAAAAAAGCCCAGAAATGAAGCAGTGCGCATGCTTGGAAATGAGCTTTCGCCGTAGCGCTAAATCCTGCAACGTGAAGAACTGCCTTCTGGCGCAGTCGCTACTACGTGAGTATAAAAGTCGACTCTCCTCCTATTCTTTGCGGTCACTAGTTTTAAAAACTAACATAGATTGTTTTTCACTTCTTCAAGAAAGTATTTGAAGCTTCTTTCCAGTAAATACGTTTTCCCTGCGTTTTCTCGTAAGAGATTTCTATCGTCAGCAGACTGTGCCATGCATAAACATGGCCGCGGAAATACTGCCAGAATAAACAAAGGCTAGACGAAAACCGTAAGTACGACTGTTAGCAATAAAGCTAATGAAATGTCACTGAAGGTTGTTTACGCAAGAATAAAATATCTAAAACGTTGAATTTGTTGATTTCTTGTTAAATTACGGCACATAAGAAGAAAAATCACTTTCAGCGAACTCCGATCTTCAATTGTAGTTTTCTGTTTTGTGTAGAAATCGCCCTCTGATGATGTTTTCTATTAATATTCTTCTTGGCAAACGAAAGATTGGAATTTAAGTACAGAAATTCTTGCACAAAGTCTCTCTCAAAAGAGGGAAATTGGTTTCTATTTTCAGTGGTTTTGGTTCGTTCTAGATAATCTCGTCCGCTGAGGCAAATTAAGTTTTACAGTATAAAGCAGTACTGAATTCTTCGTCTGAAGTGAAGCCCATATTTTTCTTTCATGTGACAACTACGTTGTTTTATGTATTCGCTTCTCCAAAGGAGGTCATAACAGCGAAAGCAAGTGAGCCGTAGTCACTGCTTGCTTAAAGTTGAAATTTGGAGGGCTACGGTGACATACTCTCCCGAGGACTCCGCATCCACGACCGCCGTAGTAGAGGTCGCCGTAGCGATTTGCTTAAAGTCCCCATTCATTTCCACAGGACAGAATTTGTCCTAGTCCACTGATTGGTTCTTCAAATAAACAACAACTATGATTGGCTTAGAAAAAGCGTGGTTTCCCAGCCGGACAAACCGGTTTCGATGTTGAATAGAAAGCAAGTGTAAGCATCGATATGGCGGCTGCTATCGACGATCGTGGATTCTTTTGTGCGTTTCGAAATGCTGTTCAGGTCGCTTTGAATTTTCCGATATTGTTGCATTAAAACCAGTGCAAGACGAAGCGTTGTTGGCTTTCCTGAAACGGAAGGATGTGTTGGCCGTTTTACCGACGAGTTGTGGAAAATCCTTGATCTTTCAACTTGTTCCAGCAATTTGTGCCAACCTACATGATCAAGGCTTTGACTACCCAAAGAATGCAGTTCTTTTGGTGATCTGTCCACTCACTGCCCTTATTGACTCACATATTCAAGAGCTTGCCGATCGCGGAATTGCAGCCTGCTCTCTTGGTGATGACAGCGAAGATGCATCACCTTGTTTACAAACGGGAAATCCCAGAACAGCGGATAATCGCGCCGCAATGTTTTGCTTCTTCGCGTTTTCGCCTTGAAATAAGTTAAGCTTCCCGTAGCCATAAATGATCAAACTTATGTTGCAAACTCTGCAAAAATCGTCGACGGATGAGCGAACAATTTTTACCGGAGTCACAACCTTCCTCGACATTTTTCCACATACAGAGAAGTTTTTCACGGTTCGCTACACGTGCGATTATTTTTAGCGATCGATTCGCTTCACGTGCGATTGTTTTTAGCGATCGGATGTCAGAAATGTCAAAAATGATAACAGCCAGACACGGTCTCCCCGCCCATCGAAAACCGGTTTGGTGGGATATCTGATACACGAAAACCGCACGGAAATGAGGTTCAGCATTCGTGCGACCAGAGGTTATTTTTTTCCTCTCGGCGCTTGGCGCCTCGTTGATGCGAATTCCCTCCTTCAAACGAAAAAAATTACCTCTGGCACCCAGGGTAACTCGTGGTAGAACTGAATTCGGAATATTTTAGACCTTAAGTTCTTTTTAAATTAAATGTTTTCCAAAATTCCAAGACAATCACGTCTCCTGAGTATGTAAATTTTAGGAAAACTTCAACCAATCACTGTTCACCGTTCCCACGGTAATGCACGTGCATTTGATTCTGTTGATGCTGTCCCAAATTATGTTTCCTGTCGCAATTTCTTAAATGTTCTTTGAAGAAAAAGATTGAGGAGAGAAAAAAAAAACCTTGGAGCTGAACTTACTTTCAATTTTTGTTTCAAAAGTATATAAGAATAAACACCTGATCTATGTGCTCTGACCACCAGGCGTAAATGCATATGTCATCGGCTTCCCCGTGGGATCGACCCCCGGCTAACCAGGGGGCCGGTAAAATCAGTCAAGCAAACTTGAGGAATTTCCCCCGGGGGTTGGGGAATCTCTCAAGACAAAGCCCACTGGTTGAGGTGAAAATCCCCCTGACGTCGTTTTCAAACTTGTGAATTTCCCCACCCCTAATCTGTGTGATGTAAAACAATGTCAAGATTTTCCCCTACCCTCGGGCAAAGAATCACATCCATCTCCTTATTGTCCCCCACATGTCTCCCTGGTAGGCCCGGGAGTCGACCCCACTGGGAAGCCAATGACATGTGCATAAACTTTACACTGTCGACGGTTCCAACGACGGGAAAACATGAGGCCTTCAGTATTAAAATAATTACGTTTCATATCGTAAAGGCTACGGGCAGGTGTATTACATGCTTGGATGCTACACTACTTCAAGCTGGTTTGGATTCTTCAGTCATCGCGGATTCACGCAAGCGACAGAAACTGGGACCCATTTCGCTGGATGATCTGCACGGAATAGGACCATAGCCTCTCGATAGCTGCCCGAAAGTTGTATTTATACCGCATTCTGGTTTTCCTGATTCCAATCTACCACGAGTCTGTTTAACACTGAAAATTTTGAGCGAACCGCCACCAAGAGAGTCGTTGGTATGACAGGGAGTGTTGATGGAAAACGTTCAGTTTACACAGGATGAACTGAGTTAAAAAAAAAAAAAAAAAACGACCGACGGGAAGCCATAGGGTGGGCCATGACTACGCCCGCCTTTTGCACATTGTTTTGTACCTAGTCTGCAGTATGGTGGCCGAGGACTGCCACTAAGTTTTGAGGTCCATTTTTGCTTTTTTTAAGCAAATAAATGTGAAACAAAATGAAAATAAGATTAAAATCAAATACAAATGCAATGCAATATAAAAGAAAATGCAAATAAAGTCAAAGTCAAATGCAATTAAATGTAAAACAAAAAGCAAAGTACAAATCAAAATCAAACTTGATTCAAATTAAAATTGAATACATTTTAAAAGAGGATCTAAATTCGAAGTTAAAGTAAATTAAAATTGAATACACTTTGAAAAGATAATGCAAAACAAAATTAGTGGCAGCGCTCGGCCATGCGAAATTTTACTTTCGTTTGAAAAATTATTTCACATGGCCGAGCGCTGCCACTACCATGATGCTTTACGCGCTTCAATGCTTTGAGTACCGGAGCAACTACAGAACACAGGGCCAAATTTTGAGTGCTTGTCGGTGGCTCGCCGGCTGGACAGTCGCTTCAGAGCTTTTAAGACCGAGGTAGATATACTAAAGAGTGGCTCGATAGCTCGCCGGCTCTGCAGAGGCTTGAGTGCTGAAGAACGAGGTAAATATGTTTTGGAGAGTGGCTTGGTGACTCGATGGCTCGGTAATGACTGGCAAGCCACCGAGCTGGGAGAAAAACCCACAAAATTGGTCCTAGCCTGTATCTTGTATTGAAGCCGAATCGATAGTAGTCTCAGCTTCGCAGCCCAGTTTCCGTTGCGTGACATCTCAAAAACTAAAGCGATTAGCCAGCCACCGAGCGGCACTGAAGCGACTAGCGAGCTGGCGAGCTTTTAGTGGTCTTTAGTATATCTCTATATCTACCTCGTTCTTAAAGCACTAAAGCGACTAGCGAATCGAACCGGCGAACCACCGAGCCACTCTTTAGTGGTCTTTAGTGTGTAGAACGAGGCGAGGTAGAAATACTAGAGTGGCTCGGTGGCTCGCCGGCTCGCTAGTCGCTTTAGTTTTTGGGATGTCACACAACGGAAACCGGGCTGCGAAGGAGACTACCATGGATTTGACTTAACTACAGGATACAGGCCAGGGCCAATTTTGTAGGGTTTTTCTCCCAGCTCGGTGGCTTGCCGGTCATTACCGAGCCATCGAGTCACCAAGCCACTCTCCAAAACATATTTACCTCGTTCTTCAGCACTCAAGCCTCTGCAGAGCCGGCGAGCTATCGAGCCACTCTTTAGTATATCTACCTCGGTCTTAAAAGCTCTGAAGCGACTGTCCAGCCGGCGAGCCACCGACAAGCACTCAAAATTTGGCCCTGTGTTCTGTAGTTGCTCCGGTACTCAAAGCATTGAAGCGCGTAAAGCATCATGGTAGTGGCAGCGCTCGGCCATGTGAAATAATTTTTCAAACGAAAGTAAAATTTCGCATGGCCGAGCGCTGCCACTAATTTTGTTTTGCATTATCTTTTCAAAGTGTATTCAATTTTAATTTACTTTAACTTCGAATTTAGATCCTCTTTTAAAATGTATTCAATTTTAATTTGAATCAAGTTTGATTTTGATTTGTACTTTGCTTTTTGTTTTACATTTAATTGCATTTGACTTTGACTTTATTTGCATTTTCTTTTATATTGCATTGCATTTGTATTTGATTTTAATCTTATTTTCATTTTGTTTCACATTTATTTGCTTAAAAAAAGCAAAAATGGACCTCAAAACTTAGTGGCAGTCCTCGGCCACCATACTGCAGCCTTCAGTCCTCATTTTATACTCAGTCCGCGTTTTATACCCAGTCCGCAGTCCGGGTCCGCAGTCCACAGTCCATCTTTTATACTGACCGGTTGAATGACTCGTTGAATGTTGAATGATGCGTTGAATGCTGAATGAATAGTTGAATGTTGAATGATGTGTTGAATGTTGAATGAATAGTTGAATATTAAATCAATAGTTGAATGTTGAATCAATAGTTGAATGTTGAATGACTAGTTGAATGTTGAATGAATAGTTGAATGTTGAATGATATGTTGAATGTTGAATTGAATAAATAGTTGAATGTTGAATGATGTGTTGAAGGTTGAATAAAAGTTGAATATTAAACCAATAGTTGAAAACAAAATACATAACTGAATATAAAATTAGATGAGTTGAATATTGCTACATTTGGCTTGCCATACTTTCGCTTTTGCGTGAATAATTAATTCGAACACGCGTTCACGCAGCGAATCGCGTCTGTGAAATTTCGAACATTTTTTGTCCTTTTAGATAAGTTTTTTTTGCCTCATCTTGAATGAAAATTTATTGTTATTGAACTTCCTGTCGCGTTTCTTTCATTTGGTTGCCTTCATTTGAGAGTTTTAGTGCACGCTGGATTTGGATTTCTGTACATTTACGGCGACCCCCGTGATTTGTTTGTTTAGTATATTCGCTTCCCTCAAATATATTTTTATTGAGTCTTGTTCAGCTTCTACGGAACTACTGGGGATAGAGCTAAGTTGGTACTAAATTTACACAGTTGAAAAACGATTTATTTCAAAATAATTGCCTTGTTTTTGTCGTCTTTTTGATGTACAACTTTCCTCTTTCTCTCGCTGCGCTGTAAAATTTCGTCGGGCGACGAAAAAATTATCCGATTTCTTCTTTTTGAATTCGTTTTACGTGTGTTTTTCGCCGAGGACTTCGGTATAAGAATCGAAGGAATCCTTTTAAAGAGAAACTTGTTTAACATGCTACTCTTGTTCTTGAGACGTCTTATAAAACGCAGTGAATAAACTTACGTTTTACAAGAAATTGATGTAAAGATAGTTTTGAAATATGTTCGCTTTGATTCTCGATAAAAGGTTCACTCTCAAGTGCAGTGGTCGCTCATAAATGTCTCTCAAAAAATCCACTCTTAAGTTTTCGCACGTGAAGTAGTCTCTCGTAAAGGTTGTAGAAGTTTTAGTTCCCCAAAAGTTATAATCTTTGTCTGGAATGCCTTCGATTGCCTCGAGTAACGTTACCATGTGCACTTCGAGAAATTTGTCACAGCGGAAAGCGGGGCCCTGGAAACGAGACTTTGAAAAAACGAAAGGAACAAACAGCATTTTATGACCGGTTCCAGCCTTCGGCTGGCCCCTGTAATGATTAGAATTCGCTATTTATACAGTATAACTGGCATTTGGATCAATCAATGTAATCCTGCATGGTTTAGCTTGTGATTATCGTAAAGGTAGGAACATATACCTTTCAGCATTTCATATAGACATTTTTGGCACACTGTTAGAAAAACACTCGTTTCAACAGGACATTTAAACTCAATACTCACTGAAGTTTTTGCTTTATCCAGCAAAAACATGGCCTCCCGCAGTTTGCCACGAAATTGAAGTAAGCATCAATAGTTAGCCAAAACGTAATGAGCGCATCGGTTAGCTACACAAGTCTTTATTTTCAAACTTTCAAAGAGAGATAAATCGCAAATATTTGTCTTGCAGCTAGCCACTCATCTCTAAGCCGGCTTGAACTGTTGAGTGTTAATTGCGGTTTCGTTCATTGCCTTTTACCAATGAAGTTTTGTTCACGTTAATCACCTGCACAAGAGTAGCTTATCAAACATTATTTGTTTTACGCGCAAATGAAATTCCCCGCTCTGTTGAGGTGTAAACGCTTTTATGATTGGCGACAAAAATTTCATTAAAATGAAACCACGGAAGACAGCTGTAGAAAAGGAGAACAAACGGTAAGAGCTCCTTAAAAACTGACTGTTTCAGCTGTGAAGTGTAAATCTCCTCGTTTCTAAATGTCGTTACTAAACGCCAGTGATTTGCGTTGATAGTTTGGAAAACTCGTTCTCTGCATCTCGTAAATACTGAAATATTCCATCAGTGGCATCTTTATCACGGAAATATCTTTCCTCATATATCGCAATATAATTATCGATTATGGTTACGTTAAACTCACAGTGGTAAACCAATTGATCGAGGAAAAAAATACAGACAAATCAATGCAAAAAACATGCCTTGTAAGAAAAAGATATTTAATACTTCTCAGTTTGGGCGTAAAAAGCAATTAAGTCCTTGTTATGTAATTTATAGGCTGAGTTCAGAATGTGCAAAAACAAAAAACACAGAACCACAAATAACAATAGACTAAATACCAAGAACACAATGATATCAGCACAATTTAATAAAACATCATTTTAAATAAATTACAGGTATAGAAAAGGTTTCAGCTCGATTATTAGGAGCCTGCTTTCTACAAATATATTTTCTTATTCTCTGATAATTTCGCCCCAATTTAGTAAATATAAACGATAACATTTCTTGTATATCTAAATTTGAATGCGCAATGCATCTGTCAATGGTAAATCGAGTCACCGCTAAACTACATGTATCGAAGTTGAGCTATCCAAAAATACGAGATACTGTTTGCCTTGGGCTAAGGGCTTTACCATGGGCTTATATTTTAGGAGGTCTTGTTTTTAGACAGCTTATTATTGGAGGAATTTCAGTTTAAAATGGGTCAGGATTGACGCTGACAAAAGGTGAAATGCCGAGATAAAACCCAAAACAGCTTGCCCATGGGCTTCAAAATTAAGCGACAGGCGGGGGAGGGGGTATTTTAATTTTAGAGATGGGGGGGGGGGGGGGTAAGCCAAGTTTTAGAAAGGACTTTCCTTTACTCGGAAGTTTACGCATATCGACCTTTAAGAAAGTTCCACACGCCAACATCCAATAATTATAGTTGTAAAATTTTAGAACCTGTAAACTGAACTGCATCAGAAAAACCGCTTGGCATTGGGCCGTCCCAAGTTGACAATAGGGAGCTTTACCAACGAGGACGGCAACGGCAACAACAACGCCACAATACAATAGGTTTAATGAGCACAAACAATCGCTCTGCACGTGCGTTTTACATTCTGGTACATTTCTTTCCCGTCCTCGGCAAAACAACAACGTGAAATGACCAAATTTTAGGTTTTCTCGAAAACGTGAGCGCACGACGGTAAAGTTCTCTTTCTTTTTCCTTATTTTAACGCCGTTCGTACTAATTTAGTCCCTGAATAGTTCGCCAGTATTTTCCTAGTTAAATAAATTTGAATAATTGCGAAAGAGGTACAAAAACGAAAAGTTAGAGTTTGAAACGACGTTTTTGTTGCCGTCGCCGTCGCCGTCGTCGCTGTTAAAGCTCCCTAATGATTACATTTTGTGAGCTAATAAGACTGAGATTCTTCAGAGGCTACCGCCACCCACTCAATGAAAGGCTTTGATCTCATCTTTTTCTGGACACACGTCGCCACAGCGCTTCAGGAAAAATAATAATGGAACATTCAACAACAAGGTTTCAAGTCTGCCTTTATGCACATGTCATCGGCTTCCCCGTGGGGTCGAGCCCCGGGCTAGCCAGGGGGATTGTAAAATCAGTCTAGCAAACTTTAGGAATTCCCCCGGGGGTCGGGGAATCTCTCAAGACAAAGTCCCCTGGGTTAGGTGTCTCTCAGCAGAAAATTCCCTTGACATCCTTTTCAAACTTGTGAATTTCCCCACCCCCTAATCTTTGATCGTAGAACAATGTCAAGATTTTCCCCTACCCTCGGGCAAAGAATCCCGTCCATCCCTTTGCATTCCCCCACATATCTCCCTGGTAGGCCCGGGGTCGACCCCACGGGGAAGCCGATGACATGTGCATTAAGCGATTAAGCAAGTTTGTTGCCTGTCGGACTTAGGTTTCCGCTGGTCTCAAAGCTTCAATGCTCAGTTAAGCCTCTCCAAGGTTTCCTTGTCCTAAAACGGAATCGTTCCCAGGCTACCGACCGTTTCTCGCTGTGTTTCCACCAAAGCACGCACCTCAAGGTAGTCGAGATCTTCCTGTGAAACTACAGGCTCTTTGTTATCACCACGGGCTGCTGTGGAGACAGAATACTGGAGTCATATCGGAAGCAAACAGCAACAGCAATAGTCCAGTTTCGAGTTCGCCATGACCGCTGAATAAAAGTACTGAGAACGCATTTGCACACCGTTAGCCTCGACCTAAAGTAAAATATTCACAAATTCCAGCAAGAAGATGACCTGTTCACAACTATGTCTATTGTTTAATTTTCAAGTTTGTGGCACTTTCCCGCCGGTATTTGTGAATATTTTACTTTAGGTCGACAATTAGAGGCTAAGGCCCAGTTCAAACGTCGAACTTCTCATGTACCGAATCCAATGCGAATGAGAAAAATCTATTGTTTTCGCTCATTTGCATTAGATTCGGCACAGGAGAAGTTCGACGTTTGAACCGGGCCTTACGGTGTACAAATGCGTTCTCAGTGCTTTTTATCAGCGGTCATGGCGAACTCGAAACAGTTACCCTCATCCCCAGGATCTTCAGAAGCCACCATTTTGACGACGGAGGCGGAACTGGGGACACGTTTGTCTTATTCTAATGTGTAATGTACCAGCCGCCGATATTTTAAGGAATCAGCTGGTAAGGCCTCGGCTTGAAGCCTAATGCAATTACGAGTTTAGGGTTAGGGTGTGCGATCGTAGGATGGTATTACAAGCCTATGTACAGTCGTGGCCGAAATTGTAAATCCTTTCAGTGTCCCTGCCCCCCTCCCCTCCCCCAAAGCAATGTTGATCCGCTCAAGCATTTGACCATTTTAAATCGTTTCAATCGCTATCAACGTTGTCCGTTGTCCTGGGGGAAGTTTAGGGAGAGTGGTAGGGAGGAAAGCAACTATGGGACTCAAGAAAAAAAAGAAACGTCTTGAAATTTATGTAGTTTGTGCGCGCGATCTAGCGAAGATTTTGGTCAGGGTTGTACATGTAAACGCACATGTGCGAATTCAGCCTCTACTCTCTGACCTATCAGGCATGGGGGCCCTGCCACGGTCACTGGCCTCCCACCGGTATGGCTCATGAGGGAGACGAACAAGCCACGTCCCTTTATGAAAACGCAGCTCAATCGGAGCAACGCTACTTGAAACAAAGACCTTCTCTGACTGACTGTCACTTACCACTTTTCTTTAGCGCAGTCATCAGAGTCGCAAGAGGACGAAACACATCTGCATCGGCATCCGGTGAAGATTCTGAAACAGCAAGCAAACTAATTTAACTTTATGTTCAGGATTAACAAAAATAAAGGAATTGTTCACCTTAGTAGATGCGTGACACTTAAATCGATACAAAATTTCCAAAAAAAAATTTTATTAAATTGAGAAAAAAGTGTCAAAGTGACATCTAGTGAAAAAAACACAAACGTTTCGGGCATAGCCCTTCTTCAGTGTGAAAACCGTTAAATGTTTGCGCGACTGTAAAATTGAAAGAAACGTTACTAATTTAACTTTATACCGTACGAATGAGGTCTACATATTCACGCCCATATTCTGCTCCCCGTGCGCTACATATGCTTCAAGACTCGCAACCTTTGGTGATACAGAAATTTCCGTTATTCTCGTGGACTGAAAGTTTAATCAAGTGGGGGTCTTGTTATAGGGAAAATTAATAAAATCCAGTGACAAAATCTCATTACAAATGGCACAAAGTGTAACAAATTAATACATAATCACCAAAGTCAGTTCAAGACATTTCACTGGAGCGGGTTTCCTCTGCATGAAGTAAAATCAAACCAAAATAATCACTCTCTAGTCAATTCTAACAGACACCGAGCGCCACTAGCCAGCCACTGAGATTTCGAAGCAAATACGACACGTAGCTGGCTACAAGCGCAGAAAAATGCGTGCAACCAACACACGATTGGTTTTGGTGTAGCTTCTCACTGGTCAAAGTACCACGAGTTTTACCAACCAACCGCAGATAGATAGATAGATAGCTTTATTACAAATCCCTCGCAGCCCAAGGGCTGGATTACGGACTGTACAATACGTAATACTAAAATACGAGAAAGGGTAGAAAAAATAAAAAAAAACTATTATAAATAAATAACAGTATATAAATAAAACAAAAGAACAAAGATACTACGTCATGAAATTTAAAAAATAGCCGCGAATTTACGATAAAACCATTAGAAAATAGCCGCGTTATGCATGATAAAACTATTCATTAGTCTATTTGTTCTACAAAGAGGTACGTTAAAAGCGCGCTTTCTCCGTAAGGCTACAGTACTAAGATTACGTGGCGGCAAAAGGCCATGTAATTTGTGGAGGCTGTTGTCCTTAATCTCATTGAATAGGCGCTCTGTCAGCCATTGGCGCCGTTGATGGAGGGTGGCAATGTTACACTCTTTGAGAGCCTCTTGAACCAACGCAAACGCGAATTGCTTTCGCCACTCAATTGAAAACCATTAAAACATGCGCACCAGTCACTGCGAGGATTTGATCTCGAATCGAGTGAGCGATGTGCTTCCATTTGAGGTATGCAGATCCTAAAGCGTGACCATTTGACCATTCAAGTGGTAGCTACCGCGCAATACTTTGCTCTACATTTGACTTGGTGACCATTTACAAGAAATCGACTCTTAAGCAGTGCTTTGTTGTGGTACGGTTTAGTATGCTGTACAAGGTCGTTAGGCATTTTCCTCTTTGGATATTATCCTCAAAATGGACCATTTGAAAGCATGGGAGTTACTAAGAGGTACTTGGCTGTTGCCATCGATTGATCCTATTTTCAAAATTTGCCAAAACATTGCAAGCATCTCTGTTATCCAAACTGATTTACCAGGGAAATCTGTCGATCTTCCGTCAGGAATATTCTCTCTTGCGCCTCCATGCGGGTAATCCAAATTCTCACGGGCACCTGTCGAAGAAAAATCACGCGATGTGCATTAGCTTGAGGACTATCTCAACGTACTTCGAGAAAGAATCAACCCCAAGATGATGAAGTTATGAGAGCTATATATGTTAGCTACCATTGCTTCATATGAGATCAAACAAAATGTACCTCCTGGGCTGTCTGTTATCAACAAATCTTCTACAAGCATCCGAGAAAGATACCTGGCAAAACATGAGCAGTAAAAGACAGGCGAGGTTAGGTTAGGCAATAAAAAGAATATGCAAATGACCGCATTTATAGAACGTTTCAGTTAAGAGAATAACCATTTCATGCTTTAAAGAGCCACGCGCGAAAGAAACGTTTAAATCGGTTGATTGACAATATAGAGAGAAAACAGTCCTTGAATGACAGAAAAATTTGCCGAACATTATTTGATGTTCCGCTTTTTAACCGAGAGTAAAGTTCGACCGTGGTTGCTCCGAATCTTAACCCTATGCATAACTACAATCGGATTTGAAAACAAAACCTTCGCTTCGATCAGATGCTCACCTGGCTTTGAAAGGATGTTCCCAGTGTAGCAAGGCATCTTTCGCTGAGGCCTGCAATTAATAACAAACAACACACTGCGTTGAAACGCGTTTGAGGGGGCTACCGCTACGCTGGCTCCATCGCTGGCTCGATATTGGCGATTGAAAACGTAAAGCTTGTGGGATGTGGCTGGAGTGACAAGGACACTTCACAAATTAATGTGATCAAGTAAGCTGAAGCCACTCAAAGGGCACCAAGGCCACAAGGTAGCGGGCATTACCCCTTGAATCTACCAAAGCAAAGATTGAGCCCAAGCATTAGTAGTCATGGACAGCTGTTTCGGCCTCGTTAGGCCTCATCAGCATGGCATAGCCAACGCTCAGGCTCAAGTACCTACATATCAATAAAACAAGCAATGAAAACGTAAAGCTTGTGGGATGTGGCTGGAGTGACAAGGACACTTCACAAATTAATGTGATCAAGTAAGCTGAAGCCACTCAAAGGGCACCAAGGCAACAAGGTAGCGGGCATTACCCCTTAAATCTACCAAAGCAAAGATTGAGCCCAAGTATTAGCAGCCATGGACAGCTGTTTCGGCCTTGTTAGGCCTCATCAGTATGGCATAGCCAACGCTCAGGCTCAAGTACCCACATATCAATAAAACAAGCAATGAAAACAAAGAACAAAGCTTTACGTTTTCATTGCTTGTTTTATTGATATGTGGGTACTTGAGCCTGAGCGTTGGCTATGCCATACTGATGAGGCCTAACAAGGCCGAAACAGCTGTCCATGGCTGCTAATGCTTGGGCTCAATCTTTGCTTTGGTAGATTTAAGGGGTAATGCCCGCTACCTTGTGGCCTTGGTGTCCTTTGAGTGGCTTCAGCTTACTTTATCACATTAATTTGTGAAGTGTCCTCGATATTGGCGATTGTTTTGTACGCTATTGAATAACTTGTGACGTCACTGATAAACGTTCACTTCCAAAAAGCACAACATTATTACTTACGTGCTTTAAACGACAAATAATTTGAAAAACGAGATCCTGCTCCTCTCTTTCACCATCAAATTCTTGGAGGGAAAATAAACGCCTTTAAGGAACAGCAAGATAATAAAACGAAACGGCAACAAAATTGAAAAGATTAAAATTCTGATTAGGGGACTATTAATAAGGGACTCTTACCTTCAATAAGACGAAAAATAAATCCCTTCTTTAGATGCAAAACTCCATTATCCACGTACTGTAAAAACATCCTACAGGAAGAATAGTTTAACCTTCAACGTTCATCTCGACAGCTTCCAGGGTTATTGCAACGTAAACCAAATTAATTTACCTCCGATCCAGGCAACGAAACCCTAGACTCGTCATGGACGTGTGGAAACCTGCAAAAGAAGGGAAAAGGGGAATTAACTGGCATGTACTTAACCGACTGGCTGACTGACCAATTGCCCGACCGACCGACCGACCGATCGATCGCCCGACCGCCCGACTAGCTGCCGGACGGACTGACTGAATGAATGACTGAATCGGAATGAATGAATGAACGAATGATTGGCTGAAAAACAGACAGACAACTGTCTGGTTGGCTGTCTCCCGCCTGACTGGTTGATTTGCTGGCTACGTGACTAAAGTAAGAGAATAAGAGAAATTAACGCAATTATTTCGAAAGTTCAGTCGTCAGAGCTTTCTCAGCGTATCCAATGCTCTTTGTCAATGACGTCATTATACTACTTTACACCCTCTTTTAGTTACTTTTTCTGCAAAATCGAACCATAGATCGTATCCCGGTTCATCGTCGGTTCATGGTCGGTCGACTGTTGGTGGCAGAAGAAGACAGCGGCCTCAAAGACCGACAGATGGTCAGACAAACAGAACAACTGAAAGGTGGACATTAACGTTCAGTGCAAAAACATACCTGAGGGTAGCGGAAACCTGAGTTCAGTAACTGCTGTGCAAAACCTCTCCACTAGTTGAAAAAATACTACCTCACGCATCGTGCCCCGCAAGGATCTACAACATTAAACGACATCAAAACATGTCACATAATGACAGTCGCTTAATGGATTTCGTACCTAAAGTAAAAAAAAATTGTAGAAACTGAGATTTGTTACTTACAGAGGCCAAGTGAACGGGTTATCAGTGAACCCCAGCGCTTGCTTAAACAAACGTAGCAACTGTTCAGATTGGCGAGCCTGCCAACAGAAAAACAATACTGAATTAACACTTCTCTGGACAGAAAGAAAACGCATTGGAAACTCTCCTCTGACAAGTCCTTCCAAGTGATCGGAAGATATTTTCTTAACACTAGGCGAAAAAAATGCATTTTTTCATTTAGTTTCGTGACTATTCTGCGATACGCACATGTTATGTGTGTTTTGCTGGAATAAAGATAACACAAGCTGGGCAGCAATCTCCCATGTTGCATTCAAGCCGACTCAGACAATTAGTAAACATGATTTTCATATATTTATATGGTCAATAAGTAAATTCATGCAAAATGAGACGGCGAAAAGGCAAATGTAGTTGAACACAATTGAACAGCTATGTGCAGACTTGCAAATTTTGTAGATAGCCAAGTCACATTGTTCGACACAAAACTTTTCTCGGGCAACTTAGCTCGTGTTCAGCCGCTCCCTCACCTCAGAATAAAGAAAAAAACGGGGAGGGGGCGACCGTACACAGCCTAGGGCAACTCAGTACATTTACCATTGACATTTACACAGAAAGAAACCCTCACCTCACGCCCCATATGCACGGGTAAGGGATCAACAAATACAAAATCCCCCACCTCTTCAGGCCAAAGATCTCTAAGATGCAGGGAAATTTCCCGAGTCCCGAGGTTGGGGTATGGGAGTTACAACGAACTAGTGCATAAACACAAAACAAAATAAAATTCATATCTTTGTAAAAAAAAAACAACAACAACAACCAAACAACAAGCAAACAAACCTGGCACTTGACGTACTCAATGGCAATATTCTGTATTTTGACCTTAGCTTCTCTTGGCAGGTGGTTTTGTAAATGAGATGCAAGACGATCAATGGTCTGCAAAAGAGAACACCAACACATGGCACGCTGATGATGGAGTGCTCATCTGGTGTTTATTTAAGAAACACGGTAGCCTAAGCTCTACATTTCAGTGGCGGGGATAGTGTCGCAGCCCCATTGTTTTAGGGCTGGAGTCCATTGTTTGTGTTGTTTGTTGTTTTGTCTCACCTGAAGGGTGGTCTCCAATCAGGTGAGACCTTGTAAGAGCTGCGAGGTGACCCAAGAAACACTATGATGGGGGTTAAATGTATGTCTTAAAATTACTATTCAATACCTTTAGAGCTGTTTTCAATTGAGTAATTGTAAAACCAAAACCCCCGTAATTACTCTGACCAACCACAACTGACGCAAAGCACGGGAAAATGCCCCCGTGCAAGTCGCTATTAGTTTTCCTCCTCATTGGTTGAAAAAGTGGCGCGAGTTTTACTGGCCAATCATAGAGCGAAGCTATGCAAAACAAAAGCAAACACAACTTGCTATCGATGCTCAATTGAAAATCCCTCTACAGACGTAACAGAGTTTACTTCAGAGTAAAAGTAGCTTTACCATATTTTGTTTCTTGACCTCATATGCTGATCTCTTTTCTTCGACAGGATCCAAGGAATCCCTGCTTTCTAATTAAAACCATTATGAGAGAATCTTTTCTTCACAGGCTATGGACATTGTATTTCCTCCCCAGGACAATGACTTTCCCCGGTTACATCCTGGCTGATTATGTGATTGTTTGTGATGTCTGTCTGTTTGTTATAAATCTATGTCTGTCTGTCTGTCCATCTGTCTGTCCGTCTGCATGCCTGCCTGTTTGTGTCTTCCCGTCCGTCTGTCTGTCCATCCGTCTGTCTGTCCGTCTGTCCATCTGTCTGTCCGTCTGCCTGTTCGTTTGTCTGTTCGTCTGTCTGTCTGTCTTTCCGTCTGTCTGTCTGTTCGTCTGTCTGTTACAAATCTATGTTAAGTTAAGTTGAACGTTTTTAAACACATTGTATGTAATATTATTTACTTTCATTTCAATAGGCTTTTTTGTAAAGAAGATAGTTTATAACTTTTAAAATTACCGTATTCAAATAAAAGTGAATCAATCAATCTGTCCGTCTGTCTGTTTGTCTAATCTGGAACTCCCTGAAAATCACGCTTCTACAATACAGACACATGAAGGACAATTCACTTGGAGATAGGGTTGCTACTCATTGGAGTAGAAAAACTTCCGGGCATTCCCGTGACTTTTCACTGACCACTGACCGATTTCCACTGACCATCCAAGACAAAACGTGGGGTGATATAGCCAACCACGAAGCCACAGATATCAATTCCTTTGCAAAATGTTTTCAAACGACATTATACATTACATTATAAAGAAGGAAACTCTTTCACATAAGTCGCAAGACAAAAGTAAAATTCAATTCCCTGACTTTTCCATGACCTTGAAAAAAAGTTTTTTTCCTGACTTTCCCCTTACCGTGGTAACCGTATGCCCCCCCCGGGGGGTACTAAAAAAATTTAATACGGGGAGGCTCCCCCCCGAGGTCCGACTCCTTACCCTTTTATATACCTTTTTTTGACAGAAAAGGTACCCCTTTCGTATACCTTCCATTGGAAAATCCTTCTTGTCATTTTCATGTAGCATTCAACAAATTAAAACAGTACAGTCATAAGGTAGGTGTGTTCGAAATATTTCAATGAAAGGCCCGTTTAAATACCTAAATGACAGATTTCCCTACCCTTTCATATACTTCGACTTGTGAAATCCCGACCCTTTCATATACCTGAAGCATGAAAAAGGTACCCCTTTCGGGCGGAGCCTCCCCGTATAGGCCATTATAGGAAGAACCCCCCTTCCCGGGCCTTGTGGTGAGGAAACCAAGCCTTACGAGACCTTTCATTCTTTGTATTCAGTACTTTAATATGGACAGTCGATAAAGTCAATTTAATGCCCTAACATTGATAAAGGGGTTATTCCCGAAACGTCTGACTGTTAATAGACCTTATTCATAAATTGCGGCTGTTTTATTTTTCCTTTGTTATTGTGCAAATTAGCCTTCCAAGCCTCATATTAGTGCAAGAATTCTTTTTAATTTAGCACATGGTAACGAGGTTTGGTAGGCTAATTTGCACAAGGACAAAAGAATAATGAATTGGCAGCCATTTATGAATAACGTCTATATACAGTTTCTCAGCACTCTAACTAACAACCATAATCTATTTTATTCAGCATCATTTAATATCAATGCTACGTAGCCAACCCGTTTTTTGTACTATTCAATTTAGTGTCCTTGCCAACGAGATTTGACTGTGGAACACCAGAAGAGTTTGTCGGAATTCAGACCAAAGGGACAAAGATTACTTACTTCCACTTCCATGAGATGTGACTGACTCAGCACTGCCGAAATGAGCAAATCGCCTGCGAGAAACGAAGCTCTATTAACTCAAAACTTCTCAAGACTTGCTTACATCTTATTTTGTCAATTCGAAATTCACAGGCAGTTAAGAAGCATTCTCTCAGTCTTAGCCTTTATACTTGTTTGAAATCGAGACATCGTTTGAAACTCTTCAAATTACTAAAGACATCTATAAGCCTCGACACATGCAATAATATCATGCGCAGGACGCATGTGCCATTCCAACGAAAACCAAACACGCACCTACTGCTCCGAGCTGGAATTAGAAACGCCTGTAGAGTTACAAACCCAAGTGCGCGCATGTTTCGCGCCTTTTAAGCTATCCTTAGAAAAGGATGTTGCTCATAGCTTGACACAAGAATGTAGCCAGGATAGATGTACACAATCACGGCGGCCATGTTGGAGGTACAAAACAATAAATATTATTTACACAAAAATAAAATTATTTCCCGAAGGAAAATCATTCTTTTGTTTTGTACCTCCAACATGGCGGCCAAGAAAACCCTCTATACTACTGTCGAATTCTAAAACAAAACTATTACTTGGAGCCAGAAAGTCTTCTGTAAAGCGTCTGTACAAGACTAGTATCTGGCGCCACCTCGATCTGAAAACAAAACCAATACACATTTCAGCAACTGCCGCCAAGCGTGGCGGGGAAACAATGAAGGTATTGGCAAGAGGGTGTAACCTCGTAACCAGTGCAAAACGCGGGACACATGTTGTTGGTGCCAAGCGCGGGAAAACATGTAACCAACGCAAAGCATGGGAAAACATGTAAATGGCGGTGATCGCGCGAAAACACGCAACAGAAAGCATGCACAAAGAAAATCTAACAAGTGGGAAGCGTGGAGGAAGAAGTTAATGTGCCAAAGTGGTGGCGCAGCAAATTAGTGTACTTCGTTATATTTATCTGCCATAACGCTTACTTCCTCATCACCCTCATATTCGTCATCATAAAAGTCAGCACCTGGAGCTTGAAGCTTGAACCTGTAGTGAAGAACAAAAACGAAGAGAATTGTAAGACTAGTTTCTTTTTTGTATTAGGAGGTTTGGAGTTAGCAGCCAACAAGATGATTGCTCTTGTGTGTACAAAAGCCAGTATCACAGTCTAGAGACTGACCGTGGAGGAAGCCTTTTCGTGTTGTGTAGCAGAGCTGTCCAAAAGTCTCCTTGTTTCATTTTGACCTGAGGAATGAAGAACACAATCATTGCCGACGACTGAACGTCTCTCAAGCTTAATGTATTAACCAGTCATACGTCATCTCTTATCCACCTACCTAATGTAATCCTTACTACGCATGCTTGAAGAAACGAGCGCCGAGTCAAGAAAGATCTCACGGGTTGGCTAGTTTTACTTGTTTTTTTTTTTTTTGTTGTTGTTGTTTTTTTCACTAGTATACAAACGATCATTTGTGAAATGAAAACAACAATAGTTTAGTTGTTTTCGATCATCATTCTAAAACCGACGGCGCGCACTTACGTTGCAAATCCGTTCTTCGAGCGTAACTTTCGAATGAGTTAATTTGTATAGTCTTTATACGCAATGCTTGGATAATACTTAATCCAGCTAGTCATTTTTTCTGCAACTTGTAATCCGATTAAAGGAACAAGAGATGGTGACTTGACTAACCTTCAGATTCTGAAATTCAATCTGGTTTTCCTTTACAAAGGAGCACGACATTTGGGTGATTCTCTTTCTGTTGACATCCTGAAATGTGACACCAGAACGAAACAAAAATTTGTATTAACGTGACTGGGCAATGGCAACCAAAAGGCGCGCAAGATTTTCAGAAACGGCAACTAGATAAGAGTTCATCACTTATATATCCTTTGCTTCTGTTCAAAGTGCACCTAACTCCAAAATAGTCTTTTCGTTAGGCTTGGTTCATGCGTCGCATTTCTACCGTGTCGAATTCAATTCAATTAAGTGCGGCAGAAATGCGACTGTTGATTCATACGTCGCACTTGTGCCGCACTTAATTCATACTACACATTATACTTCTGACTGTGCTTCTTTTGTCTCGAGAAAATGCAACTGATCTTTTCCATGCCGTTATGTCGTTATGTCGCTAGTGTGAACCAGGCTTAATACCAGACCAAAACCTTACAACACCAAATGGCAAGAACTAGTGCTTTAAAGCACAGCTGTTATCTCTGAGAAAACGATATTAAACATGCACTTGACTGTTGCACTGGAATATTAGCTCTAACCTTTTCTAAATGTCCCCTGTAAGTGTCAAAACAGGTAAATGGGATTAGTGTGATGACTTCTCTTTCTAGTTCTCTTCTAAATGTCCCATAAGTAGAACCTAGCAATACCAAATGCAAAACTGTGAGCTTCAACTTGCCAAATGCAGCTCGCTTGAAGTTACAAAAAGCGTGCAAAAATAGCTGATTTCAAATTTATGAAAACAGTATTTGTGGTTTCAGATACAGTAATTGCGTCTAAAGAAAAAAACAAGGCTTAAAAATAACCACGCCGGTCACTTTAGGACTTTTTCGGTCTTGTATAAAGTTCAGGGGGAACCCTCACATTTCTTCCACAATTTAATCTGGGACAGATGTTGAAACGATCACAAACTCTAATTGTTACATCCAAGCGAGCGACTTACCGACAAGGTATTCTCGTAACAGATCCAAACATTCCGGACTAGCAGGATCGTGGCTAAGGTGTTCGAAGATCTGAAAAGAAGAGGATCATGATCAACAATCAGGCCCGTAGACAGGATTTTTTTGGGGGGAGGGGTGGATTGGGGAAGTGCGTTTGAGCGTCGAAGGAGCGAATTGTCGAGCGCCGGATGCACGAGATTCTAGGGAGGTCCGGGGACACATTCCCCTGGGAAATTTTGAAAAATTGGGTTGTCTTGAAGGCTGTCACATAAAAAATCAGACAGTCAAGATCATAGGTAAAAACATCAATACTTAAGAAAAAAATTCTAGGTCGACATAGATTTTGGGCTTAATCTTTGAGTAGTAACTCCATGCCGAAATAATCTTCCAGCAATTTAATAGTGTCAACATTGCAGGGGATCACACAGCGGACATAAAATGAAAACGGTTCAAACCACACATTAAGCGAGTCAGGACGCAAGCACTACAGTTCCCCGGTATCTGGTAAACGGACTTTCGCGACCGGTGGGGGTGGGAGTAGGGGTGGTGCGGGTGTGTCGCACTCCTCCTCCCTACGGACCCGAACAAGGCATCCTGTGAAAGAGCTTACGGGTTTATTACGAACCAACAAAATGACCAGCCCCCAGTCGTTTTGTTAGCTCAGTTGGTAGAGCGCTGCACCGGTATCGCAGAGGTCAAGGGTTCGATTCCCGTACAAGCCTGAATTTGGTTTTCAGGATTTATTTTCGCTACGGTAACGTACACAAATGCGATGATCTTTCACATCTTCACTCACTCAACCGCAGTCTATGTATGATTTTCATATATTCTCAAACTAGTCAATTAAGCAATCAAGTGGAATTTAACGAACAAACACGTACCAAAAAAATTGCCAACATATCAGTAGCAAATGCAAGATCTAATGTTACCAGACTTGACATCTAAAGGTTTCCAACTCGACATTGCTGCTACGATTAAATCCAGATACCATAAAAGCTCTATTAACCCCCCCCCCCCAGGGGGCTTATTAGAGAGGGGGGGGGCTTATGTCAAATCTTAAAGACTCCGTTTTTGTCTTAAAATAGTTTTTGTACATAACTCAAACAACTGCAGTGAAACTTTAGTATTTAAGACAGATCAGGAAACAGTGTATATTTGTTTAAAAGCAAACCAACTGGGCCGCATGAAGTGGATTTCGTAAGAGGGAATAGGAGGGACTAATTACAAAATCTCATGTCCCAAAGGATGGGGGGGGGGGGGTATTAGAGAGGGGGCCTTATTACAAAACCCGACTTCCAAACGGTGGGCTTATTAGAATGGGGGGGGGGGGGTTAATAGAGACGGGGGGCTTAATAGAGCTTTTACGGTATGTGTTATTTCACCCGGATTGGTGTCACCAGGCACCTCACTTGTGAACTGCCAAATGGTCTGCCTCTTCTCACTAGTTAGATTTTTCTGTTAAGAATGCTGAATTCGAAACATTTCCTCTAATTACCTAAATGAATTGCCTGGCGCAAACAAGCTGCAAACTAAAGTATTTACATTTTACAGTAATATCACCTTTTTTATTAACGCAGAATCTCTCAAGTGAACAACAGCCAGATGAAGTATGGCCAAACGTGTGCTCGGCATATGAGTCCTGTCATAATAATTACTCAATCAATTAAAAATAGACAGAAATAGGGAGTCAAATATTGTGTATCGCCTTGTAAAACTATTCATAGTTGAGCACCATTAGTAATGTCTAGTATTGTTCACGTGGTTTGAAAAAAGGAGCATTGAATGGAAAAAAAGGACAACTTTTTTATCACGGTTTTGTTTGCAGAATCTAGTATGAAGATGGTACTATTAAAGAAATTTCTCTGGACGCTTCTGAACGCATCTGGATTGAAGAAAATGTTAAGTAGACAGCCAGCATGATCTGACCAGTTATCTTAAGACCCTGGTCTTTGGTCCGGTCAGGGATTTGAACCCGCGCGACCTTCCCCTCAGCAAGTCCAGTGCACAGCTGAGTTTACTTGGCGGCAGTAAATTTTTGAAATTGGCGGCAGTAAATTTTTGAAAATATCAATAAATGCTGTTGTAATTGTTGATGCTGTTGCTCTGTTTATCGTTTGAAATTTTGAAATGCAAAGATCAAGAGAAAGTGAAGCTCAAAATACATACTTTGCAAAAAGGTCCGCCAGTGCTGTTTTATCAAAGCTGTATTTATATGCATTGCCAGAGGTGTTGTCATAAATATAAGGACCTGTTGAGGAAATGAGATTTATTCTAAGTCCATAACGAAGGAGAACTTGGTTTTGGCTTGAGGGGTATTGTCAGCGCAGCTCGACGTTCTGACCTGTTTGTAGAGAGGTAGAGATTTCTTTATTCAAATACGACAACAATCGCGGCTGATTTGGTGAAGCATCAGAGGAGGAAAACGTTGGAACAGCATCACCTGAAAAAAAGAAAGAAAATAAAGAACAGAACGAATTTTTCATCATGTCAGTCAAATCTAAATAAATATACAAAAACAACACTAACATCAGCTTTCATGTCGTGAAAGATCTAGACTCACTTTGCCCAAGAGAGGAGACTTCTTACTTCCATTCGGCCTCGTAGTCATACTTTATTAGCTCCTTCAAGCGGAAACGGGAGTACTGAAAACGCCTACCAAAGAGGGAGGCATTTTTGCCGTTTTTAGTTAAAAAAGGAAAAAGTGGCCCACAGGCGCTCTCTCAATTGAATTTGACTACACTAATTTACCAGCTATGCTATAATACCTTGTAATATAATGTGATGGCATGGCTGACGATCTGGACTGCAGTTCAACAGGTGCAGAAAGTGGCCAGGTAAAAACACCATCAAGTAGTCATCTACAAACGCAAAAACAAATATGGTAAACAGAACAGTCTCTAGAGAGAGGGTCCCCTATACCCCTCAGTAAAATGAATTCAAGTAAAAATATTGGGACTTTTAACGCGTCACGGATAATTCCCAAAATTCCTTCACGTTCACGCAAAAATTGAGTAATTCGCGTTTCACGTTAAATTGAAAAACAAATTCCCATCGAGTAACCAGTTATGGCTGTTTACACTCTAAAGGTAGCTCGTTCTGCTTGTAATCTGAATGTAGCTAGGTATGAGAGGACTTTTAACGGCTCTCTGCAGACTTCGAGGGATGTGAACCACTCGGCTGGTACTAGGTGATTGACGACTTAATGCAGTACCAAGGATTAAAAAAATTCATAGTATCAAGAATAGCGTGGGGCTGTCACGGAGTCTATCACTGTTGCCGACAATCTTATACAATTTTTCAGTGTATACTAAAACAGTGGATAGCGTTTTTCGTGTGAAATGATTGGCTACTCAAACTCGGGATAGCAAGTGCTATTCACCACGGAGCAATTCGATCGTTCGCGCGTGAAAAAAGTAATTGTTGACGCGAATAAACGAGTTAAAATGACCATTTTTGAGGTCTATTATCTCATTGTTTTAGTATATACTAAAACAATTAGTTACCTCATTTGTCGGTGCCACTGGTGAATATTTTCGCGGCTCGGATATTTTAATTCGACCACCAACTCGTGTGATGAAATCTCTGCGGCTTTCTTCCGCAGAATTTCAAGCATCAAAACGAGATAACGAAGAAATCTCAGTTTTTCAAATAGAAAACAATCTTGTATCACCTTGTTTGTGAAACACTTCAACAGTTTTCCTTCGTGCAGAGATGGTAACAGGTGAGAACAGACTCAGAGCGGTCGTCGCGTTCATTGATGGATGGCGTGTCATTGACGTCACAGGAGAAACAGAAGTCTCACAGATACGAATTACGAGACAAAATGGTTTATGTAGTATCTCAATTCTATCGCATATCAAAAATTTTAATACAAAAGATGACGGAGCTCAATTAAGGATCAGAACACTAAAATAACTTTAAATTAATTCACGCAAAACAAGATCGTTCACGAATCACGTTCACTTAAAGTCTTCGTTAACGTGTCACGCCTAATTCAAAAACCGTTTTCACGCTCACGTGAAAATGGACTTGACACCGTCAATCACGAATCACGAATATATAAAAACTAAAATCACGTTTCACGAGGAAAAAATAGGCTCAATCACGTTTCACGAAAAAAGTATAGGGGACCCTCTAGAAATCCACGAGACAGCCTGGAGGTAAATTGGCCATTAAAGAATGTCCTATGGTGGCATTTCGTCGCCCTAAAAGCCTAAAGGATTATCTTGTGAATGCTAGAATACGACCTGACAACAATAATTCTGTGTCAGGAAATTACCGTTGTTCTTCTACGCGCTGCGAAATTTGTAGAAATAAGAACTATCTGAACATCGGAAATACGTTCGTCAGCAACACCACTGGAAAATCATACAACATTAACTATAACCTACACTGTAACAGTAGCAGTGTTATCTATTTGCTACATTCAAGGTTGGAACCAGGAGATAGGGCCAGCGATGATTTAATCTACAAGCACTTTTTTACAGAGGGACACAATGGTTTGGACGATGTCTCAGTTCAAATAATTGATAAAGTTTATGGTAGTGTAGACAATTTGCTGGAGAAAGAGGGCCAATGGGCATACAGATTGAGAACAATAGCGCCGGAGGGTCTTAACGAAAGTGACTTTTTTTATTGTCAGAACCGCAGAAGTCGCGCGCGTAATTAATTTCTTGTCAGGCTTTTCTAATGCACGCGCCTATTATTACCGTTAGCGTTCGTGTTTGTATTGCACGCGCTTTTTGTTACCGGTACAATTAGCGTTATATATATATATATATATATATATATATATATATATATTATATATATATATATATATATATATATATATATATATATATATATATATATATATATTCCCTCTCATGAAATTGAGAAACTTCAGAGATTGCAGAATACCGCGGCAAGATTAACTGTGTGCATGAAGAAGACTGATCACATTACTGCTGTTTTAAAAAAGTGAGAATGATATATGAAATGAATCATATATGAACTGCGGAAATGAAATCAAATGAAGAATGATCCTCGCAGTTGTGAACGCAATTTATGCAATTGCGAAAAGAAGCCTGAAAAAAATTATGAATTCAACGGGGTTTGAACCCGTGACCTCGCGATTACCGGTGCGATGCTCTAACCAACTGAGCTATGAAGCCAGTGACGTTGGGAGCAGGTCAATTGTGGGTTCATATGTTCCCGTGAAAGAAATGAGTGAGAATGATATATGAAATGAATCATATATGAACTGCGGAAATGAAATCAAATGAAGAATGATCCTCGCAGTTGTGAACGCAATTTATGCAATTGCGAAAAGAAGCCTGAAAAAAATTATGAATTCAACGGGGTTTGAACCTGTGACCTCGCGATTACCGGTGCGATGCTCTAACCAACTGAGCTATGAAGCCAGTGACGTTGGGAGCAGGTCAATGACCTGTTCCCAACGTCACTGGTTTCATAGCTCAGTTGGTTAGAGCATCGCACCGGTAATCGCGAGGTCACAGGTTCAAACCCCGTTGAATTCATAATTTTTTTTCAGGCTTCTTTTCGCAATTGCATAAATTGCGTTCACAACTGCGAGGATCATTCTTCATTTGATTTCATTTCCGCAGTTCATATATGATTCATTTCATATATCATTCTCACTCATTTCTTTCACGGGAACATATGAACCCACAATTGACCTGCTCCCAACGTCACTGGCTTCATAGCTCAGTTGGTTAGAGCATCGCACCGGTAATCGCGAGGTCACGGGTTCAAACCCGTTGAATTCATAATTTTTTTCAGGCTTCTTTTCGCAATTGCATAAATTGCGTTCACAACTGCGAGGATCATTCTTCATTTGATGTTTTAAAAAAGTTGCACTGATTTCCTGTAAATGACAGAATAATTTTTAAGTTACTGTTGCTTACGTACAAATCTCTTAATGGCCTTGCCCCGGTGTATATTAATGAACTGTTACATCATTACACTCCCTGTCGCTCTCTTCGTTCTAGTGATTACAATACAATACAATACCCTTTATTTTATGTGGTAAATGTTCTTAGCTAATTAGCTACTTTACAGACATACCACGAAAAATAAATAAATAAATAAATAAATAAGCTAAAAATAATAATGAAAAGAGAAAATGGCTAAAAAACCAATATAAAAATATATGTGCGGTTAAAAATATATTAAAACTAAGCGTAGATCACAAGATTATTACATAATGATATTATTCCAACCCCCTAGTTATCCCGGAGACTACTACAGTTACTTACGGAGATAGATCTTCTGCGGCAATTGATCCGAAGTTTTGAAATCAGCTACCGCTTGCCATTAGACACAGTAACTCTGTTAATAGTTTTAAAAGGGCTTTGAAAACGTACCTGTTTCGTGAAAGCTCTTTCTTTTAATTGTAAAAAGCATCGAGACATTTACATGTAGAATGCGTTTTTAAGAACTTTAATTATTATTATTATTATTATTATTATTATTATTATTATTATTATTATTATTGTCTCTTTTATCACAGTCTTTGCTGGTGTTCTTTTTGTGCATCAGCCGGGCGCAAACCATGCACCTAGAGCGTCAGTCACTCAAGTCAATCATTCTGTCATACACTGAGCACCTTTCTGAGGATTCGCGCAGATCCCAGCATGCGGATCTTTTGAATCTCTGTCATAGTAGCTCTCTCTGATACTTTCTTGATGTTCATTATTATTATTATTATTATTATTATTATTATTATTATTATTATTATTAATATTATATTTCCATCGCCGTATTTACACTCGTCGTCTCTATTATACATAATTATTCGCGTCACCTACACCGCTTTTTAATCACGCACAATCGAATATTTTCTTTGCATTCCCTTACGATGCCGTAGAACGGAGAAAGCTTTGATTTGAAAGTAACAGTAGCTTAAGGCCTCAATCGAGTTATCTACCAATTTCACCAAAATGCTGCTAAAGGACAACTTTAAACGTTTACTGTTTTGCATTTAAAATAGAGCGGTTTTCAATTGAGTGTCGAAAGTAATTCTCGTTTTCCTTTGGTTTTGCTTTACTTCGCTCTGTGATTGGTTGGCAAAACTCGCGCCACTTTTTCTCAACCAATGAGAAGCGAAACCAAAGCCAATCGTGACTTGTACGTACGCATTTTCCCGCGCTTTGCGCCGGTTACGTGTAATTGCTTCGTATTCTGATTGGTTCAATGTGCTGTTTCCGCCTGTTTTGGTTTTATCACACTCAAAGCCGCTCTAATGACCAGAACCATGTTCGGAGGGCTTGTCCGGAGTACTTACTGAGGGAGGAGAAGAACAGGCGATAATTTTGCACATCCTTAGACAGCCTCACGGTGGGTAATACACAATTCATCAAACAACCTACGGTAGAACAAAAAACAGAACATAGCAGGTTGGTTGCGTGTGATTAGTATGCTTAAGAAAAGTGTGGCGTGAGTGCACGACTGACAGCAGCGAGCACAAAAGCACTTGTGGCCATCGCCTCACAAAAAATGCAGAGATACAGCTATTAGAAGCCGATCACTTCCAATCATGCCAGTTGTATACAGGTATTTATGCCATGCCATAGAAAATACAGACAATCGGAATGCAGGAAAGCCGTTGTATATTCGTCGGTATTCGAACCTTCCCATCGTGTCCTGCATTGATTGTGTAGGCGTATTTTCTATGACATGGTATAAAATAGTTATGCAAAGCTTTCTCGTGATATACCAAGGAATATCCCACTTGTCGCTTGTATCTTCTTTGACTACTCACTCGCCTAAAGGCTCGTGTGTATACAAACACGAATCGAACCCGGGACACATTGGTGGAAGACGAGCGTTCTCACCGCTGTGCCAACCCTTTGGTAAATCTATATTTCAACACGGTAAAATTCATCAGGTCCAAAAAAAAAACATTCATATTTAAAATGTAAATTACAATATTACTATTTCTGCATGCTACTTAGCCGACAGATCAATCAATCGATCGATCCTCACCATGATGTAGAACATACACAGAATACTCCAGCTGACTGCGATGCTCATGGGACCCACCAGGTGCACTCTGATTTGAACAAATTAAGACACAATTTTGCTGTAAGTACAGATCAACATCGTAAACAATTCAAGACGTTCATGAAATCTCCCCAGAACGGTGGAGCACACAACAATTTTTTTTTTTTAGCATTTTCACAAAAAATATCATGGTACTACCTATATTTTTACTTTATTTTTAACCAAAAGGGTGATGCTAAGGGCATTCCCTTCTACTTACACAACTGTTTTCCCCTTTAAATTAATCTGTGTTTGCATTTCCATTTGAACATCACTCCCTTACAAACAAACATTTGAAAAAAATTCGGATATAGTTCTTTTTGTTGTTGTTGTTAATTCCTTTAAGTCCAACCCCTAACATCCTCATTCGTACGAGGTGGTTCCACCAATGTCATACCCCGAGTCTCTCCTTCAGGGGACAGGAAGAGAAGAGGACCTGGGAACGAGGTTGTAAAAGGTGTTGCACCCATAAAAGCGAACAATAACGATGCCAGTCTATATTTACGATCAACGATATCGTGTAGATCTGCAAAATATCACAGAGATATTCAGTCAGACCGTGAGACGTACCTGCGATTCACCTGCTTCAACATTTATTGGATGCTGAAGACAGATATAAAACGAACCTGAAACAGTCAAGAGAACGTCAAATCAGAATGATAATGATAATGATGATGATAGCGTAATGCAGAGGATTAAAACTATTTGCATGAGAAAACAAACTGAACAAAGCGTGTCAGTAACATACACGTTAAATTTTGTTCGGCCCATTTTCTACAAGAAATAGAAAACACTTTGTCTCCGCAGGAACGAGCCAATTCAGTGGAAACATTCACTAGAACTCTAGCCTCATTCAAAAGCCTCGTCACTATGCTCAACCAAACCGGGCATTTCTAGGGGAAGTAAAAGTAACCTGCAAAGGACCGACAACGAAAATGCTGCTGGTTTACGCGGGATCTACAAGAGATCTAATCAGCTAAAAACACAAACCAGAATATTACAAATGCAAGGCTGATAGTACGTGAAAAAAGTTGGCTTTGCGAGACGCCAACATGATCGAAACTCGATAAAGTAGGGTTGCAACAATGGCCAGCTGTTTCGTCCTTCTCTGCGCAATTTATTTACGTTGGCACTGAAGCTGGCGTCGTTTAAATTTGCTACACCATGCTGACGAGTCCCAGAAAGGGACTTAAAACAATAAATGAATATTAGATACAACTGCAACATGTAAAACATTACGGTCTAGGTAAAATGTAAAGAGGTAAACTACAGACAAAAGTTAACTTCAGTTGGAAATTTAATCTTTCATCATTTTAATTAAGGTATCTATCTCGGCATAGGAGTTAGTTTCTAGAATTTCAATAGACCATTTTTTTCCTGAGCTTTATTGAGAAACATACAATATAGATTACAATACAGAGAATTTCAAATATCGAATACTAAGGACTACACTCAAGCTACACTGAACTACTGGGGTTAAGGTTAATGATTCAAGGTGTTCTATTTACAAAAAATAAGACATCTAGACTGCACGATCTCTTATTCGTTATAATATTTTACTTGTAACTTATTCTTAAAAATTAAGTAAGTGTTACCGAAGCAACTATTCAGGATGGAATCTAGAACAGAACTTCACTTTAAATTCTTCTATGGATATCTTATTTTGTGCTAATTTTTGCGTGTACAGATAATATTTAGCAAAGAGGAGGGTACAGTTTAATTCCCGTATTATTGGAATAAGGTTTTCCGAAAAAACCAATATTATGAAAATGTAATAGACCAACGCGCTGAATGGTCTGGGCCCGACTGATGAACCTGACTTTCCTTTCCACGTCACGTGCTTGGCGAGCCGCGCAGGATTTCCCGCCAAAAGTTTTCCCAAGGAAACGCACATTCTGCTTATCGTTCATTCTGCTATCGGGGACAGAATAAACAAAATATTATTCCGTTCATTCTGAAAACGGAGTAGGTCCCAAAAAACACGATTACCGTCCAACTCCCCAAAAATGCGCCCTATCATCCTATGACTGTATGGAAAATTTGCAGTTCATACTGAAATAATGAACATTACGGGTATAGAACTTTCCTGTGGTCGACTTCAAGACGAATTTCATGAAAATATTATTATCAAACATTCATTAAATACCTTTGCCAGGCATCGAAACCACCTGCATGTTCATATGTTTCTCTGAAAATAAAGCGTGCAATAAATTAGCTCAAACCTATTAACAATACCTAATAAAATTAACTGGGCAGGCTGGTACGTTATGGAGAACTGGGAAAGCAGCCTGCAGAACAGAGGCACGAGATCCTGTCTCACTGATTCCCTGACCCAACCTCCCTTTTTAACAAAATCTGAAAGCTAGCACAGTGAATTAAAGCAAGATTTTAATATCAACACTCCCACCAAAAACAGCCAGCCTCACTGTAAAGTTCTTGAAAAGCGGCTTTTTCAACGGTTTCTTTTGCATTGCCAACAGAAGAGTCCCGAACTTAATTTTTGACTGCCCAGTTCGCTTTTTCACGGGTACTTTTGTAGCCAATGTGCTGTTAATTCATTTTTTGTCACCTCAAAATAATTTTAATTCCTGACACAACTTTTTACCGTGAATAAATTTAAATTGCACCGATTGCAAGCATTCTAAAATCAGGGAACCTGCAACAAACACAACTTAGAATTGTTTTGAAAGTGACGAATAACTAACTCAATGCTGTATCAGAAAGTCTAATTTTCCTATGACCCTTTCAATCTGCTAAAAGACAGAATTTATAAACAAGCAAAAGTCCGCTGTCAAATAACTTAAACACTGTATTTACCTGAGACAGACTGGGCCATTGGAATGTCAAGGTACTGGGGATGGCTATAGTAAATTGAACACCATCAGTTAATACTATAAATATTATTGGATACCTGAAGATTAATTGATCTCAAAGCCGCTGTGTAATTATTGATCCATGTATTGCATTTAGTAATTTTGGAGCACACAAAATGAATTGAAGCAAACGTCGAGCCGTGATCTTTAAATCTGTTAGAAAGTGACTGGCAACCTCGACCGTGACACGTTGATTCCACAGCTAACAAACAGTGCTTTTAACAGGATTTCTCTAAATATTAATACTGACCTTACCTGGGGCATTTTGCCAAATTCATTTTAGGACTTACGTTGTCGAGTATCATGAGTTACGCAAAACATTACCGTATGCACAGACGAGCAAAAACTAATGCAAAAAACGACGTTTTGTAAACTAATAACGCAAGCAGAGCAAGTCCGTGCATACTGAAAAAAACATTACCTTGTCTTGGAAAATAAATCCACATCAGGAAATGGAAATGGGAATTTGAGCTGCCAGATAGAAGGATAAATCTGGGTCACTATAACATATATTTTATACACAGGGTTGTCACTCATGGGCTATTACGCATAGCACGATCTGTCACAACTCAGTTGTCATGTTATTATGGGTGATTAGTCTTGACTGTTTCATTTCACAAAGCAACAAACGACGCAATACGCATTTGTAACTTAAAACGTATCTGCAGGCCTTGTAGAAAAGTACCTCTAACACAAACAGGAAGTTGAAGGGTGAAATTTTCTTCGAAGAAAAAATTGTTAAATGAGATCTGATCGTTTCAGTGTAAATGGCACTATTAAAAAGGAAAGTGTTTCATGTCGCGGTTTAATCTTTCCTTCATTCAATTTTTATTCTCTTTGTTTTATACTCATTATCATTCATTACCATACACAAAAAACAAAACAAAAGAAAACTTGAACCAAGGAAAAAATTGAACTATAGCATGTATACTGCATGTACAGCTTGTACAACTTCGCCCAAGTCATTTCAAGGGATTTTTTTGGAAATAAAAATTTAACTTTCTAGAACCTCTATCTCTTTCTGAACCCTGCTACCTTATAAACAACGTGTGGAGAAAAAAAAACAGAAAATGTAACGAGGCCTTCCAAGGCGTAAAAGAGACAAGCGACATGGCTCCAAAAACGGGCGACAATCTTCTCTCAAAGCACTGACAACCGGCAGAAACTGGCGGGAAACGTGCGACAGTTTGCGACACGCGACAATTCACTTCCCATTCACCTTTGTTTGTTTGTTTGTTTTTTTTGCGACAGCGACATTTGCTCCTAACGAAACAAGTGACAAGCAGAGTCGTAAACGAGCGACAAAGCGACATCAGACCACTCCTTGGAAGCCTCTGTAACGCTCTGGATTTGTTTCACACACACCCCTTAAAGGCAGTCCGACTGTTCATCCATGTATGTTATAACTTTGCAAGCGTATCCAAAAGTTGAATAAAGGGGGTTAGTTTCTAAAGAAACTGTGGTGCAGCGTCGGTGGGGGAGTGAAACACGAATATTTGGTTTATCAACGGAGTTGATAATGTAAATTGACCACCGTACTGGGATTCGATTAGCTGACGTTTCGAGCGTTAGCCCTTCGTCGGAGCGAAGAAGAACCGCGAACCCTTCGTTGCTCCGACGAAGGGCAAACGGTCGAAACGTCAGCTAATCGAATCCCTGTACAGTGGTCAATTTACATTACCAACTCCGTTGATAAACCAAATATCCAAAAGTTGGTTTATCATACATTGTTCATATTTACTTATCCTACAGTACTTGGTGTTTAATATTGCAATGTTTTAATTTTCATCACGAGAGGTCGGTAATCACCAGCCTGAATTTCAGCCATCTTCTCATGATCTTAGTCACCAGAGAGAGGCGGACCGTCTCATATATATATATATGAACAAACAAGAAGACAAGAGAATTTAGGCTGGTTGGTGAGAACAACACAGGTTCATTTTTATGGTAATACAGTGTATGGAAATTTACCACAAGCAAATGAAATATTTAAAAGAGTAGGGGACGTAGTTCCTGGTGTGGTGGTCTATCTCTCGTGTGATGGCTGGATTGTTAAATGCTCGGATATATTAGCTGTATAAGCTACTCTAAAATCCGAGGGTAAATAAAGAAATGTATGTATGTATGCAGTTGGAACAATCAATAACTTACCACTCTGACATGGGAGCTTCTCTCGTTAAACTGATATGCAGCAAATATGAGATCAGGTTTCAAATCCCCCTCGTCATCACGTTCAGAATCAGCTCTCTTGAAAACAAAAGGATAGCATTCCAATCTTCATCTCTTTGAACTGGTGGATGGTAATAATTTTTATGGCAGTAAAAGGCCATTACTGTTTAACACTGTGTATCAACCACCTTTAGCTGAAAGAAACTTGGTTATTCCATCGCATCAACAAAGTTAATACAGACAGAAAACTTGAAAGGAATGTAAAAGAACCCACACACTAAATAGGGAACAGAATTCCTGGTTCTGTGGTCTTTCTTAACATATATCTCAAGTTGGGTGAAGGCTGAGCAATGGGCTCAGATTACATGTGGGTGGTGCACCTGTCCCAGAGCTTATTCACCCCACTGTGGTCCAGAGGAGGAGGAACTGCCTGACTTGAAGAAATTAATACTTAAGGGTGTTTTACTTTCCACATAAGAGGATAGGGTCCCAAAATGGTAATAATTAAAACATGTTTTTCATGGGTAGATTTAAAGTTACTGTGCTGTCTTAATACCTGTGGATGGTAACGCAATAATGGCACAAGATGGTAGCAAGACCTTTGGTTTTCGTTTGTTGCTCTAATCAGCTCTTTATTTGGATTTTTTATTCTCTCTTTTTTTTTTTTTCGTTTCTCAACTTTGTTCTCGTTTTAATCTCAATTTTATTTTCTTATCAACATATTCTTTTTAGCAGTCTTCCAACTTTCCTTATTTCCTGGCCTGCCTAGATTAGCTATGCTACCTGCAGTTTAGGTATTTCTGAATTTATTTAATAGCAAGTCAATAAAAAAATCAACTTCAAATCAACTTCAAAGGTAGATTCTGTACAAACATTTGTAGTTAGTTCATAATACTTTTGAATACTTCAATAACATGTCACCTTATACTTTGGGTAAACTACATAGAGACGCTGATGCTGGCTGTCCCACTGTGTCCATATGAATTCTTCCATCACTTGCTGTATCCTGGGCTGGCCATTTATAAACTGAAAATCCATGCATGAGTACATTACTTCACAGTTGACTGGTAGGAGATTGTTTTTATCATGAGAACAACTTAAAACAAGCACAAGGCTGTGCTCTAAGAAACAAAATTGGAGCCCAGAACTCAATCTGAACCTTTGAAATCCAGGGTGCCCAGCACTGATAGTAATTTTAGGCAAAAAACTAAGATTTCCTTGTCAGCCAAAGGCAAAAGTAAGTTGCTAGGGGCCACTGGGCACTGCTAGAACTCAGCCCTTAAGCAACTCTGAAAATAGATGAGAATGGGGGGGAGGGGGGGGGGGGGGCATGGTAATTAAACAAAATCAAGGATAGAAATCATCATTTTAGCCCCAGTTACACAGTTACATGTTTAATTTATAGTACATGTACTTTTCAAATTCACCTAACAGGCATCATATTTTATTAAAACATCATTGATAAATTAACTGTCTACAATTACCATTCCTTTGTCTCCAGATCTGGCCATTGGAATGTGGTACAATCCAATTGCTATCAATAAAAGCAAAACATACAATATAATAATTACCAGAAAAGTAAAATGACTAGAAATTAGATGCCACAAGCCGAGCTGCAGGATCAATATAATAATATATAATAATATAGATGCTGATAGCCGAACTCTTAACATGCACAGTTCAGTGGGAACTCTGATATTTTTGGACTTCAAATTGGAACTTTCCAGGATCACTTGTTTCCTGACTGCTGGTCAAGGGGTACAAAGACCTTGGGTATGAGGCTTGTGTGACATCCTGATAACGTCAACAGGGACAGTGGAAAATGAAATGTGGATGCCCACAATCAACACAATAGCCAATCGGTACCAAACCAGAACACATAGGGAACAATTTCTAATAATAATAATAATAATAATAATAATAATAATAATAATAATAATAATAATAATAATAATAATAATAATAATTTATAGTTAAATAATAATGGTTTAATGATGACTTTTCTACAGGGTAGTTCTACATTAATTTATCATAGACTAACTAAAAATTGAAATATACATATTATTCAACAATTAGATTATAAGCTCAAGATTTCTATCATGTGATAGCTGATGAGGGCGCAATCTTCTAGTCATTCAAAACTAAACAATTACATTATCATAATTTTCCTCACAGGCACTTAGAAAATGCAAAGAAGCAGCCACCATTTTGTCGACAACCACTACTTGCTATCTATCACTGAATAGATAGCGAGTAGCATAACCAATCATAGAACAGCATTCATGATAGAACGCAAGTCAATTCATACTTATCTAATAATTTATAGATGTTCAGAACATTTATAGATGTTCTGGGCCCGCAGTAATTGGTTACTTAGCTGTTGCGATGTCCCTGCCAAACGTATTGATTGTAATGTTTTTTTTTGTATCAAAATGGCAAAACTAATAAAATAAATTAAAATAAAATAAGATCAAAATCCTCCCATCAACACAAAGTTCAAGGAAGGATCTAAAATGCACCAATCACCACCACAGCCAGAAAAAAAACCACAGCCAGTCAACACCATAGAGTCCAAAAGTGTGATATCACAAATATTTGAAGTTTTGAAATTATGGGATTTGTTCAGATTTTCAGAAAAAGCAAGATAAAAAATGCTAACTTGCCAAAAATCAGTACGTAAAGACAAATTGGCTCTGAGATATCAGCTGCACCATTATGCTCTGCTGACTCCGTACAAATCCTTCTAGGAAACAAGTACACTGTAAAATTTAGAAGGATTTGTATGGAGTCAGCAGAGCATAACAGTGCTTATATCTTGCTCTCAGACTGTGAGAAAATGCTGATTTTTCACAAGTGGGCCTTTTTATGGTGTTCTTTCTGAATATCTGAATGAATCCCATAATTTCACAAATTTAGTTCTTGTGACATAATTACTTTTGGACGCTATTGTCTGATGAATACTAGTCAGCAGTATAGACTGAGGTAAAACTAAATGTCACAATCCACATCCATGTGACTTTATCGTGAGACAAACAATTTAAGTGCACCTAAACCCAAAAATTTTTTCGCTAATTAAAAATAAATCTTTGCATCTGTTTGAAATGCATTGTGCCTTTTTCCCCAAATATTGACTAGTTATTTTGACTTTTCTAGGGTGTTAAAGTTGCTAAATCTGGCCATCGTCTGCCCCACGGCCGAGTCAGAAGGGGCTTGGGTCTATTCTCGATTTGACTTCACAAACTGTTTTGCATGCATGTTTACATAGACTTAATGCGATGTAAATCAGTTTGTGACGTCAAATCGAGAATAGACCCAAGCCCCTTCTGACTCAGTGGTGGGACAAACGATGGCCAGATTTTGCAACTTTAACACCCTAGAAAAGTCAAAATAACTAGTCTTGAAAGATTTGTGGTAAAAAAGACACAATGCGTTTCAAACAGGTACAAAGATATATTTTAGCGAAAAAAAATTTTTGGGTTTAGGTGCACTTTAACTCAACTATCAATTCAAACTGCGATGACAAAGTTACCACTTTTTGTGGTAATAAGGATGCTGTGGTTTAATTAAAGTGCACCTAACCCCAAAATATTTTTTCGCTTTTAAAGAAATCTTTGCACCTGTTCTAAACACATTCCTGCGCATTTTGTGCACTTTTAAACCAAATCTTGACTTTTAATAGTATATACAAAAGTAACAAATCATCTGTCCCTTGACGTCACAAACTGCTTTGCATGCATGCTAACAAAGACTTAATGCGATGCAAATCAGTTTGTAACGTCAAGTAAGGAATAGACCCAAGCCCCTTAATAGTTTGGTCGTGGGACAGATGATGGCTAGCTTTCATAACTTTTACAGCCCATGAAAAGTCAATATTTGGTTTCAAAAGACACAAAAAGGTGCAATACGTTTAAAAGAACTGGTGCAAAGATTTAAGTGAAAAAATATTTTGGGGTTAGGCACACTTTAAGTTGTCCAAACCAGTTTAGAAACATAATTGGTGCATGCAAACTAATTTTTGAACACAGTTAATGTTTGCAGGACTTTAATTTGGAGATGAACTCTCCTCGGTTTTGCTTAAATGCTTTTTGACTGACAATAACTTAAAACATGTGCTCCACTTAAAGTGACTTCTATTCCGAATACTGCACTGTACAGTTGTACCTTCATTGTGGTGCAGAAAAAGCATGTGTGATTCCTTCTTGGAAAAACTGCCATAACCATGGTACTCTCCATACAAAAACTAATTTAAATGAAATAATAAATTAAAAAAATTTGGTCAACCTAAAGAATGTAGTACATTTTTTGTAGTACAATGTATATACAATGTAGTTACTTCTTAAGATTATTTCATTAATATAAACTGGAAAACCATGGGTATATGTATAAGAAAAAGGCCAGTAACTTTACAACTACAACAGATATGTACATGTACCTTTGACAGATCTGAAGCAATCATTACCAGTCACTTAAAAAATATTGGGCCTTAAGTGATGTGTTAAGATCACTGATCACTTCATGTGTACCTCTGCAAATGTTATCTATTGCATAAGCTGTACATTATGCAAAAAGTTATAGATCGGCGAAACAGGAAGATGACTAAGTGACCAATTCCGAGAACATCTACATGATGTTGAGAAATATGACAAAGATGAATCCAAACCAGTCACTCTGCATTTTAATCTCTCTAGCCATTCCAAACAACACATTTCAATCTCCGGCCTTTCCCTATATCAAGGTACAGCTGTACCACGGAAAGCGGTAAAAATCTCAAACAAAAATTTATCTTTCAAATCGACTCTTAATCCCCACAGTATCAATGAGCTTTCATTCAGTAATTAATTTATTCCTGTATATAAACCATCTGATACAGAACCCACTATTCCTCAATTCGCTCCAACAAAGGGCTAATGCTTGAAACATCAGCTTTTCAAATCCCTGTATGGTGGTCAATTTTCATAATTTTATCAACTCCATTGATAAACCAAATTTTTATATAACAAAAGTGGTTGACAACAATTAATTTCACATTTATGGAAAAATCAATGCCCTAAAGTCCAAAAATATGACGAGATTAGCAATTAAGTTATTACTATTAAAGCTACACTGCATTAGTTCCATAAGACAGTTTGTATGACGTGCCAAAACAGACAAAAATACTTCCTTGATATATATAAGACTTCTTCTTAATATATAATACTTTTTTCATATAGATATAACTCGATGTAGAAATATCCAACTTGTTTCCAAATAAACACAACATCTTGTAAATATATAAAACTTCCGTTGAATATTTATACAACTTGAGGCACACATACAAAACTTGTTTCAAATATTTGACTTGGTTCACACAAATAGGACTTGTCAGCTCGGCGCGCCGCAAAAATAAAACTTCTTATCAATTAGATTATTGCAAATCGATACCACTGGTAATATCCAGGCTTCTGGAAAACAGTGTCTGCCGCCAAATCAACATGCCAGACGAAGGCGTTGTCAGTCAACCAAGACCAACTGAAATGTTTTGCAAGACTGATAGTTAATGTTATTAACATCGTAGGAAAAAGGTAAACAATGTTTACTTCCATGCTGGCGAAGAAATCTAGAAATATTGCTCTGAGATATCGAAGACCCTTCAAAATCCACCGAATGTTGTGGCAAGAAACATGATCAAATGAAAAGATCGCAATCACTCTGGTTGCCTAGCACGTGACATAGATCTGCGACCGATAAAGCTCCACAGCTTTCAGTGAACATTTCGTTCGACAATTTAAGACTTCCTTTGAAGTACTCCGCAAGAGTTGTAGTTGACTTTCAATGAAAATAAAGTCTTTCATTAGAAGTTTAAAAAGTTGTTTCATAGTACTTCAATCGGTGGATGAGGGCTCTTCGATATCTCAGAGCAATATTTCTAGATTTTTTCGCCAGCATGGAAGTAAGCATTGTTTACCTTTTTCCTACGATGTTAATAACATTAACTATCAGTCTTGCAAAATGCTTCAGTTGGTCTTCATTGACTGACAATGCCTTCGTCTGGCATGTTGATTTGGCGGCAGACACTGTTTTCCAGAAGCCTGGATATTACCTGTGGTACGGCGGGTTTCTTTTGCAGGTCACAGGTCACAGGTCACAGGTCACAGGTCAATTTTTCCGAGAGTTATACCACAAGAGTGACTTTCAATTTATGTGACAACTGACCACTTAAACGGGTCGGTACAAAACGTGGACCCCCTTCTGGACCCCCTTCTGGACCCCCATCTGGACCCCTTCTGGACCCCCTTCTGGACCCTCTTCTGGACCCCCTTCTGGACCCCTCGAATTTTCTGTTGAAAAACAATAAAATGATATTTAACAGTCTCTGCTTTGGATTTCAACTTCGGCCGGTTCTTTGATAGTTACAGACAGTATTACAGTAATCGTGAACACTACCACAGCCAGTTGCCATTTTCATCCCGAGAAAGACTTGTTTTGAATTTCGCTGATTTTTGTTGTTACAAAATACTTTAGAATTTTCTCACAAAGGAGATTAGATAAACATTAAGTATGCAAAGTGTTGTTCGGCTTTCAACTGGGTTTCGAAGAATGTGAACCGAGCTCAAAAACTATCTTTTTTTCTGTTTGGATTAGAATAAGCACTGCCAGTTAATGTTATCACTGCAGCAAAAAGGTGAGCAATGTTTTCTTCCACGCTGGCAAAATATAGTCGAAAGCTTGCTCTGAAATATCGTAGAGCCGTCAAATCCGCTGAATGTTTTGGCATCAAACATGATGGAATGAAATACGATCACTCTGGTTGCCTAGCACGTGACATAAATCTGCCACTGATAATAATTTTCACATTCTCCGAAGCCAGTTGAAAGCTGAACAGTAATTTGCATATTTAACGTTTATCTAACCTTTGCGATAAAATTCTAAAGTATTTGATAACAACAACAAAAGTCAGCGACGCAAATTCAGCGAAATTCAAAGCAAGTCTTTCTCGGGATGAAAATGGCAACTGGCTGTGGTAATGTTCGCGATTACTGTAATACTGTCTGTAACTATCAACGAACCGGCCGAAGTTGAAATCCAAAGCGAAGACTGTTAAATATCATTTTATTATTTTTCAACAGAAAAATCGAGGGGTCCAGAAGGGGGTCCAGAAGGGGGTCCAGAAGGGGGTCCAGATGGGGGTCCAGAAGGGGGTCCAGAAGGGGGGTCCACGTTTTGTACCGACCCCACTTAAACCTTTAATTACGGAGTTAAAGCAACCCTGGACGGCAATCAACCCGAAGTCAAGATGGCCTTGTTGACCGCAATTCACGTAATGCTCTTGCCATCCACCTAACGTCGCGGCAGTCATTCCCACAATTTTGGCGATGTCTTGAGAACGCGAGTTTGTTTTTCAATTTTACCTTTGAAATCCGTGTCTCTCAAAGGCTAATCTGGATTATATTCTAAACCAGCGATATTAGATCCAGTGCAAAAATGCAAATTCGCAGCGACAGCGACTATGGCGAATGCTGGAAGCGAAGTTCCTGTCGTTGCTAAAAATGGGTAAATGTATCTTTTCTTTTCATTGTATTTGCCTCTGCTTTTCCCGGAAATTTACCCGATTTTCAAAACAAAGCTGACAGGCCTGTATTCAGGTAACCTAGTACATGAAAAACTCAATTTATTTGTGAGATGTTTTATCTCGCTATCTTCATTTAATTTCAATTTGTAACAGGTCAAATGTCATGGAGTGCACTGAAAAGCACGATGTTATATAAAATACTTTACTTCTGAAATCAAATCATCGTACAGCGGCGCCGTTAACAAGTTTCTCCCATCCCTAAAAGAAGCCATAGTGAAGCGAAACCTTTAACTTTTCGTGCACATGACGACATTCTAGCCCCATTCCCCCTCGCCATGGTTTGGCGGCTAGGGATTCGCCATCCAGGGTTGCTTGAGGTCCGTAATAAAAGGTTTAAGTGGTTAGTTGCCACATTAATTGAAAGTCACTCTTGTGGTATAATTCTAGGAAAAATGACCTGTGACCTGCGACCTGTGACCTGTGACCTGTGACCCGTGACCTGTGACCTGCAAAAGAAACCCGCCGCCTGTGGTATTGATTTGCAATAATCTAATTGATAAGAAGTTTTATTTTTGCGGCGTGCCGACCTGACAAGTCCTATTTGTGTGAACCAAGTCAAATATTTGAAACAAGTTTTGTATGTGTGCCTCAAGTTGTATAAATATTCAACGGAAGTTTTATATATTTACAAGATGTTGTGTTTATTTGGAAACAAGTTGGATATTTCTACATCGAGTTATATCCATATGAAAAAGTAATATATATTAAGAAGAAGTCAGATATATCAAGGAAGTATTTTTGTCTGTTTTGGCAGATCATAATTTTGCCAAATACACCTGTAGCTACAGGTATTTCTCAAAAGGAAAATTATTTGGAAAGAGAATACCTGTTACATTATTGTACTTGGTTATATACAGAACCTTGGCTGCATTCAGCCATCTGCAGAGCTAAAAAGGCATTTTTCTTTTAATTACTACAGTTGAGCCTTGATTATCCGAACCTCAATTATCTGTACTTCTCAATTATCCGGACTATTTTCTCTGGTCCCAGATTTTTTCATGAATATTAACAAGGCATAGTGAAGATCCCTAAAAACTATCATTATGACTTATTTTTAATTTAGGCATTGAAAAGAGAAATTGAAGCAGGTTTGTTTTCCTTCTAAAGAGTGTACGGTTTAGACCAAAGTGTTTGCATAAAGTTTGTGTGTACGATACAGTACACTACTGCAGTAAATTCTGATTTTCTAATTGATTGATAATTTCAGTTTATGTTACATGTATGTATTTTCTGTCATTAATATTCATAGTTTCTATTATCAGGACTATTTACTCCAGTCCCAGCAAGTCCAAATAATCGAGGTTCCACTGTAATTGGTTATACCTATTAACCCATTGACTACCGGCTGTTTTTACATTTTCGGAGTGATTTTCCGCCTATAAACGATGAATAGCAATTCGTGACTCTTTATTTGAACTACCAGGGAAAAGTGGTGCTGTCCTAAGCCACTGGAGGCTCAAGGTTTCTGAAAACGTCATTCTGACGTAGCTATTTTTTATCCGTGAAGCGACAACAATGGCCCAAGTTCGGTTTGCTCGCAATTTCTGCTAAATTTACAGCCATTTTTCATCTTTAGCGGCTGCCTGATGAGCATCATTAAGCATGACGGTAGCTTAGAGTCCACTTTCTCAAAGAATAGAGCAAGGTGATGTACTTTGTTGTTGAATTTGGCTTGTTACTCGACGAACTAGGAATTTGGCTGGTCGAACACTTAGTACCTTTGGGACTCAACTATTGATGAATTTCTCGACCTACCGCCACATATTTTGGAATTTCTGAGTACTGAAGATGACCACAAGCAGGAATTTTTGGCAGTAGGTCGGAGTGGCTGTAAGTTTATATGTGAAAGAATTGGGAGAAGGAACGGGGGCTGTCAAAAATTCTTGTCATTTCCCAGCATGCAATGTGGTCTAGATGTTGAAAATGGCGGAAAGGCCCAAATGCACTGGAACAAAAGGCTGTATCTACGCTCGGGAGAAGAATATGAACAAAAAAAGTCATTTCTAAGCTAGAAAAAGGACTGAATTTCGTTATGATGGTTGAAGTGTGGTTTTTCGGCGAGATTTCCTTAAAAAACATGAAGGCAAAAAGGGGCATTTTTGTCGTTTCTCTTTGACGTTAAAAATGGTCAGTTTCGTTCTTGTCCAAACTCAAAAGGCCATATTTGCATTTATTGGATATCCAAGTCTAAAGGGCATTCCATTTCGTGCTCACAACTAACAGTAAAGGCAATATTCGTGCGATTGAGAAAGTTGCAATGTTTTGAAGCATGGGAGTTTTTTACGGCCAGGTTTGGCCGGCACGGGTGCCAGTGGGTTAATATATATAATTTATAATAAATAAAAGAATCTTATTTGACTACCTGGACTCTTTGGAAAGTGTGTCTTTCAATGGCCAAGGAATAAATACGTTTCTGAGGTTGAATCTCAGCAAGAAATGACTTGTAGATCACTGGGGAAAAGAGACAACAGTACATTAACAAAGGACTAATTGGACACCCATAAATTACACTAGAATTCAGAAACAAAAAGCAAAAATCATATTATTTTGGAGTAACATGTAATTAACTTTTAATTAACATTAAATACAAAATCAGCTGTTGTAAAGGACATTAAATGGGGTTAAATGCAATTTAACTTTAACGTTAATGACTAAGAGTGCTCAAGCCTGTTCAGTTAGTGGCTAGTATATTGTGGGTTGCCGGTGTGGCAGCAAGATTTTAAATACAAAAATAAAATTTTTGTATTTAAAATCTTGTTGTTGTTGTTATTATAATTATTATTTTATTTTTATTTTTTTCCTCCACTGAACTCCTAGTTCAGTGTGATGTGTGCTTGGTCTGGGGTTGGCAACAACAACAACGTCAAATGTACCATGACAAATATAAAGGTTTACCAATAAAATATCAGATAATAACAAATTTTTGCTATGTACCAGTAACAAAATTAAACATTAATTACATGTACCAGGAATGTAGGGACTGGAAGGATCATCCACCAATCCAAAACAACACTCAGTCACAGTGAATGCTATTAAATGCAAAACAAAGCCAAATTGTGAGTTTAACACACTACTATTTAATTCAAATTATTTGCACCAGTCGTTTTACAGCGACAGTTCCCAATGACCGACAACTCACCACATTATTGAAAGATATGGTTCTAGATACCTACACTGCACAATTTTAAAACAGAACTATACATTCCACTATTACATTATACATGTACATGTACATCCTGCTACATTATACATGCATGTATCAGCTACAACAAACAAATTAAACCACATGCATAAATTTCACTAAACTGAGTTATAATGTAAATATATATAGTTGGATTGGAAATCAACTTATAAAGAAGTATGGTCAAATTCCTAGGCATTCCAGAGTTTTGCATCAAAATAATGGTCACCAAAATAATGGCCATGACAACTTCAGGTGCACCCATATGTACAATGTAGCATACAACTCTTGGTAGTGTGTGCGGGAATAATGGCCTTACCTAGCAGAGTTCTCTCCTGGTTCACTGATGCCCCAACTACCGCTACGTTTTTATCATGGATGAACAGGAGCTAAAAAAATTACATGATATGGCATAACCAATTTCAGAAAGTAACAGTGAGTCCAGCTCTCACATGAAAATGTATGTAAAATAACAAAACTCTTATTTAAAATAAACAGTGGTTGCTTTTAATTGCACCCCTCATTTAGATTGCATCGAAAACGTACAGTTTGTAACCAAAGTAAACAAACTGATAGTTATCACAAGCCCTCCTGAAAAATATTACAATTAGAGATTTTTTAATGACAAGAGATAATCATGATACATGTAGTTATAACAAATGATTTGTTTTTCAAACAGATAACCCTTTAACCTTGAGCATGTTAAAGGCTGGCAAAATGTTTGTCTTGAACGGAGAAGTGTAGAGGTTTAATTGAGTTGCTGAGTAATAATTGTAAGTCTGCCAGCTCAAATAGCTGAATAATATTTGCCCGTAGCCATTTAAAGGGCTGAATATTTTTTTCTGAAAGTGCAATAATTTACCAAAAATGAAAAAAAAAAAAAAATGGAAACCTACTCTTAGTTGGTGTTGAGAAGGCTCAAACAGTCCAAAATAGGTCACTTTGCATCCTGCCTGAAAATGAAACCATAGAAAATGCAAATGAAAAAAATAAAATTTCAAGGTACAACAAAAAATTGCATTCAACAGCTTTTAGAGTGATCTTCAGTACATGTACATATAGATATACTATAAACATACCCAAAATTGAAATCAGAGTAGGGACCTTAAGCAACGGAGACGGCAATGGCAACAAGAACGCCAACTAAAACAATAAGCTTAATGAGCAAAAACAATCACTCTGCACGGGCATTTTGCATTTTGGTATATTTCTTTGCTGTCCTCTGCAAAACAACAACGTGAAATGACCAAATTTTATGTTTTCTTGGAATGTTAGCGCATGATGGCAAATGTTTGTTTTTCCTTACTTTGATGTCATTCATAGTAATTTAGTTCCTGGACATTTTGCCAGCATTTTTCAAGTTTTAAAACAAATTGGAATAATCGTGAAAGAGTTACAGAAAAGAGAAGTTATATTGTGAAATGACATTTCTATTGCTGTTACCATCGTCATTGCTTAAGGTCCCTAGTATTATTGAATTTTATGTCACAAGAACCTAGTGGTCACTTTTAGAATTTTCATTGTCTCAAAGCAACATGTGCAGGGCATAGTGAGGAGAGAATGGGGCAGTCTGCAGAGAAGCATAATATTAGAAATCTCGGCTACCACAGAAAAATTGTCACACCATGAATACTCAAATTACAAACAATACACCTCAGGGCTACACATACCCATTAATGAGGGCTTTACAGAGAGCATGGGGGAGCATCACAACCCCCCCCCCCCCCACCACTCCTCCCTCCCACCCCTCAGAAAAATGCAACAAGCTCTGGTGCTGAGATGACACTGCCCAAGAAACTGGCAGACGAAGACTTATTGTTAGAATACGTGCTCCAATATCATGATTTACTTAGCCAACGTAACCACATTTATAACCGCAGCGCTTTTAGTAGTTTAGTTTTGGCTTATCTGTACAATAGCAGAGAAACCGCTCAGGAAATTGCCATAGTTTGTATAGTGGTATTTTGCCAAGTATGTAGACCCGCCTTTATTTGATTGTATAAAAGTAAGTGTTATATTCAATAAAAATCAGTTGTTACTCCTACTTGTGTGATGCGTATGCTCTTCTTGTAACATGACGACATCAGTAAACCTAACAGGTTATGGGCCCAGGAGAACACTCGTGTTTGATGGAGATGAAAGCAGGTACGAGCTATGGGAGGTGAAATTTCTCGGTTACATGCGCCTCCAGAAGCTGTACGACGTGGTCATCCCAAAAGAAGGCGAAACGTCAGCCCCAGCGCAGCAGATAAGGCAAGTGCGTTCGCTGAATTGGTCCAGTGTTTAGACGACAGAAGCCTCTCTTTGGTGATAAGGGAAGCAAACAATGACGGGCGAAAAGCGCTTCAAGTGTTAAGAGAGCACTACCAAGGAAAAGGGAAGCCGCGCATCATTGCCCTCTACACAGAGCTGACTTCGCTTCACATGCGTGAAGGCGAAACCACCACAGACTACATCATCAGGGCGGAGACCGCAGCAACTTCCCTGAAAGCAGCTGGCGAGGTTATAAGCGACGGTTTGTTAGTTGCTATGACGCTCAAAGGCTTGCCCTCAAACTACAAGATGTTTTCCACGGTAGTTATGCAAAGAGAAACGGCAATAACATTCTCAGATTTCAAGGTAGCCCTCCGTAACCACGAGGAGAACGAACGGTGCTGCAATGAACGCAATGGTGGGAACTCAGATGGCGTTATGACCGCAACGAACGGCGCCCACAAGCCAAACAAGTTCGCGGGAAAGTGTTTCAAGTGTGGACGAAAAGGGCACAAAAGTGTGGACTGCTACTCAAGCAAAGTTGCAGACAAATGGTGCCAACGATGCAAAAACAACACCCACAACACGAAGGATTGCCGAAAAGGGAATTCTGACACAGCAAAAGTTGCAATGGGACGCAAAGAACAAAAACTGAACAATGACTCTAGTGATCATAGTTTTATCTTTACTATTAAGGATGAGGAAAGTAGAGGTGAGATAACTGCAAATTTACTTTTGGATACCGGCGCAACAAGCCATATAATTAATGATAAGTCTAAGTTTGTAGATTTTGACAAGAAATTTGACCCTAGAACTCATTTCATTGAATTAGCGGATGGAAGTAGGGCAAATGTGGTTTTAGGAAAGGGAAACGCAACAGTTAAGCTTTATGACGTAAACGGTATTTTGCAGGATGTGGTCTTAAACAACGCCCTGTACATCCCATCGTACAACCAAAATATTTTTTCTGTTCCCGCAGCCATTGATAAGGGGGCTAGCATAACCCTAGATAAGGATTTCAAGAGTTTCAGGGCACCAAATGGCACATTGTTTGATATACAACAACGAGGGCGTTTGTTCTATTTGAATAGTGTTTCTTCCCAAAATAACGCCACCACGCTAATGGAGTGGCATAAAATTATGGGGCACTGTAATTTCAATGATTTGCGAAAACTCCAAAATGTTGTTGAAGGTATGAAAATTGTTGATGATCGACAGTGCGAGTGCGCTATTTGCACGCAAGGTAAAATGTGCCAGTTCCGGAACCGCAAGCCGGACGAGAAAGCAAAAGAGCCTTTAGAATTTGTTCATTGTGATTTGGCCGGCCCAATCGATCCAATAGCTAAGGATGGCTTCAAGTACGCTCTGTCATTCGTAGACGATTACACAGGTATAAACATGGTGTATTTTCTCAAGCAGAAGAGTGATACCTTGGAAGCAACGGAGAAGTTTTTATCCGACACCGCACCATTCGGTAAAGTCAAGCGCATTCGGAGCGACAATGGAACGGAATTCACGAGCAAAAATTTCAAATCTTTGCTACGCAAAAATGCTATAAAACACGAAATGAGCGCTCCGTACTCCCCGCACCAAAATGGCACTGTAGAAAGGGCGTGGCGAAGTCTATTCGACATGGCGCGCTGTTTATTGCTTGAGGCAAATTTGCCCAAACAACTCTGGACCTACGCGGTTTTGGCTTCGGCATATATCAGGAATCGATGTTTTAACCTCAGGTTGGGTAAGACACCTTTCGAGGCGCTAACAGGAAAGCGACCGAATATTGGCAACATGCACGTTTTTGGTTCTACATGTTACGCTTACGTGCAAAACGCGAAGAAATTGGACGCGCGAAGCCAAAAGGGAGTTTTTGTGGGTTATGACAGGGAAAGCCCTGCATACCTAGTTTATTACCCCGACGTAAACAGGGTCGAAAGGGTGCGATGCGTAAAATTTCTTGAGCAGAGCTTTTACCAAAGCGAAATGGGAGGAGGGGAAGCGTTTATACCCACCCCAGTACAAAGGGTTGTGACGGAACAAAATACAGAACAGGGTTACCAAACAGAACAGGACGAAAACCCTACTGAAAATAACGACAGCGAGCCTGAGGGCACTTCAAGGTACCCCACTAGGGCACGTAACATGCCCAGACGTTTGGACGAGTATGTTTTAGAGAAAGACATGGATGACAATGTAAACTATACTGTAGACTACTGCTACAGGGTTGAGAACATACCGTCAACGTACGACGAGGCAGTGAACTCGCAAGAGGCGAGCAAGTGGCAAAAGGCCATGAGAGAAGAGATAACAGCCTTAATTGACAATGACACATACGATCTGGTAACGCCACCACAAGGTAGACAAATAGTGGGGGGAAAATGGGTTTTTGCAGTAAAAACCGGGCCAAACGGCGAAGAAACCCACAAAGCGCGTTACGTTGCAAAGGGCTATTCCCAAATTGCAGAAATTGACTACCAAGAAACTTTTGCGCCAACAGCTCGCATGAGTTCAGTTCGGATGCTGATGCAACGGGCAGTTCAAAACAACATGATCACTCATCAGATGGATGTAAAAACTGCTTATCTAAATGCGCCAATTGATTGCGATATCTATATGGAACAACCAGAAGGTTTTCAGAAGGCAGGCAAAAATGGCGAAAAATTGGTGTGTAAATTAAAGAAGTCACTTTATGGTCTCAAACAAAGCGGGAGAAATTGGAACAATATGTTGCATACCTTTTTGTGCAATGAAAATTTTTCACAGTCACCCGCTGATCCGTGTGTTTATATCAGAAATTCCGAGACCGAAGGATGTGTCATCCTAATTGTTTTGGCGCGGGTCGACGATATTCATTATCATCTGGCAGAACCAGTTCCAAATTTGCTACGAGAGCGTTAAAGAGTTCTCTCTGTCAGAAATTCAAAATGAAAGATCTTGGTGAATTGTCATGGTTCTTGGGAACCCAATTCAAATGTAGTGGGACTACTATTAAAATGAGTCAAGGTCAATACATTGACAAAATTTTGTCCAAATTTGAGATGAGCGATTGTAAGCCAAAATCAACTCCATGTGCCCTTGGGGTAGAGAAAGAGTGCGATTTCAATTCACGGGAATTGGGTGACCCCAGGTTGTACCGAGCAATTGTTGGAAGCCTAATTTATGTAATGACATGCACGCGACCTGATTTATGCTATATTGTTACCAAACTTTCGCAGAACATGGCCAAACCTACTGAGTCAGATCTTAACTTGGCCAGATATGCACTGAGGTATTTAAAAGGTACACGGGAACAATGCCTTAAATTCGAAAAATCGGAGTCACCATTAAGGTTAACGGGATTTTGTGACTCTGACTGGGGAGCATCTGTCAAAGATAGACGTAGTATAACTGGGTATAATTTTCAGTTGTCAGAGAACGGTCCTTTGATATCTTGGAAAAGTCGTAAACAGCAAACCGTAGCTTTATCTACTTGTGAAGCGGAATACATTTCGCTAGCCAGTGCTGTACAAGAAACAAAATTTCTTAAACAACTATGTAAAGACATGAACATTGCAACAGATGATGTATTAATCCATGTAGACAATCAGGGGACGATTAACTTAGCGAAAAACCCAGTCAATCATCAGAGGTCAAAGCATATTGACATCAAGTACCATTTTATAAGGTCAGAAATACAAGCAGGAACTGTCAAGTTAGAATATATTCCCACCGAAGACAATATAGCTGACATTTTTACAAAGCCTGCTACTAAAGCTAAACTAGAAAGTTTAAGCATTTTATCATGGGGAAATAGTTTTTGTGTGTGTTTATGATTTTGGAGCAAGTGGGGGTGTTAGAATACGTGCTCCAATATCATGATTTACTTAGCCAACGTAACCACATGTATAACCGCAGCGCTTTTAGTAGTTTAGTTTTGGCTTATCTGTACAATAGCAGAGAAACCGCTCAGGAAATTGCCATAGTTTGTATAGTGGTATTTTGCCAAGTATGTAGACCCGCCTTTATTTGATTGTATAAAAGTAAGTGTTATATTCAATAAAAATCAGTTGTTACTCCTACTTGTGTGATGCGTATGCTCTTCTTGTAACATGACGACATCAGTAAACCTAACACTTATACTTAAGAGACGGACTGCACTGTACCGCAGTGCAGGGCGATCTTGAAGATACTCGCTGCATTTACAGCAATTTAGTTTCGAAATAAAATGTTGGAGCGATATAATACCCGAGGCGCACGTCAACACTTACAGATTCTGATCCGGGACTAGCATCATTCCACGATACAATGATCGCATTGTCTCTCTCTTGTCCAACAATACGAACTTGTAGACTCTTCCTTAAATTATCTGCATCTGAAAATAATAAATGCAATGGGAACTAGCAGCTCAGGAGACACCAGATCGCAGTCTTGGAAAAAGTATTCTGCGTGAAGTAAAACTATTCATTAAAAGATATAGCAATACCATACATACCATATCCCTCTTCAGTTGATCTTCCACTATATTTTTCCCTTTCTTTTACCAGCAGCGGTAGAATATGCTCATCGAAGCTCAAAGTTCTCTGCAAATCCACCATCTCGGATTCTTGTCACATGATTGATACATGACGTGATGTATGCCTACGTAGAATGTCCCACGACGGCGATCGTTTCTCGATTTCGGGCCCGAACAACTATTTACATGCACTGGGTTCGTTATGCACCTATCAATGTTATTCCCGAAGGGGGGTGGGATACGGGATAGGGTGGAGACTTTGATCTGAAACGCAAATTTTCTGTCAAACCTCCCCACCCTTGGGGTAAAGTTTCGAGTTCAAAGTTCCCTATTCGGTCAGTGTAAAACGCAGAAAGCAGACTGCATTTTACCTTCAGTCCGCATTTTACCCCCAGTCTGTAGTCTGCAGTCTGCGTTTTACACTGACCGGTTCCCTACTAGCTCCTACTCTAGATTGAGATCCAAGAGGTTGACCTATTCAGGCACGGATCCAGGATTTTGAAATGGGGGGTGAATTTTCTCCACCTCAATCAGAGAAATCAGAGAAATCAAATATTATTTCAATATTTGAGGGATAAGAAAAAAAAAAAAAAAAGAAAGAAGGGGGCTAAGAAAAAAAAGGGGGGGGGGGGGGGTGAAAATTCACCCATTTCACCTCCCCTGGATCCGCGCCTGCTATTAAATGGTTCAAAAATACAAACACTCCAGGTTTAAAAATCTCAGTTTTTCCTTTTAACGACGGGAATAAAAGAACACGGAAAGAAAACGATGGTTTATAGTAACGACAGATTGGGCAAATTTCATTACCTTTCGTTCCTCCATCTTGTTCGTGCTCAGGGACTTCTGAGAAGTCACTCATATCTAGGCTCTGCTCTGTCGGTTTTCAAGAGGGCAGCATCGCAGCGTGTATTTTACCATGGCAAAGTCCAAGTTTAGGAAACGGTCTCTCAGTTTTCAAGTTTGATCAAACTTCCCCACCCTGGAGCCAACATTCTCTTCAAAGTTGGTCAAAATTCCCGACCCAGGGCAGGAAATGGCGATCAAAGTCCCCACCTCATCCCGTATCCCCCCCATCCCCGCCCCCCCCCCCCCATCGGGACTTACGTTGATAGGTGCATTACTAGAAATATAATTATCATACTCTTAATAATCTTTTATAAAAGCTTGCTATAAATTGATAAATACATTGGGCTAGTTTGCCCCCAAACCGGGTAACAATCAACAGAAAACCGAGTTGAAAAATACTTGCTTTTCGGGCCCGAAATGTGACCCCAAATGTTTTCCGGAGTTATGAGAAATGAGCGCCTGCAAGGGGAGACTCAAGGGACACACGTAGACTCGCCAAGAATATTTCTACGTGTTGTATTTGTAAAGCAAAGCAACATATTGGGTTTTAATTTTCCATGAAGATTTGTTTCACTGATGTTTTTGTTCAGAGTTCAAAATTTTAAACTAGAAAACGGTAGAAAACAAGCAAGGCTGATTACACGGCTAGGAAGCCTTGCTTGTTTTCTACCGTTTTCTAGTTTACAATTTTATAGCTGGTTAGATCTATTACAGGATCCGGCTCTTCTATTTTGCAACGGTGGTCCTTGCTATTAAGTATTTTCCAGTGTTTTCAAATTTTAGCCCTTTGTTTTTTCACCGAGCAGAGACTGGGACGAGAAGTTGTTGACAGCCTCGTTTCCTAGAAACGGGCTCCATTTTTAAGGTCTCGTCGTTTTCAACATGGAGGGAGGTCTTGCCTTGCAACTCCTGTAGTTTTTGGCTTTTTGTTAGGTTAGGTTTGCTGAAACTTTCGCGATGAGTGACGGGGAAGAAAGGGAATCTCTTAGCCGAGAAATAAATCCAGCAATCTGGGCCATAGCGCCTCGCTTGCACCAAGAGGAAGGTCCCATTGATGTCACGGCTAGTCCTGCTTTTCAGTGCCTAGACGAGGTTAGTACTCATGCATTTCTGCTTTTTGCAGAGTTTTGTGCAAGTGGAACCTCTCTAATGCGGAAAACGTTGGGGTGGTGTTTCTGTCATCAAACGCAGGAAAGAGGATGATACATACGGCTAAAATATAAGCTTATGACAAACATGTACATTGTACGGTGTACAGAGTGTAACTTTTCATATATTTTCTGGGAAAAAAATGATTAAGCTTAATGATTTCCATTTTTCTGTTTATACAGTTATTCTCTCAGGGGAAACTTGCCGGTGAAAAAGTAGCTAAGCTTAAGGCCAAATATACAAGTCTTCATGAATGTCTCAAATCGACAAGAGAGCAAGAATCCTCACTACTTCACAAAGCAAAAAGATATGCACCAAGAGGTGCAACGGCAAAGAGCTGAACTAGAGAAAGGGGATAGCTTTCCAGATGGTGACAACACTGAAGTCAATAAACTGAGACAAGAACTGCTAAAACATCACAATGAGCTTGCACAGGCAGATGAAAGGCAATATCAGTTAGAATTTAAATTGGAAGGTTTGCAGGAAGAGAAAATGATGCTTCAGAGGGAGTATTCCAGGATGCCAAAGCCTGGAGAAATAGAAAAACAGGTCAAGGAACTGCAGAAATCAATCGAAGAACTTAAAGTTGAAATTGCTCAAAGAACTATTGATACCAAAAGCCTCAAGGAAGAGGTTGAAAATAGAGAAGCTCAAGTGAATGCCCTGCGAAAAGAGGTCGAGGAGGATTTAGAGGAACAACAAAAACTGAGGGTCAGTCATTCATTAAAAATGGTTTGACATGTGTAAAATAGTAAGCAAGATTTTTTTCACACAGCCCCATACATTAATTGTACAAGCATCACTGTCATACATGTGCTAACTTTTTTTCCAAAATGGCATGCTTGAATACAGTGTGAGTCACAAAATGTACACATAATTAAATAATGTGTGGGGCTGTGCAGAAATCTTGCCAATAATAATTACTAGCGCAGTACACATATTTTTAGTTTCCATGTGATGTACAATATTTCCCCAAATAATTAGATCATTGTCTCTGGCTATAATGTTTGGACAAATACATTTACTGAATGTAAAAAGTCCTGAAAAATACTGTTCCTTTTGACTTAAAAGGTTGCTTTATCCCTTGGGGTAGGTACTCCCATCTGAAAATGACAGGGGTGCTCATTGTAAAATTTTGAAAACACCCCTGAGAGGTACATGCACCAGCGTACACATCCTCTATATTAACCAATTTCTGGATGACTGTTTTCAAGTAAATAATCAGAAATAAAACTTTTGCATGACGAATAAGTTTATGGCTCCCATCAGTTTTTCAGATCAATAACCTTAAAGGCCCCTAAAAAGTACCACGACAACTCTAGTGGGTGGTCATTTTAGGTTTTAGCATCCTAACCACTGTACCAATCCACAAATGTTACCCACTAAAAGGTACGACACGCACCCATCATTTTTATAGGGGAGTACCTCCTGGTTTTCTCCCAAGACAATGTGTGAAAGATCTGTCAAACCTGTTACTTTAATCTATACCATTATTTGGTTATTTGTTTATTACAGGTTTAATTTTAACTATTTAAGGCATTGCATTCACTACAAAGCATGACCGTTTGGCATTGATGACCTTAATAAGTGACATAAAGTGCCTATGAGGTAAAAAATTATTTTTCAAATTTTTGAAGCTTATTGTGTCATGATTACAAAATGACAAAAAGAAATTTGACAAAATCAAAAAATGCTGAAGTTTTTTGCCCTCCAAAGAACCTCAAAATTCACTAAATCATGTCCCGTGGACTGGGAATGGATCTTTCCTCAGAACAATGACGATGACATAGGAAATGCCAAGACACTCGTGCCGTCTGAAGCATTTCCTATGTCACAGCTTTTGTAATACGATCGCTGTGCCACGTGCAAGATGGAGACACATTTTTGCACCAAATTTAAAACTTTTCGGTTCAACTTTCCACGTTGTGAATGTTTTACTGCCTGAATCCTATATGTTAAGAATCAGAAAATGATAAACTATCATATTACAACGAGGAATTTTTTGCTTCATAGGCACTTTGAACACAAAACAGTTACCAGTGGGTCAACCATATATATATTTGGTTATGGTTTGTTGCCTGATGCATACATAACCAACTATTACTAATAAAAAACAAAACTTGGATGGTTGGTTGTTTACTTTGCATTACTTTGTGTTAGCAGATTCAATTCAGTTACTTTTTTTAAGGTGGAGAAAGATAATCACCTTGACCAGAGCAAATATAATGTTAGTAAATAATACAGCCTGTAGTTTACAACTTTAGAAAGAACAGTAGACGACATATAGATCAATTCACCTCTTACAGTTTATATGTTTTGCTTCTAGGATCAGTTGGTTCAAGTCCATTCACAGCCAGCTCACATAACTAAGCAGACTGATCTTTTGTCAAGACAACTCAGGTAAATTGGACCCCCTTTTTACTTATAATCGTTAGTTCCATGTAGTAGGTCCCATAAGATCTGCAGTTGCATGCATTCTAACAAGCCCTTTTATCATAATTGAAGTGAGAAGCTTCAAAGCTCTTGGTGGTTCTGTGTTTCACTGTAATTAAAAGCAATGTAGCATGTACAGATACTCTGGGTTAAATTCCTCTAGCCCAGCCTGAATCATTCACAGCTGTCATATTTCAGTTTTGAGCCACAATTTATAATTATTATAATGTTGTACACCATTTGTATGACAAGCTCAAACTTGTGGCTTTGTGAGTAAAATGAACCTACAATATCCATAATCATGTTTCTGTTAATGGTATTCAGCCATAACAGGTGCTATTGGTCAGGGCTCTTGTTGGCAACTTTGATTGTGGAGGGACTCCCAGAAGTAATGCTTTGCAAGACTGGCTATTAAATTAATTACATAAACTGTATGTTTGCTTTTCCACACTCACATTGAATACTTTTCCATGCAGATTTAACTCCCGAAGAGTTCCAACTTTCAAACTTTAATTCTTCAGATAGTACTGACCCATGACTGGAAGCAGGTCCTTTTTTTCCTTATTGGTTTAATTAATGGTTTTATGTAATAGAGAGGTAGAGGAAAAGAGATCAAACCTGGATGGAAATGTTGATGAAATTGCCAAAGAGCTTCAACGGATGGAGGCAAAAAACATTACCTAGATGAGGAAAAGACAGATCTATCAGAGGCACTTGATCGGCAGCGGCATATATTTGAGTCCAAGGTAAATGGACACTGTTGTTGTTGTTATGTTATGTTGTTCAAATTGCAACTAATCATATATATATAATTATAACCCACCGACTAATTTTTGCACGATTTTATTTAATACCCCATCTATGTTGATATTTGTTCCTCCAATTTTTTTGGTTCCAAAAAAGACAAAACAAACCTGGTCTTTTAAATTCCTTCAATTTCAAATGGAGGAGTCCCAATCAAACAGTTATAATAAAGTAAACTCAACTAATCAGTGCAGTTGTTTACGTCATTCGCAATCATCATCAGATCGCTTTTTTCAACACTTTCAACTTACAACTGAGTATACAGGATATACCCCTTTCTGGCTTGCTGGTATATCAGATGGTAATGTCCTGCGCTGATAGATTGTCCTCCAAAGTTGCCCTCAAAACTTTGCTTCTCAGCCAACTGTTCATTTTCAGACAATCTATCAGCCGCAGACATTATCCTCCAATATACCAGCTGCCAAAAGAGGTTTATTTACTAAACACCTATATACAGTGTGTAGTCAGCAGTAGATAACACCTTAGAAGTTTATTGAATGTCAATACTAATTACTACTGACCATGTGTGCAACTTTTGAAATAGTAGACGAGCATGCAATTTAATTGTGACGACAGCTGATGTCATTTTATCCTTTTTTTACGTGAAAACTGGTTCCTACAGTGAAACAGCCTTAATTATTAACAAGTGTCAACTAGTTAAGTGTGTGAAAATTTGGTCATACTAATGCAGTCATCATTGATGCTATTTGAAGTGGCTGTACTAACAAGCATCAATCAAATTCTGGTACAGAACAAGGAATTTGGCGTTGCTTTGCGGACATTACTAACTGGGGTTAGTTTACGTCTGTGGTAACAAGAATAATTGATTTTGCAGCCTAAGAAGATGACAATTTTCCATTCCTTTGTTTTAGGAGAGAGAAGTTGATCTACTTGCAAAAGAATTTGAGCTTGCAAAAGAAAGACAGGCTGAATTTCTAGGGGACAGGTATAGATTTTGTTTTAATTTATTTAATTGACAGTTATTCAGGAATTGAACAATATCAACAATTGAAGAGGCTAGTGGAAAACCCTCCTAAGTGACTATTTAGGTCAAATTTTTTTTGTCGAAAGTGCCTGATTTTTTGCATATGGCCTTCAATTTACTTACTTAACAATGCCTTGTTTTTTTTTTTTGCCAATTTAAATAAGTAAAATATAAATATAAATAAATAAGTAAATTGAAAGCCATATGCAAAAAATCAGGCACTTTTGACGAAAAAAATTTTTTGACCTAAATGGTCACTTAGGAGGGTTTCCCACTAGCATCTTCAATTATATTTAATTGTATTTGTTAATTGGTTTTAAACTGGACTTCAACCTTGTTGAATATTGAGCAGCAATATGTTTTTTTAATAATTATATATTTCATACATTAAGTCAATGTCTGAAAGGAGATGTAGTGTTTTTTGTTATAATTTAATTTAATCTATAATTTTATTTATTTGTTTTTTTTTTTACATAATTTGTGTTGATTGAAATAAACAACTTTTTTTAATAGATAAACTCTTTTTACATGTAGTTTTATTTTTATGTATTTTTGGGGGCTTAAGATTCAAAAGGTACTAAAGATGATAGAAAACTAGGAAATCTTTCTATTTTGGAGAGTACTTCCTTTATTTTGCAGGACCATATATAATATCTGGCAACACGGAAGTAAAGAAATAAACAACTTATGTCTTACACTTAAAGTTATTATTGTTGTTTTTATTTGCAGGGGCACTTTGGATCTGAACTTAAAGCATGCTGTCATAGAAAAGAAGTCTAACCATGATATTCATGCCAGGAAAATGAGAGAAAAGGAGAGAGATCTTAAGTATGACTGACTGTTTCAAGCACTACACCCTGTTTAGTAGATTTGCCCCTTGTCGACCTCTCGAGTCTCACAGCAAAAAAGCCGAGAGGGGAGAGCCCTTTAGGCCGCGAAGAGGCTGAGCAAGCGACAAAGTCGCAAGAGGTCAACTTGTCTCACTTGAAGGGTTTTCATTTGTGTTTTGCGCCAAAAATGGAAAGTGGCATGACTCACAATTGAAAGAAGAGCATCAGTTATCGCATTAGCAATTGACTCCATGTTGGAATACCAACCACAAGTCATGTTTCATTGCTCATAATTTACTTTTGATTGACAACTTTATCCCCGAGGGTCCCAAAGATCTACTCTGATTGGTCTAAGCACAGCAACCCGTTTTTGAGTCGCCAAAATTGGCGCCTATCAAGTATGAAAAGTCCTTCGTCCCACACCATAATTATTAAATAGGACAAAGGACTTTTTCAAAAGTCTACCAGTTTAGTAATAGTAATTATACAAACATGTTTTGTATGGTCATTATGCAAAGTGTTCTTTTTTATTTGTTCTTTGTTTCTTAATCTTCCAAGGTTTTTTGAATGATTATGCCTTAGGTTTATTCTTTTTTGCACAATCCCTTATTCTTTGCATCCATAGAAGTGCATTATAAACACTATCCACATTCTGTATAATTATAATTTTGACAGCTGAAAATATAATAGTCTGTTGTGGTCACAAGGTTGAGTCAAAATAAGGAAATTGTCTTCACAACTGAAGGTCCCTGGATAATCCAGGCACGCAGCCTCCACAAAGCAATGTAGCTGTTAATTGATTTTTTTTTTGGTGGAGGAGTGGGGAAGCATTTTTTTATCCTTAAACATATAAATGTGCAATTTTCTCAAAATGTGATTTGAGTCACTGTTGGTATTTACAGAGCATTAAAGAAGAGTGAATTACAAATGAAAGTTGCTGAAGACTCTCTTGCACATGTGAAATCAATTTATGACAAAGTAAAAGCTCAAGTTGACAGTGCTCCTAGAGACGATGGAACATTATTGGAAAAGAGGAAAGAGCTGCAGAGGGAAGTTGATGTGACAAAGAGAACTCTCGCTCAACAGGTATCCCCATCCAAACTGCATTTTTTCTTCTCTGTCTGCCTCTATAATTGAATGGCTTAGTGGAAAACTATGCTAAGTGGATTTTTGGGAGTTTTTTTTAATTTTACTCCAAAATTGCTGGTATTTTGCATACAGGCTTGTTTTTATGTGTTAAACATTGCCCTGTATTCTTTTTCACTGCTTTGCGCTTACTCTTCGAGAAAACATGGGCCAAAAAATGAGTTCACCTAAAAATCCACTTAGCATACATGTAGTTTTCCACCAAGCCCTTCAATTCCTTTGTTATAAATATTCTCCAGCTTGCCCTAGGTGTTAATTCTCTCCATCTAGAGATCTTCTGTTGTATTTATATAATCATACATTGTAGAGGTTTTATTGGCCTCAGAAGTGGACCAGAATTGGGTTCCTTGAATGCTGCTGTTGTATAGTTCAATTTTATCCTTGGTTCAATTTTTATTTACTTTTGTCCTTGTGCATGGTAATGTAATGATAAATTGGGTACAAAACGAAGGGAAATAATAATTGAACCAAGGAAATATTGATCCACAACAGACTGTCGTGTAGTTCAACTAAATGAACGAAACCACTGAAGATAAAACGTGAATGACCCAGGCTATTTTCAATTTTATATATTCAGACCGGTGCTGATTTACATGTAAGCTCATCCTGTGCCATAATGTCCATTGAATGTTACCGATGTCATTTCATAGATAGCCTGCATTCAGGCTCTTCATGTGGCAACACAGAGAGGATTTTTGTTGCCTTGATTAATGGCGCATGGTCAAAAGCTACGGGATTGGGGCCTACAACACCCCCCCCCCCCCCCTTTTCCTGGCTTTATATGCAGAGCAGGTCTCTGTAGTCAGACTGTCTGGACGCATTTATTTTAGTAATTTTACTTTCTGTTGCTTTTGATCTTAGAATGCTCTGACCGCTCATGAACGAGCTCGTGTGGAGCAGATGATTCAAGAGGAGGAAAGACTGTTGATGGATCAAAGTGAACTCAGAGTGGATGTGATCGACTTGACAAGATTAGCACAGATTAAGGTACTGACTGTGTTCCGTCCTGCCCTTGTCTCTAAGTTATTAACCTAAAACTGAAATAGTGGTGCAGTTTAATTGTGTGGTTTACATGAAAATTTGGTTTATCAACGGGGTTGATAATGTAAATTGACCACCGTACAGGGATTCAAAAGGCTGACGTTTCGAGCGTTAGCCCTTTGTCAGAGCGTAGCAAGCGAATTGGATTCGCTCTGATGAAGGGCTAACGCTTGAAACGCCAGCTTTTTGAATCCCTGTACGGTAGTCAATTTACATTATCAACTCCGTTGATAAACCAAATTTTCGTGTTAAACTCTCCCACCGACGCAGCACCACAGTTTCTCTAGAAACTAACCCCCTTTATTCATTTTTTGGTTTTGAGATTTAGTTGGTTTTCCAAAAAAACAGCAAAAACTCTGGATCTAAGTCACGCATTTATACGTACAATTTTTGACAGATTTTGCCCAAAAACTGATGGTTAGTATGAAATGTTCATGTTCTATTGGCTGAAGTCAGGTTTGATTTTTTTTTTGTTCTCCACAGGCGGATGAAAGGGAGCAAAAAGCAAGAGATTACATGAGAGCTGAGGTTAGGCGTGACACACATAGTTGTTTACGATTCTTGTGAAAAGCGGCAGGTTGTTATAACACTTCAAATGATATTTTACTGCCCTTCAGTCTTTATATAGCCTTCATTGTTAATTTCTTCCAGTTGAGATACCAGCGGGCTCTCGAAGACTTGAAAACCAAAAACCTCAGCATACAGGACAGTGCAAAGAAATATGCTGAAATGCAGCACAGGTACTTATGGCGGCTGCGTCTATTTGCGACAGGTCGTATAAATTTACAGACTTAAATCGCTGAGATAACTTAGTATGGATCTGTTTTTTACGTTCGCCACTTGGCGGTTTGTTTTATTGATGTCTCTTCTTGTATTGCCAGGCTAGCTGACTTTGCTAAGCTATATGATGTAATCAAGAATGAACGAAACAAATGCGTGAACTTAATTCAAACAAGCACGCAGGTACGTTAAGTGGGACTTAAACGAAGTCAAGGGCTGCGCAATTGTTAATTGTTTTTGTTCGGAAACGAGTTGTCATTTCTGTTTTTGTTCGTTCGTTTGTTTGTGTGTGTGTTTAGTTTCCTCCATTTTCTTTTTCTAATATTTGAAGTCTGGTTTTGTTATAAATTATATGTACATCTACATCTACTAATCAGTTCACTTTGATATTATTTAATTCAGAAAGCTGCAGAAATGAGGGAGAAGATAAAAATCCTTCAAAACGAAATTGAAATTTTACGCTCAAAAGTGAACGCCAAAGACAGGTAAGTCTCCAAAGCTTATCAAAACTGCTTGACTTTTCCTTTTACATGAGAGATTAAAATTTGACAAACGGCACATTTGGTCTTTTTACGTTTTATTGTGAATGCTGCCATGTGATTGGCTACGCTTTTCACCATCCATTAAAACCAGAAAACATCTATTGGCTGTTGGTGGAGGGACTTTTGGCTGATTTTTGCTCCCTGAAAGTTTGATTTCTTTTTTAATCAAATCTTCTCCAGAGTGGCGAAAACCCGGCGTCGAGAAAATGCCCAGCTCATAATTCAATTTGAGTGTGGTATTATTAAACACGAAATACGGGGTTATGTAAAATTCATGATTAGATTCTCGATGATGAATTTAGCAAAAATGTGAAGTCTCGCAGAGATCTGTTGGAGACTGTTACAAAGGAAACGGAAGGATGTCCGGAAAAAAAATTGCGAACGAGCTCTGGGATCTTTTTTTCGAGTATCTTTCCTTAGAACGTTCCTTCTTTGTTATAACTGATTCCATAGAACGCTGTTTTGTACACCGCACATGTATTTCTAAATTATTTATTTTTTATTTTTGCGTTGGCAGGCTTTTGCAGAAAGCGCGGTTAAAGCGCAATAACGCAGTTGTTATCCGAGATAGCTTGAGAAATGAGATGAGCAAGAGATCCAAAACAGAAGAGGACAACAGAGAAAAGCGTGAACAACTGGTGAGAGAAGTTTGCTAAGAATTTACCACCACTGGACAATTACCTTATGCATTGCCAGTATGCTAATCTGATTAATCGCCTGAAGCTCGTCACACTGTTCGGTAATCGAACCTGATCGAACTTAATCGAACGATTGGGTTCGATTACGGTGCAGTTCAATAATCGAACACAATCATACAAAAAAAAACTTGTGTGAGAGAGTTCGATCGCGTTCAATCAGTTCCGAACTAATCGGACCCAATCGAACGCAATCACCATGCCATTCAGCCTCAAACTGAACGCAGTCAAACCTAAGGGAACTGAATCGAACTCAACTGAACGCATTCGAACGTTAGATTGAGATCGATTGATCAAATTTGTCTTGTGAGGGTTCGATTGAGTTCGGTAATCGAATTGAGTGATTGAGGCTCGATTAAGTTTGATTAATCATATGTTAGATTTGGTTCTCTTGTTTTCTTGTTCTCTGAACGTTAGTCAACCGTGCTGCATTTCAAAGAAAGAAGTCGTCTTGGAAGTTTAAAGTTTTTGCCTTTATTATCTGCAGAGGCTAGATATTGCCAAACTAAACGATCTCATCAACAAAGCTGAAGAGAACATGGTTCAATTAAGAAAACGCTACGAAAGTGCGGTGCAAGAAAGAAATGACATGTGAGTAAAGATTTTTCACTACTTAGCTGTGAATGCAGCTTCAGGTGATGTTTGACGGATGATTTTTAACGCAACAGTTGTGTTTGAATATGTGCGTGATCATTGCAGTTATGATGTGTCAGTTGTGAATTGAAAGTCGTTGCCGTGTAACGTACTGCACAATATGCTGGTGAAGAATTCGAAGGAACGCGCTGTTGCGTTAAAATAGGGTTGCGTGTAACGTCACCAGCATACATGTAACTACGGCGTTTGCCTTCAGTACTTTCTCGTGTACTGATCGTATGACTATCAGCTTGCGAAGAATCCCTTGAAAATGGATTTACGGCTATAAACGTTTTAAATGCCGAGGAAAGTTTGTGAGCTGCTTTGGTTATTGTACACGTTACATTACCTCAAACAAGGGCCGGTGGACTGTGTTTTGATTCACATACTTCATAAATCGCCTTGCAGCTTCCACTTGTTCTTTGAAACGATTCATTATTCTGTTTGATGACGTTGTTTCTTTTCAGGGGAATACATCTCATCGAAACAAATGAAGAAGTTTGTGTATTTTACGAGAAACTCAACATACAAGGTAATGATGCATGAGTTGTGTGATATTTTTGCGCCAGTGATTATCACTGTTAGTACTGTTGTGGAAAATCACTTCCTTTTGTTGGAATACAGTCAAGCAAGGTATCAGCTTGTGGGAGATGCATGTCCTCTCGCGGAGTTTCGACCGTATTTGATGTCGTAATTAATGAACTCTATGATATCGTATCACATTATTCTAACTACTTAACACTATAGTAATTAATTAACTCTACGACCGCTGACTGTGTGCAATTATATTTATATGAGGTAGCACAATATTTGTGAAATGAAATGAAATGATGGCAGTGGCGTTCACGCAACTACTCGGCAGTGCAATTCAGCAATAAACCCTCACTATGTAAATTGATACTGTAACGCTTTGAGTACTGGTGCAACGCTTTCTTATTATCTCTTATCGTCTCCAAATTCCTTTTTTTTTTCTTCACAGAAACGATGATTCGTAACGGTGACGTAGAATTGAGGGCCCGTGAGGAAGAAATACGTTTCCTGAAAATGGAGGTAACAGATGGCTAAAATCTCGTTTTTTTTTGTCTGATGTTGATAAACGGTAGCTCGCTGAGCAAAAATTTGTTTAATTTTGACGGCCATTACCCCCTCCCCTCCCCCCTCGTTACCTCAGTTGGTTACGATCACCTGGCTGTTGTGCAGAAGATTTTGGGTTCAAACGCCCAACTGGATCACAGACCAGGCTGGCCGGCCACTCCAGTGACCTGATGTCCCTATGCGGCCTTAGTAGAAGTATTTTCAGTCATAAAGGAGTTAACAATAACCCTACAGACCTAACAGATCGGCCTTGTACGCTAAACGTCTTACTGTTTCTGTTTTTAGGTTAACGAGCTAAAACGGTCAATTGCAGTGGCTCAAAAGAATATGCCAAACAAGAAGGCTTTGGACAATGAACTGGTTACCTTACAAATACAGGCAAGTTTCCCCATCCTATAAAGAGTTTTCATTTCGGTTCATACAGAATTAACACTAGTCCTAACTAAGAAGACCAGTGACATGCCTCAAAATTCTGTTGACCATTTGCATTTGCGAAGGTCTTAGTTTTCCTGCCCGACCTCTTCTGGGGTTTAGTGTGAGCTTCAAGGTCAACTCGTCGGCCGACAACAATGACTTGAATGTCAAATGATCAGTTGAGTGCTACAGTGCAGCTCTCAACTGAGTGCCATAAAACCAAAACCTAAGTATTTACTGTGGCCAATCACAGCAAGCGCAAACAGCGCAATGAACCAATCAGAGTTTCGAGTGGTACATGTAAGTTGCGCAAAGCGCTGGAAAATGCGTGCGAACGAGGCACGATTGGCTTTGGTCCGCTTTAGTCCGCGAGTTGTACAAACCATTCACATGAGTGTAACAAAACACAGTGCATTGCACACCATTCCACGAGAAATGAGATCAAGGAATAATTTATTATTATTGTCCTTTATTGAATAGCATCCTTTTCGTTTTCAGCTGGTGGCCTGTCGAGAGAGACTCGCCAAGCTCGAGAAACATCTCGAAGATCCCTCGGACGAGAGTCGTGTTCGGCTTCTGGGAGGCGAGGATCCCGAGCCCGAGGTACTCGCCAAAAAAATTGAAGAACTGGAACTGAGGCTAGCAGAGAAGGAAGAAAAACTACTGGAAAAGGATTTGATTTTTGAAGAAGTTACGAGACTGGCGGACAGAACTAAGAAAAAGTCTGAGTCTGGAAAAGAGGATACTTTAGAACTTGCTAAAAAGGTGTGTATATTTGGCACTGTAATTTTCCGCTAAACTGTGATTTTCCGCTAAATGCCCGTAAATGCCCGTAGTTCAAGGCAGGAAAATTTGCTGGATTCTTTTTATTATCGCTTACTTCTGCGTGGCATCAAAAGCAGTGAATCGAAATGCACCATTTGTCGCTCTTGCAAATTCTTGTTTCAGTGCCGACATTTTTCTGTTGTTAGTTGTAATTTTCTCGCGCAATCAGAGAGCTAAAAATCACTCGGACAATTTTCTGTCACGAAGCTGTTTCGACTGCTGTTGATTTGGTTCGTTACCTGTATTTTTTAACACGGAGATCAAAGTTACTTGTCTCTCATTCTCTGCGGTTTCTGTCTATGTTGTTCTTTTAGGTCAACGAATACCAGGCCAAGATAAAAGACACAACACGAAAGATGATGGCATTAGTCTCTGAGTTGTCCATGAACCAGGCTGCCGCCATGAAACTGCAACAGGAAGTCAAAGGGAAGGAGCAGGAACTAGAACAGTGTTATGTGCGTATGGAGAGGGGAGAGGCGCCGAATGAAGAGGCTGAGAGAGAGTGGCTCAGAATGGTCCGAGATGAAGCACGCAGAGAAACAGAGATTTTGGAAAGGAAAGAGGTACAACTTACTGATATGTGACCTCGCTAGAAGCAAGATTGAAAGCTCAGAAGTTTCGTGCTCTTTCTGGTTATTCCTCTCGTTTATAAATTAAACATACTTTACATGATACCCCTATTGCATGAACCCCACGAAGGTTGATATCCTGCAAAAACTGAGCAAATTTCTTCTTTCCTCCTCTTGGTAACTTGCTGTTTGGAAACTGATTTATATACTGCACATATCACATAGTCTCGTGGACGTCAGCCTGTAAAGGCGCCCCTGGCAGCGGCTAACAGTCCTTATTATTCAACGCATTGTCACAATGTCCAAATATGGTCATAGCGCGCACAAACTCAAAAGATATCCAGTCATAAACGTAATTTTGTGAGTCACGGAGAAAAAATGTTTTTTTTCCCAGCTTTTTTTGTGTGCAGTAAATGCCGAAAATTGGGTCTTTTCATTAATGTTTTGATAATAAAACAATTATCCGCTCAATCTTGCGGAAAATCGTCTGATTTTAAGCTAAGTATCAGGTGATATTCCGCGCGATTTCGCAGAATAATTGTTAAATATTTGATCTCACCCACCCACCCAACCCACGCATGAATGCGAAAGACAGATCAAATCAGAGAGAGAGATAGACCACCAGATCGGGAACTCTTCCTTACCCTGCTAGTAGAGGCTTCTTTCTGGTAAATCTTTTAGCATGTACGAAGTCGTTCGCGTCCCTTGTATTTCTCGTAGTCGGCTTGTTTACTTCCCCGAGAGAAACCTCTGCCACGAGCCGCTTACATTTCCCATTGAGTAGGCGCTGGATCGTAGTCAAGTTACTAAATCTCACGCAGGCTCATTTTTGCACAGCATATCACAGGCTTCCCAAGCTCAAAATTCGACTCTGCATCAGCTTGTTTATATAGAGAATTGTATGGGAAAGTCGGCGGTTTGTAAAAAAAATGTGTAAATAACTATCTAATCAGAAATAAAGTTTTCCTACCTCAAATATGTCGCGTACATGTCTCTTGTGCCGATTTTGAAGCCATTCTGACGCCGTTTAGTGAAGTTTTTCGAAATCGTTCTACTTCTTTTAGAAGGAGAGACAACGATTTCGAAAAACTTCACTAAACGGCGTCAGAATGGCTTCAAAATCGGCACAAGAGACATGTACGCGACATATTTGAGGTAGGAAAACTTTATTTCTGATTAGATAGTTATTTACACATTTTTTACAAACCGCCGACTTTCCCATACAATTCTCTATATAAAAGAGCTGATGCAGAGTCGAATTTTGAGCTTGAAGCCTGTGAGCATATCAATAAAATAAATTTACATGAGTTGACAAACTCGTTTAAACCGGCTTTTAACCTGTTTGTCACGTGATCTACCTCCAAGTATCTAAAACGCATGCTCAACAGGAAATGTAAGCGGCTCGTGGCAAAGGTTTCTCTCGGGGAAGTAAACAAGCCGACTACGCGAAATACAAGGGACGCGAACGACTTCGTACATGCTAAAAGACTTGCCAGAAAGAAACCTCTGCTAGCAGGGTAACTTTTCCTTTTCCACCTAACTTCCTCTTCTCCAGCACGTATCCACCACCACTAACGAAATGGTTTTGTTCATTTTCAGCGCGAAGAAGAGGAGGAACATTATCGCCTCCCTGGCGGTATCTACACCACTGCAGAGCCTCGACCTAATGCTTACATCCCGGATGACGACTCTGAGCTGCCTATCCCCAGACCCTACGGCGCGTTAGCTCCATTTAAACCTACGGAACCTGGGTCGACAATGCGGCATATAAGAAAACCTGTGATAAAACCGATAGAGATTTGATATTGAATCCACCAAAGTATCTTGCAAGAAGCTAAACACCGAACTGAAGGCACGCGTTTTACTAGAGATTAAGAAGTGGCGCAGGCTTGGTGCTTCGGAGTTTGTAAATATTTGCTTTGATGGAAGATTATTTATTTATGCCTTGTAGATAGTGAAAAGAATTTATTAAACATCCTACTTCAAAATTTTGTTGTGGAGAGTTCTGTTTGCTTATCAGTCGGAACTGTCTCTTCGATTACAGAAGGAAAAAGGATCCTCTAAACCAGGATTAAGTGACACTGGGAGGCGGCGTGGTTAGGGTGCTGGGGCCGTTTCTCAAAGCTCCAGGTAATTACCGGGCCCGTTAAGATGTTTTTTTTCCATTCCAGATGGGTTTCAAAAGTAAAGTAAACAGCTAAAGAAACAAAATTGACGTCATTAAAGATCAGAACACACCCTACTTTTCTCGAGATTTTGATTTCGGGTACCGGGACTTTCCAGTTGCGGACGCGCTTTAGTGGCCGTTGCCGTTGTAGAGAGGGAAATACGCTATTCTTATCAGATAAAATAGTTTTAATTTCCCAGCACACGAAACACAACAAGCCAATCTTTTGGCACTAGACCAATGTGATCAACCCAAAAGTGATCGAAAGCTTTCTAAAATCAGATAAACTTTTTAGCTAGAACGGGTGAGAGTTACTGCTATTTATTTATTTTTGGAAAACTGACTTCAAAAATAGGGTACGCATTACATACGGTTGCGCATTGTATACACGGGTAAATTTCGAAAAAAAAAATCTCTCATCAGATATCGCAATAATACGCGCTAGGTTGTACACAGCTTGCCTTGCGTGACTCGAGTGACGAAGCTTAAACGGCAAACAACTGACAATCGTTTCGTATCCCTTTCTCGCGAAAATGAAAAAGCTTCAGCACTAGCCACATGCAGTCAGTGACTGTCTATTATTTTACATTGCTAGTGAGGCTGGTTGGCTTCACAAAGGTTTTTGAGACCCACGTATTTCTATATTTTTTGGGACCCACGTAAGTTTATTTCCGTTTCTTTTCCACGTATATCTTTTTTTTTTTTGTGGGCTGTTCTAAAGTGGGGTGGCTAGCCACTCAATCCACCCCCCAGGATCCGCCCCTGCAGGTTTTGTGTCTAGAAAGACATCTTTTTTTGTGTCCATAACAGGGCATTATTTGACTCGATTGTCATGCACGTCAGACCCAATTCGATTCAGAGAGTACTCTTCGGCTGGAAAACCTCTATAAACGGTCACTAAAAGGCTCGAAAAATGGGTTAGGACAACTGAACAGAGAGCTGTACCTGGTTACAGGTGCAAAATAGTAAAACGTGATCTTAAATAAGTTCACAACTTATCTTTTGAACTTCGAGGGAGCCAGCGACGTCGCTCATCGAACGTTTTCACTGACTAGAAAATTATTCCAAAATAGAACCGATGATGACGAAGGGAATCGAAGAAGACATCAGGGATTACCGAGTGCAACCGAAAGTGTGGAGTGCTTACTCACACTTCTTCGAGCCTCTTCTAGGCTGGTAGCCACACACGCACGAAAAAAAAACTACTGCAATTACTATTCAGCACTGCTCTAACTATAAAGAATCCACTTTATTCACTATTTTAGCTTATAAGCAGTAGCCACATGCAGTTCTTGACTGCCCCTTGTTTATACTGGTGCGCCAGGACCGAATCAACTCGGAAATCGAAAGCAAAGAAAGTAAAACATTGGCGTAGCCCAGGGACTGAAAAGAAGTGGCGTTCACTATATTCATTGACGCAGTTTGAAACATAATAAATTACATATAAACCGTTCTCTAGTTCCCTGTTACATTGTTATTTTCAGTATCATATGGAAATGAATAAGCAAATATAGCACTGCAGCACTGAGCGTCTTTGTTCGACCAACAGTCGAACAAAGACAACCAACAGTCATTAAGTTGGAAATTATCTAACTGCATTGTAAAGCATTCAAAAACCACGGTCAAGGGGAAGGAAGACCTTGGGTACGAGGTTGAATTGAGCTCTTGTAAGGTATTTTTAAAAATTCTACTTTAAGACTCTACACAAGAAATAAAAGAACGGAATATCGACAATGAAACCCCGAAAGCCTTACAAACGAGCACACTTCATACTCACAAAACCAATGAAATGCTACCCATCACAAACACCATTCTAGTTTAAAAATGTTTGTCAACCATGTGTGCCACATTACGCTGCTTGTGTAAGGGTGGGACGGTTCTGATACTCCGATATCAAAATTACTGTCACTACGACTGTTCTATTTTTGTTTTGAAAGAAATCGACATTAATTGAACAGTTCTTGCTTAATCGATCCTGTAATTATTAAATCGAAATAATTTAAAGTCGTTAGTTTTGATTAGCACAAAATGAAATCTACCTGAGGCATACTTTACACTTCCATCATTTCAGCGCGATCTCAATGGTGATCTCATTGGTGATTTCGTCGAAATACAAATAAAACCTTATCTTGAAATCTTTAAAATATTACTACAGTTACCTAGTACCGACATTAAAAACACCTGCCAGTAAAAGGGAGATGGAGTCCCCCGTTTTCGAAATAACGCAATAAATAGTATTAAGGTGCTTTTTTTTTACAAGCTTGGCTTTTACCGTTTTTCAGTGACTTCCGCGTCCTTTGGCTGTCCTTATCCTTTGCTTACTTTTTTTTTACACATCTAATTAATGACATTAATAAGATCTCAGTGGGTATTGCACTGGATTTCCAATAAAAACCCGTGTTTTTTGGGTATCGATGCATGTCGTGCAACAATGCAGATCCTTCATCGATGAGTGTTCGCCACTCAGTCAAGAGTTTCCCCCACTGCCAAGCCAAACGGGAATCACACAAAGCTGAGATGAGCTGGCTTGTAACGCGTGCGATTCTTTGGCTTTATAGACACGTACGGCAGACCTTACCCTCCCTCGATTACACTCGAGCAGTTCTCTTTCGACTACCGAAAGCAGATCCAAGCAAAGAAATAGCTCACTATTGAAAAGTGCCGAGAGTGCCGCATGAGGGATTGTTGGATTGGTAGGGGGTACGCGATTGTTTCTTCACAATACGCCCCCCCCCCCCCCCCAACATGAACAATCCCACAATCGCTCGCGCGGCCACTCGGTCCCAGTCTTTCCAAAGTGAGCTATAAGGAACACCAACAGCCCAGCCCCCAGGCGTTCTCGGCTCGGTCAAACCCAACTGTCAGCGGAGACGTCACCGAGAGACCCACCCATTCCTTCCCAGAATTCGCGCGGACAAGGGGGACAAGAGGGAACTCTTAGAGACTAGGCTGGAACACCAATACAACGAGTCAGAAGTTCTTCATAACACGATTCAGTAAAATCTAAGCGATTATAAAATATAATAACAATAATAATAATAATAATAAAATAATAATAATAATAATAATAAAGGCGAGTTTCGCTAACACGGTCATCTTTCAAAAAGGTATAAAAACTGGTTATTTACACAAGTATTATTTTACTGAAGCTGAAAACGTTTAGAATCCATAATAAACTACAAAGGTGAATTATGACAATTCCTGGAGGTCTGGTCTCTGGCCGAGTCCCGTGGATTCTCTTTCATCTCCAGTTATTGCTGAATAATGCTACAATAAACAGGAACACAATAGTGACGCTGCGAGGAGATGTGAGGCTTGCCAAGGCACAAAGAGGTTTAGCCTGAAACAGAGCATTTTAAAACACTAAGTACAATTAAAAGCCAAAATCGCACTTTCCTTTCCTCTCCCAAATCCCCTCTCCCTTTGTAACTCTCCCCTGCCCCCTTCCCTCCACCTTTCCATTAGGGCTAAGCCAAGTCAAGTCAAGTCAATATACTCACAGACTCACAGCAAACGTATCCCCTTTATTGCGAAACTCTTTAAGATTTCTGGAATGACCATTGTATTGCCAAAAAAAAAAACCAATCAGATACAAGATAGCTAAATCGCAACCTATAACGTCGATCACTTTTGCGGTTAATTCTTAGTGTTCACACAACTTCACAGTTTCCCGAGCTATGGAAAAGACTGATCGAGAGTGCCGAGTGAGGATTGTGGGATTGTTTGGGGGGGGGGCATACTTTCTTCGCAATACGCACCCACCCCACCTCCCCCCCAAAAACAACAAACAACAACAACAACAACAACAACAACAACCCACAACCACTTGCGCTTGCATTTCGAAAGTGAGCTATTTGACCGCGGTTAACGGGCGAAGGAAAGTCCGGAGAAAGTCCGAAGGAAATAATTTACTTTCTATATAGACAGTGGGTTAGACTGGGAAGAGCGGGCAAGTGAGGCTTGCGCACGCGTATTACTTGTTTTAGATTCCAGTCTCACCCTTCCTTCATTTCACTTTCCTTGATTTCATGGCAGGACGGATTCAACTTGG
>JAEMWC010000591.1:0-45000 GCA_016490735.1 Pachyseris speciosa
ACTCTTGTTATTGAAAACGTTGACACCGATGACAGCGGTGATTTATTCTTGTGAGGCACACAATGAAGCAGGTTCTGCGTCATCCAGTGTGGAGATCAGAGTGAGAGGTGAGTAAGGGTTTGTCTGTTTGTTGGAAAACCGTTTTAGTTTCATGTTCATTAAAGACAGGAGCAGTTCCCACAGCTTGATATATTGCAAATGTACATTAAGGTAAACAGTTGTATTGTTTCATGTGTTAACAATTGTTCAGTAGGTCATTATTTATCCATGTATCCAATAATTATGAGAATCTCTAATAATAAAAGGGGCTCTGACCCACTACTCAGCGACACTCCTTCCAGTATAGACAACCACCTGTTGTCTTCAACCATTTTACACGAAGCCTGGGCTTCATTTAAAATCAGACATTCTCTGTTTCTGTTTTATTTATGCACTGCTTAAATTATGGATGACCACACCACCAGGGTACAATGTACCAATCTTGGAATATACAGTACAGTACAGTGCATATGTAAGTGCTTACTTGTGTAGAGGCTATGATATCTTATGTCTGGTGTCTTAGTAATGTCTTATGTCTTTACAGCTTCCACTGAAGGGAAGATATTTGAGTGGTATTACACTGTTGGTCCTCTGTCTGCTGTCATCATCTGCATGACTTTCATATGGTACATCTGCAAACGTCGCATGACAGGTATGGTGAGCTGTGACAGGTATGGTGAGCTGTGAATTTGAAGATGGCAGTTTAGTTGGATTTTGAGCAGTGAACTGCAGTGAAAGTAACAGTGTTTTGCCTTGGAACACTCGCTCTTACAGTTGCCAACACAAGGAATGGTTGTTGAAACTTGCGCTTAATGTTTAAGTTGCTCTATTCAATATCAGTATTGGACAAATAATTAAGTTAAATCAGACAGCTTATTACGGGCTCGTCAACAATTTTGTTTCATTTACCTATGTGTTTGTTTTTGTTATTATTATTATTGTAGACACAGCCAAGGCCTTCAAGTAAGTGGAAGAATTTTTGTATGTTATCTGCTTTTAAAGATGTTGTGTGGGTAGAGCACAGACTACCTTTTCTTAATGCTGTCCAAATGTTAAATGCGCTCTGGATTTACTGCCAAATCATCGAATCTGATAAATGTTCCAGGTCTTTAATACATGTAATAATGTAAATCAGGCGAATTCTGAAATCGAAAATTAAAATCACTGATGTATACAAAAGCCAAGTAAATGAGCATATGAACCAAAATACAAGACAAAAGAGAAAGGAGGGGAATAATAACTTACAATCTGTGGGTTCCTAGTTTTGACAAGTCCACCCATTAGATTCAAACGAGAACTCAACAAGAACCTGACCAAAATGGTCTTCAGTGCAGTCATGGTGTCCTTCCAAGTGTGAATTCTCTTGGTCTGTTGAACCTTCGTAATTGTCTTAAGTAAACGAAATGAAAGTGTCTTATTTGATGCAATTTTTGAGACAGTTAATTGTAACGATGACATACCCTAGGTGCAGTGTCTTTGCAATCTTGAATTTAAATAAATTTTTTTTTAAAATATGATTCAGTCCTGATGAAGAGCAAGGATATGATCTGGAAGAGCTAGATCATGAAGTTGATAAATGGGAGGTTTCACGTGAGCGTATAGTGCTGCGAGAGGTTATTGGCTCAGGGGCGTTTGGAGTAGTCTGGAAAGGAAGTTTGAAGGAGCCAGGTCGAGGACATGGGAGACAGGTTATCGCGGCAAAGTGCTTTACACGTAAGAATTTTGAACCGCTGTTTTTATTAATAATAAATTATCATATTTATACTAAACAATGGCCAAGCATGAAATAATTTCTTTATCAAATTATTACCATTGTAAAATTGTTTCCATCAGACAATTAAGGAAAAAAAAGAGATTTTTTGGATTATTTAAGGAAATACATCCACAGGTAACCCAATGACTAGTATGTGAAACCTTGTAAACCTGGGTTATTTACGGATTGGAAGCTGTAGATATGTAGTGATATGTATAGAGTATGTCAAAATATAAGATAGTTTTTATCTTTATTTTATGGTTTCCTCAGTTGTTCTTTGCACATAAGGTGACGTGGCTGACATTGTTTTCTAGCAATTTCTATCCCTTGTACTTTGAGATAGATGATATCACTACTCATTTTCCCCGGCGATGTGGTCGCCTTTTCTTGCAATTTCCAAAGGGTAGGAGGTCAAATCGACCTAGCTACTCCATATAAGGGGTTACCACAGAGATTTTGCCAGTCTACAGCACCGAAGGCTCTGTCTTTGTTGTCACGCTTGTCACGTTAGCTGTCGTTTATTTCTAAACAATTACTGCAACTACAATTCATTGCATATTTGGTTTATAAGTGTCTTTTCGAGCCATTTTCCACCTTAGAAGCCCCTTGCCTGGCATCGTAAAGCTGGGTTGATGGGTAGAGGCCACCCTTTGAAAGAAAACAGAGGTGAGAAGCAATTTCACACGAATTGTGCCGCTCAAAGTATTCGTCCGAGTGATGGCAATTCATGGAGCTTAAAGGCCCTTTTGTAAGTGGATTCCGGGACCTGGCATGGCAATATCGGAGAGTTTTAACCTGTAAATAATGCAATCATTGCAATATTTTGTCATCAAGACCAGGTGGCTCGACACGGTTTTAAAAAGTATCTGAAATGGAAATTGGTGGACTGTCAAGTGCCTGTTATTCAAGAAAGTCCCAGAACTCCTTTGGGTCACAAACGCAAACATGGCAGACCAGTGAGAGCAAGTGAAATCAAATAGGGTTATCGGGGTCACACTAAAGAAGTGAGCAGGAAAATGTGGAATAGATTGCAAGAACTGAGGCGTTTTCCATTTACCAAAAAATTCCGGAAATTTCGATGGGAAATGACCATCGGTGAAGAACATGTTCCATTTGAGAAACGTTCCATTCATTCCCAGGCTCCACACTTTCCCGCTAAACTTCCAACTGGCAACAACGATGTCTTAAACGAAACTGTAGAGTTGTCTATGTAAGAAGGTCTTTTAAATTGAGAAGACGTTGATGACACTCCTATCCTCGCGGCGGTTGCAGCTTATATGAGGCGCGATCATCGCCGAAACGAAGGGTTTTTCAAAAAGATATTGCCATGATATTTCATCGATGAATATTTACAAGCCACTTCAGGGCGACTCGAGGCGGACCGTTGAAGCTTAGTGCAGGGAAATGAAGCCACTGGAAGATTCCTCAGCGATACTCTTATTGGTTGTATGACAAAGCCGGACTTTCACGCCCACTGTGAAAGGAAAATAACGAAAGACATTGTTTCATTTCAGATGCAAAGTATTACGCGGGAAACAATCGGAATAAGCTTACTCAAAGAACCCTCGGGCAAAATTTAATGTTTTCTCCAATAAATTATGCTTACCATTGGTATACTTCACACAATTGTGATTCATTAACGTATGAAGATCGGGTGCTAGTCCATGACACACGGGGCATTCGTATAAAACTATTCGAGGTGACCGAAGAAGGAGCCGCCATCTTACCAAAGATGCGGCCGGGAAAGACCTGGAACTGGTGAAACCTTGTGAAACTCGTAAATGGAACACGCACCTTCCATCGGAAAGTTTCCAACGGGAAAACAGGACTACCTTTTCAGAAGTTCCGTTTATTTCGGAAATTTTCCATTGGAACGAACCAAAAACATGTGTTCCATTTACATCCCAACCGGAATTTCCGGAATTTCTTGGTAAATGGAAAACGCCCCTGGAGTCAAAGTTTGCTGCCATTGTAAACTTTTAACCTCAATAGGAATTTTTGTTTTCAAAACTTCAAGAGAAAGTTGCGTGAATTTTGCTGTTGTCAGAGGGCGATTTTGGTTTTACAAGAGAATAAGCAGCCCTATTAAATGAAAATTGAGAGTTTCGGTCAGTTTCCAGGCTGATAAAGTCTACAAAAGTGACCTTTTGGCAACGACAATGGTTAATTTCAACCATAGTCCGGGATTTGGGAAAGTTGCAGGTTTTTAAAAAGAGTTAAGTTGTTACCCTTCAGCGAAATCAAACAAATGCCCAATAATTGGTGACCAAGTTATGAATTTTTTCCCATAATTAAAAAAGGTTACCATAGCAACACTATAACCTATTAGAAACACCCCTAATTTAAGCTTTAAGAAAAAATAACTCAAAAATCAGCTAGTCAGGACCCCCAATTAACCCCCATTTTTTATTGTTGAAAAGTAATAAGTGTGTCAAGATCAACAATAATTTTGCAAAATTAAAAAACAATGTGGGGGCATATTCAGAGCCAATTAAGGTGGCCCTGGATCTGCTCCTATGAATTTTTTTTACTATGCAAAAATTTGTATATTATTATGCCAATTATTTCCTGGCAATGAAAAATGGGGGATCACTGAGCTCGTTTTGAACTTGTAGTTACTTAAAGCTGAAATTACTAGAACTTTGTAATTGTGTTATTAAGTCTATTTAAAGACTCAGATACAGTATATAAGTGAAATGGAAGGATGTCAAAATGATTTACTTGGGGGCTGGTGATCCATAGGAAATCTGCAATGCACTGTCATTCAAGGGCAAACTAATAACGCTGCTAACTGCTCTTCATGAAATAAAATGGTTAAGCTGCCAGCATCAATGAACTGTATGACGTTTTGAAGGTGCTGAATTGGGCAAGCACATCACCTCACTTACTATATGTTACATTTTGCTTGGTATTTATTGTACTCTGATCTTCTGCATCACAGCCACCTCTGGGGCAGAAGGAAGAAAAGCTCTGATGAGGGAGATTGAGCTGGGAAAAAAACTGGAAGAACAATCTCAGCCTAACATCATCACATTCATTGGATGCGTTACAACACGCAGTAAGTTCTTGTTTGGTTTACCTCTTGCTAGAGTCTAATTACGGGAAGGAGGCACATCCAAACAGTTATTTATTTAGTTTTAGCTTAAGAATTAAACATTCTTCTCAGAAAGGGTAATTTTGCCCACAGTTTACACACATGAAATGCAAATTTAGAAGTCTTTCAGTTGTGGCACATTAATTGTCGGTCACAGCATTGCCTAAACATCAAAATATCAACAATATACATACAAAGTAGTTTTCTATTTGCCTTCACAGTAGTTAAAACAAAAAATCCTTCAGCTTGTGCATTATAAAGTGGCTTGTTGGCAACTGAAGGAGAGAATGCCCAGGCGAGCCTACATTTAGGTAAATGTAATCTGGTTTCGGGAGGATAAATCTATGTCAAGTATCATAAATTACCTCTTTTTTTGTATCTACACAGTTCATCCAATCCTGATCATGGAGTACTTACCCTGTGGAGATTTGCTGGGGTATTTGAGAAAAAGCCGAGGAATTGAAGACAAATATCATCGCGGAGAGGGTGAGGCCTTGGAGCTGGGTACATATGACTTTGTCTCATTTGCCAGACAGATTGCAACTGGGATGGTGTTCCTTGGATCGAAAGGGGTATGTCAAGAACTGAAAAATAAACTAATTCAATGACTCGGCCCCACTTCTTGTTTTTCAACCCAAATTGCAAGTGTCATCTTCTCAGTTTTAAATATGCACGCATTATTCATTAGTTTTAGTTGAAGAAATAATTCTGGTATGGTGTTAGGAGGGGGGAAGCGGGTGTGAACTGCTTAGCTCCTGAATCTTCCACTTCGTATAAAAAGATATGCAATTCATAAGCCTTCCATTATTAACAGGGTACATTGCTGGTAAATGTTAAATTGCCTGAATCAATAATAATTATAATAATGAGGTAGTTGCTCTAGTATGACATTAAGTATTCATAGAAAATTCCAACCATGTACACCTGACCAGTCTTACAGGATCTGGTACCCAAGTACATGTTTTTGCAGGTGGACTCAGCCCAACCTGAACATGGCAGCAGACTGACATACATTTTGGAACGTTCTTTAATAATTATTACATTGTTTGAGGTATTAATAATTCTCCTTTGAGGGATGTTTTGAACTGAAATATGCCTGCTATTATTTAACCGTTTGTAGATCATCCACCGAGACTTGGCAGCAAGAAACATCCTACTGGACCGAAACTGTGTTTGTAAAATCACTGATTTTGGCTTGGCCTACCAAAACTTTAAGTATGGTCACGGAAATGCCAAAAAGGTACATGTAGGTTTTTTCTAATTTAAATCGTGTAGCATTAACATAGTGCTTTGGCTTCATTCATTCCTCATTCCGTTCAAAAGGCCTATCGCTGCTATTCGCACTGCCAATGCCAGTTCCATTACTTTACCATTACCAGTGCCAGTACCATTACCATTTCCTCTACTGCTGCCAACATAATTTATGTCACTTCCACTGCCACTTACCACCACACATTCATTCCTTTTTATTATTTTATTTGTTGTTCAAAGGGCATCTCACGCCCATTGCCATTTTCCTCTGCTGCTGTAAAACTATTTCACCACCACTGCCAGTGCCAGTACAAACACCTGACTGCTAAGTCCACTACCTCTAACACTACCATGCACTACCTCTACTACTACAGTACCACTACCATTATCACTACCCTGACCAACACTGCCATTATCACTACCAACACCTGACTGCCTTAATCACTACCACTAACATGCAGAGCCTCTGCTTCTACAGTACCAATACCACTGCTACTGGTTCTGCTTTTGTCGCACTGCTGTACAACTGTCACTACAATTACTTCTGGGACTACCACTGGCACTTGAATTGTGTAACACTATCCCAATACTAATCTCGCAACCTCAACCACTATTGAGGAGAAAGTGCTGCCTTTGTAATGACATCTGCAAATGGTTAGACTTTCTAGTCTTCTCGCATAAGGCTGATAAATCGTAGGCCCCGTCTCACAACACTTATTCCTAATAATCTGTGGGACGTTAAAGAACACTGTTCGAAAAGAGTAGGGGACATATTCCCCGGTGTAGTGGTATATCTCTGCCAGCATGTGGTCGGCCTGGCTGGATTAGCTTGAAGGGCTTCTGAGCGATAGCCTGCAGTGCAGGCGTTATTTTGGAACAGAACGACAGACGAGGTTTTCGATGTCGCCATCTTGGATTGTTGCTTGACCGGTAGAGGGTTGGGACAGAAGGCGAAGTGGTAGAGGGCGAAGGGGTGGGGAACGTGAAATAACGCCTGCCCGCAAAGCCTGTGAAATTGTTGAACGCCCCCTAATTAGTAGCGCTTGATCGCCTTTCCGGAAATGTGTAAGCAGCCAATGAAAATCTATTTATTTTCTACCGGAAGCCAAAAATTTACTTCCGACAAAAACATCGACACACGTGTATTTGTCAAGTCTGTGAAAAACAGGAATCGAGCGAGCGAGTATGCGAGTGAAATTATGTCGGAAAGACGTCCTAGCGACAGCTGTAGGATTTGCAAAAGCTCTTTTAAAGTGAAATTTGGAAACATTCCCGGCAAACAAGTGTACTCATCGTCGGAAAATCTTTTTAAACCCTCGCAGAGGAAGGACAGCCTTGGAGTTGTGTTAGCAGAAGTTTGTAGTCGTGTGGGAAACGTTGTTTACGTGATTGATTTAGTTCAGGAAGGCCCCGTCCTGCTGCGTGTGAGAAATTACATAGCAGCACTTGATAAACATTGTTCAGGAGGAAACTAGACAACGCGCACTACATTGAAAGCACTTACACTGCGTTTTACGCGGAAATCATGTGCGCTAAATTAGACATCTCCACAACTCTACGAAACCAACGAAGTGCTAGAAATTTCATACATTGTCGCACAAGCGGAAAGATGTACTAGCTTTAAACATGAAAGGATCGAAAACCGCAGTTCACAGTTGGCAACCTGGAAAGCCAATAGAAATCCAGTATTTTCGATCCGCCTAGTGGGTATAAAAGCACAAGCGAAAACTTATGCCAAACAGAATGCTTTGTCATTCTCACAAAAAGAACGACGTTGCCTAAAGAGCAACTCGAATCAAGCCATTCCCGGCAACTGATGAGATCCACAAGGGAGGATCGAAACCATGGTCTTGCCTATCATAAACTGGCATTAACAAAAGGAGGAAAGTACTAAGCTCCCGCAACAAAATCTTCAGTCACAGAGCGGAGCGCGGAAACGACGATAAAAGCACAGCCGTGACTAAAGCTAAACGATCTATTCCAGGTGCTGCATAGCTCTCTAAGAAGCTACAGTGCTAAAGAAAGGATCGAAAGACAAAAAGCCGTGATAGAAGCACACCATCTTGCTGCAAATACAAACGGCCGGGCCCGGCAAAACAAAGCCAAACCAAACATAGATAAAAATGCCTCAAAGGGCGTAAAAACCACAGTCGCTAAACAGAAACAACAAGGGTTCAAACAAACAGGCGTTGAAACTTGTAACGCAGAAGTGACCTTTGAGATCAAGTATGCGACATTTAAGCACATGGCTTCATTTAGTCACTAACAAGAAAATCCTCTAAATCATCATGTTAACCCGCTGAAAACATACAAGAAGCTTAATGGGTCAAAAGACCGAGATAGAAGCGACAAACATGTGAGTAGGAGACGTGTAGGCCTTCCACCCCCATTTTACGTGAAATGTAAGAGAAAAATCAAAGCTTTGTCCGGTCCACGTTTCCACAGTGTGTGACTCGTCGACAATTATTGCAGCAAGGTTTTGGTGCAATGGTGAACTGCTCTTTTTCAGGGAAGAGAGAAAAGGCTTAGCTAATATTTCCTCTGCGGACGCAAAGATTATCTGGTATTTACCATTCTCAACATCTTCTAATCTAGCACTAGCTAGTGATGTCGCCGTCAAACCCATTGAAGATGCTTCCGTTAACTGATCTTGTACGATGCTTTTGAGCGGACAGACAACAATCACACACGCAGCTTTCGACGATAATATTTGTTTCACACGAATCAACAACTGAAAGATGAGGCTTTTCCCAAAGCCCGTCGGAAGAACTCCTAATAAATCGCTTCCATGAACAAGGGTCGAAATGGCTTCCTTTTGCTCAGGTCGTAATTCACGCTACATACCTAACTAAGAGAGAAATAAAAGCGCTTCTTCGAGTGTAGCATCAAAGCTTAGCGAGTCCGCCATTATCTCTGCAAATCAGAAGGAACGGCCGGAAGAAAAACTATCTTAGATTGACAGCTATCGATCAATTTGCAATCTACCGCACCAATCAGAGACCCCGTCTATCTGGTGTACGGGTTCTGCAAGCGAACAAACACTGCGGGCAGGCGTAGTTTTCGCCTTCCCTCCCCCTCCCCCCACGCCCGTTTTTTCCACCTCGCGCCTACTCCCTCGGCAAATTTTTCCTCGCCCCAACCCTCCACAGTTACCAAATCCAAGATGGCGCCCTAATACGAAAATGTGCACTCGCGCGCCCGAAATACGCCTGCACTGCAGGCTATCTGAGCGAATGAGACCACAATAAATATACAGCCAGAATTCAGGCTATTCACCGGGTGCTGGAACTACCCTTCAAACCCCAACCTCTACCACCATCGCTTCAACTACTTCTACTTGTACCCTTGTTACCACCAATGCCACTGCCATTATACAGTTCTACCACTACCATTAGCACTGCCATTAGTGTTCTACCACAACTACTACCACTTCCACTATTACCGCCACTGCTTTCGTAATTGGTAGCATTGCTACTGCTACTACAGTCACTAGAAGACATCTTGATGAATTACTTTGTTTAGTTAAGCCTTTGTTCAAGAATTACATAGTTTTCAGGCAATTAATGTTGTGCGAACTTGCTGTAAATATGCCAGTATCTGTAGCGTTATAGTCATACTTTTATTACTGATTACGTTTGCAGGGCTGCATTCCAGTGAAATGGACGGCACCTGAAATACTGTTCGGAAACCCTGCAGCCCTCACCAGCCAAAGCGATGTGTAAGTGAAGCTGAGCTATTTTGTTTAGTTCAATCACTCGCCATTAGAAGAAACCATCAACAATTGGTCTCCTTATAGATAGATAGCGGAAACGATAAGGGGAAACGAAATTAATTCACGCTATTCACTAATTTGAGCCTAGAAAAAGTATTCCTAAACATATAACACAATATGTTTTTTTTTCTTTTGTTTTTGTTTTTGTTGTTGTTGTTATTTTTAGTCGTGGATACACGAAGCGTAGGAACGACTGTTGTTGGGGGTCAGATTATGCAAATTTGTCACTCACTCAGATGTAAACAAATCGATATGTCAACGGCATACAAAATAGATATCGATTTTCCGAAATATTGCCGGAACACCTCTAGTATGTCTAAGGAGCAACAGTCGAATCGATGAACGGAATGAAAAAAGTAAAGTAGTGTAACTTTGTTTCGGCTCGGATCGAACGAACAAACGGCAAAAGGAACGTTTGATCAAACAGCCAGACGGCGAGAGAAATTATAAACAATATTCCGTCACAAGCGCAGCTTCTCCTACTTTCATCCAATTCACGATCTGTGGAAAAAATATGATCCGTTCAACCCAAGATATTATGCAAGTGTGCACAAAAATTGATGAAGGAAACTTTTTGACACAAATAAAGCTGCATTCTCGAAGCCATTTTCAGCGTTGGAAATAACATTCTAACGAGAACAACGCAATCTAAAATCAAATCATTTGTTTTGGCGCCATCGCGTCTAGCCACAATGTAAACACAAGTTTGCTTTGAGAAATACTCTTCGTTTTAACTAAACGCGCCATTTTTTTTCAGTACAAGTTTTGAATGAAACTTGTTTACGTTAATATCCAAGAAAACGACGGCAAATGTTGCATTTCACATCAGCAGTAAAAAGCGTAATTTGCATATGTCAAATTTCGGTTGCGTCCGTTCGACAGCAATTTCCCCGAAATATTGCAGTGTTTCGCTGGCTTCGTTTTGGCGAAATCGTCCTTGTGCCTGATATTTATTCGACCATACGGACAAGACAGAAACCTGTTCGGCTTTCAAAAGGAGCACATTGTGTTAATTCTCACGATATCTCCCTGTCTCGATAATTCATTCAAACGCGAATATGTAAATACAGTAAATATGCACCCCGAGATTAAATTGCGTTAAGCTCATGAACAAAAAAAAATGATGCTCATAAGAGCTGGCCATTTAAACGTATTAAGATATTGTTAAACACTTTCCAGGAAGAGTTTTTACGCGTTTAAACTAATTGTAGTTAAAACGCCGTTTTCTCGAGTCACCTTGGCTTAATCCCCCTTATCGCAAATAAGGTTACATATCCACAACTTCTTCACAGTTGTACTTTGATTTTATTTCGAAGCGCCGTGACTCAGTAAGTAGTACACCAAACGAAAGACATTGCTCGCGATTGCTTTGGTTTCAATGGTAATATATTATAGGGTTTCCTCCAATGACCCAAATGTTTGAACCACCTAAAAACAGTAAAAGATGTATTTTCATTAGCTTTTCACCTTTCGAATTTTCGATATAACAGTGATTTATGTCCATACTCTGTTTGAAAACTGTATTTTTATCATTTTGTTGTTGTTGTTTTATTAATTTTGTGAAATTGCAGTGTTAACATTATATTTATCTATCTTTCTAATCCACAGTTGGTCCTACGGAATTGTTCTCTATGAGATCTTCACCATCGGTGAGTACTCTTATGGTTGTTACTAAAATAGTAAAAACGCAAATATCGTACAGACCGCTGACATAATAATTATAGGCATTAGCTTCCTAAGAATCGGTAGTACTCTATAAATACCAACAACTCACGTAGAAATCATGAAACGAAGGAACAAAATTACGCACAATGGTGTCGGAGAAGTGAATTGAACTTAAATCAAGTGGTGTCTTGTCGTCACTAATTAGCTTGCAATACTTATTTTCCGAGGCTACTTAAATAGTCAGCTTGCAGAAGCGAATGTTAATTTTGGCATGGCATTGTAACTGACACTTGATTTAATGAGGAGTGGTAATGACGGAACGTAGCGACATTCCGATGTGGTGACCCTTGTGCAAGAACCTTGCCTTCCTTTGTTACTGTCAACAGAGCAAGTTTCTTGCCCTTGGGTCACCACGACGACATTAACGGCTCACGACGAAGACGACGGCGACGATGACCGCTCTCGACAGATGACGACAACTAACAGCGACGGCTGATGACAGTCATTGTATGTTTTTGTAAGAGTGCATACTGAGCTAAACAATGGCCAGGGCTCACCAATGCATGGACACCCACTAAATATAACCCCTGAAACAACATTGGTAGATGTTCATATCGATTCTGATTCGAAATTTTGTGGCCTTATGAGAGAAGTATGCGTGAGAACAAGTGCGCAAATTGGAGCGATCATTAATAAGGCTGCCAAATGTAAAATTCTTTCAAGAGCGTGCGTTGGATATGTGGTTATAGATATCCAACAAGTTGAATTCAACCCTTTAACTTTTTTTTTCCATGATTCTGAAAGTCCTTGTTATGGAGCCATTTGGTAACGTTCAAATCGACAGAAAGTGATGATAGCTATATAACGTTTTTAAGCGCAAAAAGAGCCCTTGCTATTAATACTTGTTGGTGGATTGACAGGTGACTCCCTAAGGAGTTGTGACATCAACCAGGGCAAAACGAATGTTTTTGGTACGCTGTGGCTGGAAAGTTCAAGCTGAAAGCGGTTTGCGGGCAGCAACAGTAATGGCGCGATAGGTTTATATCACTGGCCAATCTTAGGTACAATTTGTTTTCCAATGTGTTTCTTAGGTGCATATGAACATTTCATGGTTTTTTCCTACATTCCCTCGCTTTCAACAACTTCATGAACACAAGGTTACCCGAAATTGCTAAGGAACGTTTCAATCACTCTATTAAAGCGGTTCTAGTCAGGAAACTGCTTTATTTGAGGATGTGACTGGCGTTGTTGGTAACACAACGACGCCAGTCACATCTGTCCAGCCAGTTAATTCTCTTCATATACCAAGCACGGAAAGGTATCGTTAGTCGGCGAACGATAATTTGTAAAAAAGATGTTAGAGGGTTAATAATCCTTTATGCAACAAGCGCAAGTGGAAGAATTGTTTCATCACACACAGCCCCCTTAAAAATGTGCCGGCAGCCGGCAAATTTGACGCCTACCGTCTATTATTTGTCGCTTATTTCACACTTGGACTTCACTGTGAGTTCTCTAGCAGGCGAAGGTTTGCTGGCAGTTGCTGCTTACTTCTTCATCTATACTGGCCTCTACCACAATCCCCTTTGATAGGGCTGCACACACACGAAAACAGAAAAGCAGGAAATATTGCTATATGTTGCTGACTTCATTTTGCAAGGAAAACGAGAAGATGATTTAAGGGTCATCATTTGTCGGGCGTGGTACAGCGTCTTATGTCCGGAGGCCACTAAACCAATTACAAGCCTGGGATATTACATACTTTTCATTCTCAATATATAAATAAATAAGTTGATGGACATGGATATGATAAATTTTATGACATTAACACTTAACAGGGGGTATTCCATACCCGGGCTGGACAGAAGGCAAAACAATTGCAGAAATAAAAAAGGGCTACCGCATGCCAAAACCCGAACACATCGACGACACCCTGTAAGTCCTTGCCGTTTATTAGGACTGCTTAGAAAATGAGATTTGCTATCTGCTTCTGAATTCTATAATTGAGTATATGCTTCTCATGACGCCACCTTAAAATGAGCAACTTACATGTATGTTAGTCCTTATTCTTAAATGGCCACCATGGCTCTACGAGATATAATTTCAGTTATCATAAAACTGTTTTGGTCTCGGGGTGCAAAACTCCTAAAATAGTGTATCCAGTGGGTGAAACTGTAATAGTTGCGGTACATTTTATCTGGTGGATTGCGACTTATCCACTGGATAAGTTAACCGCTTTTTATTTTTAAATGGAAAACGATGAGTTAAGGTAGTGAGGGTTTCCCATTGAATGGTGTTAGCTTGTAAGCATGTGCACATGCTTTCCTTTAGCTCCCTACTTTAAGCGCGGACGCTGCTTCATATTTGTCACGTCAAGTTGCAGTAGTCATACTGAATAATGATGTTTAAATTGTGTGTTTTAGGTACAGTGTTATGACGAGGTGCTGGCATGAAATTCCCGAATTCCGCCTCCCTTTTGAAAAACTTCGCCAAAGAATGATCCAATACATCGAAGAGGAGGTTCGTTCTGAAATTGATATTGTATTCTAGTAGACATGAATTTCATTTAAATTATCACACTTATTTAATTGTTTGTTTTTTGCGTATTTATCTGTTGGATTTTTATGTTGATTTCCATCACAAACTTCATTTTCTCTGTGTTTTATTGTAAGTAAAGTATATTGTTATCGACAGAACGAAGTTCATAAAGGATGCCGCAAGTAACAGAGACGGACTAAAACCCCTCGGGGTTGCAGTTAATGTGCGGTTATCATGTAGCCATACTGCAATTTTACCTTATTTCCAACAGATACAATACTTCCAAGGGACGATTTGCTAATTATAAATAACCGTGATTTTTAGAAACTAATTAAGAGTAATTAAGTATACCAAAATTCATTTTGTGCTTCTGGCTTCAATTAAATTTTGCCCCTTTATGACAATGTTTATTACCAAGGAGTCCCTGACGGTTTATTTATTTATTTGTTTATTTTCATTTTAGGTTTAAAGTTTGACTAGCTGGTCAGGGGATAAAATATGGTTGTCCGATTGGATAGAAATGCTACTTTTTTTTCAATTGGTTGGCTGATTTAATTAATTCGTATGATTTGTTTCTATTTTAGTTTACCTTGGCTTGGTGGATATGTCAAAGTACAACGGGTCCAGATACTCCAAAGTTGAAGACGAAGGGGCACAGGCTGGTGCAAAAGACGAGCCAGTCGAGATTGAACCAAAGACGAAAGTGTCAACTAAAAGGAAGTGGAATAGTGTTCGCAATTAGGGCGTTAAAATCACTTTCAGGGCCAAAAGAATAGTTCATAATTGTAGAGGAGTCGAAAAAATAATAAATGAGGTTGATTTAAGGTTACTAAACCGAATTGATAAGTCAGGCAAGGCCTCCTGTAGCAGCTAGCAGTTGAAAATGCACAATTATTTGAAACCTAGAACCTTTTTATTAAAAACTAACAAGGCCCAAAAGTGTTGCTTGCAATTGGTTTTCGCGAAATCAATAGATTGTGCTTAAAGACTTTGAAGCTTATAGATAAACGAGGCAAAGCCGCCAACTTTCTGTTCGCAGTAGAACATTTGCAAACTTTCGAAAGTAGAGTAATTGTATAACGGACAAAAGAGTTGTTTGTAAGTAGTTCGGAGATAGATCTTTGGATTTTACATATGCAGTTTTATTTATCAATGTATTCATTTACTTACTTAATATCTCGAACCATTAGCAATTCATGCTAGGGGCGTAACAAGCCTCATGTAAAACCGAGGGTAAATAAAGTTCATTCTTCATTCATTCAGCACTGTATAGATCTAGACTATGGTTAAATGTATTGGAGCTTATAGCGAAATGAGGCAAAGGCGCCTTTAGCTGTTAGCAATAGAAAATGGGTAATCGTTCGAAAGTAGAACAATTGCATAATTTACGAGGTCGAAAAGAGTCGTTCCTAATTCGTTCGGACATAGATCAATAGATTAAGGTTTAACGTATTGGAGCTTATAGATAAGCGAGGCAAAGCTGCCTGTAGTTGCTTCAAACAAAAACCGGACAAATATATATATAACAAACAGATACCATGTTGCCGTGCGTCGGTTCAGTAATAGATCACAGATGACGTCAAAATGTGGCACACGAGCCGCAGGCTAGTGTGTCACTGATGTTTTTACCACATTTTGACGTCTTCTATGATCTATTACTGAACAGAAGCACGGCAACATGGAATCTATTTGTTTTATATAATAAAGAAACAAAATGCAAGCTAAAAACTTGTTTATTTTCACATTTCTGGAAAAAAAAGTGGGTCGTGATGACGTAATCTTTGCATCTGTCCTCTAATAGATCATAGCTAAGAACCAATCACAACGCTCGAACTATTCACCTTATTATATAGTTGCAGATAGAAAAATGTTATAACCTGCAAGGTAAAAAGAGTTGTTCGTAATTCGTTTCGAGATAGATCAATACATTTCGGCTCGATGTATTCACAGGGTGAAATGAAGCGTTTCCGTTTCCGTTTATGTATCGGATTATAACGGAAACTCGAATTTCCAGAAACGGAAATTTAAGTAACCGTTGCGGGAAACATGCGTGTGGGTTATGTTTCCGCATCTGCGGTCTCGCGGAAACGCATTCCTCAAACTCACATATCCGCAAGGTTTCCGCGGTTACGGATTCTCTAATAGTCGTCATGTTTCCGCGAACGGAAATTTAAGTAACCGTTCTAAGGAAACAGGTGTGTGGTTACGTTTCCGCATTCTTTAAACTCACATATGTCACATTACATGACTAGTACACGAAGTCCTATTTTAACCCCAAAGACATGATGGGACTTTTGTGTGCGTTCCCGCCATCTTGAATGAGAAGTTCATGTCAATGTTCTGGAGAACCGTAAAGAATAAAAAGAAACCAGTTATGTTACATGGATGTCAGAAGTGGGATCTTCTCCAGCAAATTTAGAAGACCGGAAGACTGGTATACACGATTAACAGTGTTGACCTAAACGTTTCGCTGCTTCGCCGAGCGATCAAATTCAACTCACCCGTTTACTGTAAACATCGTGGCAGGATGAGTGACCTAATTGGATTCGAAGTCCCTAAAATGGATTGGACCCCCGCCCAGATCTGCTCAGAAGATTCAAGCGTTTTCGCCAGAAATGCGAGCTGCTGTTTGAGGGTCCACTCAAACGACGAGATGAAGACCAAAAATGCAAGTATGTGTTACTATCGTCATGTGATTACGGCCTAGACCTGTTCAACACGTGGGCGCTAACAGATGACCAGCGGAAAGACCTGAATGAGTACTGGACCAGATTTGAGAATCATGTCAGACCTCAAGCAAACCACATCTTAAAACAGATACTATCTGCGAAGTCTGAAACAGAATAATCGTTCCCTTGATGCCTTCTTAACAGAGGCAAAGCTACTCATACAGAGTTCTGGTTACCCTGAAAACCTGCACGACGAGCTAATGCGTGATACACTGGTCTTTGGAATCGACTCAGAGGAAGTAAGAAGAAAGTGCATCGCAAAAGGCAACGAACTAACCCTCACAACAGCACAGGAAATTGCCCGCACGGACGAAGCCACTCGCATGCAACTGAAAGCAATGAATAATCCTCCAAACCCCAGCCAAGCAGAGAACCAAGTTGATGCAATAAGGCAGCAGAACAAAACAGGAAGTTCTGCCAATCCTGGAAGCTATGGTGGCAAAGCCTACAAAAAATTTGACAGCAATCTAAGACAGTGTTTCAGATGCGGAGATACCCCCCACCCCAGAGGACAAAAGTGCCCAGCAAGTGGAGTGGAATGCCACAACTGCCACAAACGAGGCCACTTCAGTAAAGTATGCAAATCAAGAGATAGGTCGAATGTCATGGAAATACAAAAAGATCAGTCTGAAAGTGGCGAGGGTGATACCATCTTTCTAGGAACACTGGAAGCCCAACAAGGCCCACCCACAATATACATACCCAACACCTCCCACATCGCCACAATCGAAGGAGAAGATAACCGAACCAAGGTGATGACTGAAATCCGAGTCTCAGTGAGCCCTTCCCATACACAGACCATGCCACTCACCTGCAAAATTTACACTGGCGCTGAAGTTAATGTCATCTCCAAACAAGACCTTCACAGATTAGTCCCCAGTCCCTACAAGATACACCTCAGCCCTGCAAAATTCAAGATAACTGCATATGGAGGTCATAATATAAAGAACCTTGGCACCTGCCCATTATATGTCCATCAACATGGAGGCATTAAGAAGTAGTTTTCAACTTCACTGAAGTGCAAGGACCGGCAATGCTCGGCTGTAGAGCGTGTGAGGAACTTGGCCTGGTTAAGTTCAACTGCAGCTTGAAACCCTCAAACAAGACAAGGCATCCTGCCACCAAATGCAAACACCTTCCCGATTTCAACAAGAAGACGATTCCAAGAGGAATAATCCCCAGAACCTCCAGCAGGGACCCCACTAGACAAGGAAAGCCTCCTCAGAGATTTCAGCGACTGCTTTGAAGGCCTAGGCAGCTTCAACATGAAGCCCTACCACATCACACTGGACCCTGATGCCGAACCTGTCATCCACGCACCTCGTACTGTGCCAGTCCACCTACAAGACATGTACAAAAAGGAACTTGACAGTCTAGTAGAACTCGGTGTACTCACACCAGTAACTGAGCCAACCGATTGGGTCAACAGTATTGTCCTCTCTGAAACAACCAATGACAAGGGAGAAGTTACAAAGATCAGAATTTGCCTTGACCCGCGTGACCTGAATAAGGCAATCAAGCGCGAACACTACTACACCAAAACGATTGACGAAGTAGTCACACAGCTCCACAATGCCAAATTTCTGAGTGTAGTGGATGCGAAAAAGGGATACTGGCATGTACCCTTAGACAAACCCAGCTCTTACTTAACTACCTTCAACACCCCCTTTGGAAGGTTTCGCTTCAATCGACTCCCTTTTGGCCTCGTAGTCTCACAAGATGTGTTCCAAAGACACTTGGATTCTGCTCTTGATGGTCTAAAAGGGGTCACAGGCATTGCTGGCGACATTCTAGTGTATGGGTCTACAGAAGAAGAGCATGACAACAACTTATCTAACCTGATGAACAGAGCTTTGGAGAAAGGAGTCAAGTTCAACAAGGACAAAGTGCAGCTAAAGTGTCAAGAAATCAGCTTCTTTGGACACAAGTGGACCCCAGATGCGATCAAACCAGATGACAAGAAAATATCTGCAATTCAAGACATGACCCCTCCTACAAACCGCAGTGACCTCCAAAGCTTCTTGGGACTTGTCAATTATCTTACAAGATATTCCAGTCGTTTGGCAAGCATCACCACACCACTGCGTGAGCTGACCAAGAAATACATAGCATACACATGGGGACCTGAACACGATCAAGCATTCCTCCAAGTCAAAGAAGAGATTACATCCATGGGGACACTGCATTATTTTGACCCACACTCTGAAACCGTCATCCAAACTGATGCTTCCCAAAAAGGACTTGGAGCTGTCTTACTCCAACAAGGGCACCCCGTTTGCTATGCATCAAAGGCACTTTCGGATACAGAAAAGAATTACAGTAACATTGAAAGAGAAATGCTTGCTGTTGTATGGGGCCTGGAGAGGTTTAACTACTTCATTTATGGCAAGCATTGCACAGTACATACTGACCACAAACCATTGGAATCCATTTTCAAGAAGCAACTGTACAGCTGCCCACCTAGGCTCCAGAGATTCCTGCTAAGAGCCCTCAAGTACGACATATCTGTGAAGTATGTTAAAGGTAGTGATGTGCCCATAGCTGATGCCCTCTCCAGAGTCAGCCCGCAACAGCTTCCTGAGAGCGACCAAATTCCAGAAATATCTGTGCACCATGTCACACAAAACCTCCCTGCATCTCCAACAAGACTTCAACAGATCCGAGATGAGACAACAAGAGATCCTACATTGTCCTTGCTGAGAGAGGTCATTTTTGAAGGATGGCCCCAAGAAAGAGAGCAATGCCCCAAAGTGATCCATGAATACTGGAATTTCAGAGAAGAATTGACCATCGAAGATGGGTTACTATTGAAAGAAGAACGCATCCTGATACCACCCCCGCTCAGAGCCGAAATGTTAGAGATCATACACCAAGGTCATCAAGGGCAAGAAAAATGTCTTCTAGGTGCCCGGACCTCTGTCTTCTGGCCAGGAATAACAAGAGACATCATCAATCAAGTTGACCAGTGTGTGCCCTGTCAGAAATACCAGAGGAAGGCCCAGAAAGAACCGATACTACAGCCAGAGGTCCCACACCGGCCGTGGGAAAGGCTCAACTCAGATCTTTTTTAATACAAGGGCCAGCAATATTTGCTGTTAGCAGACCAATACAGCAGATTTCCTGTAATCAGAAAACTAACAAGTACCACTTCAGCAGTAATCATTAACCACATGAAGAGCATCTTTGCTGAATACGGGATCCCCTCACGGCTAGCAACCGATAATGGACCTCAGTACAGCTCGGCGGAATTCAAGCATTTGTCAGCGAATATCAGATAGAACACACTACCAGCTCTCCATTGTACCCCCAATCAAACGGTTTTGCAGAAAGGATGGTACAAACTGTCGAAAACATTCTTAAGAAATGCGAGGAAAACAAGGAGGACCCATACATTGCCCTCCTATCCTATAGGGCCACACCCCTAGACCACGAATTGATGTCCCCGGCAGAACTGTTGACCGGAAGAAAATTCAGGACAAGACTACCTATGTCTCAGAGGGCCCTTCTTGGTAAACCAGGTTGTGAAACTACTAGAACACAGTTAATGAAGAGGCAGGACAAACAAGCCCACTACTACAACCAGAAATCTGGGCCACCCAAAAGGCCATTACAAACTAACCAGCCTGTCCGTGTGTATGACTGCCATTCACAAACCTGGCAACCCGGCACAGTCGTAAAACCAGCTCAAGAGCCAAGGTCTTACATCGTCAGATCGAACAACACTGGTGCCACTTATCGACGGACACGTTTCCATCTCAGACCTGCTCCAGCTTCTGAAAACAGCTCATACCCTCAACATGCAGAAACCACAGTACACAGCCAGGGCCCAGATTCATCGCAACAAGCAGTTACAAGTGGGGAAGCCCAGGAGCCCAAACTGATCCCACAGGAAGGCAACGCCGCCACCAGGTTGGGTTCTTATAGCGTGATTGCAGCGCCAAACAGTGGCGAAAATTGTCACTAAATCAGGGAGGATCGTGATACCCCCACAAAAACTGAACTTGTGAGAACGAGCTCACTTAGAAACATTAACATTATTTTGCAATACTCACGCAATAATCCCCTTGCTTCTCCTTTTCTTCCTTTCTCTTGTTCCTTTTTCTGTTGTTGTTTGCAAGAGAGGGAGATGTCACATTACATGACTAGTACACGAATTCCTATTTTAACCCCAAAGACATGATGGGACTTTTGTGTGCGTTCCCGCCATCTTGAATGAGAAGTTCATGTCAATGTTCTGGAGAACCGTAAAGAATAAAAAGAAACCAGTTATGTTACAACATATTTGCAAGGTTTCCGCGATTACGGAATCGCTAAAAGCCATCATGCTTCCGCCACACGTAAATAGGACGGACATACAATTATCCGCTAGTTTTCGGAGTGAGTAAACTTAATGAGAGCCCGCAATAGGATCGATTAGGCTTTTTATAGGGTTTATGGAAGAGTAATTCAATGGTGAGTTTGTGGACAAGTCTAATCAAGTGTTCAGGCCATCAACGATACCCTGCTGGATACTTCCTCAACGTATAATAATACTTATCATACGTATAATACTTTCCCTTAATTAAAATATGTTAATTTCACAACGTAATCCTATCCCAAGAAACGAATCAAAATAGTTTGAAAGACATAATTTTGTACTCTTGAGTCATACATTGTGGCCTTAATTAAAAATAAAAACAGTAACAATGAAAGAGCAATGATAAAGAGAAAATGCTACCGAGTTGACATCATAAAGTCGTTTGCTAAGTTAAATAAAACTGTTTCTTTTGCAAGTACGATTGAACTTGTCATTATGGGTCAGCAAAAAGACTTACAGTATTGCCAACATAATTAAACATTTTGATCCAAACTGTTTGGCAATACTACCTTGATGGATTTTAACCTCACAGTGTCAAGCTTCTGGTAGCCATGTAAAAGAGAGAATTAATAAAAGCTACTTTAAATTACCAAAGCAACTAGTACATATACCTACCATACTACATTTACAGAGCTCTCGTTAAGGGCTGTAGCCCTCAACACCTGTTACGGCTGGGCTTAGTCGATGTTGTGGGTGATGGTTGCTGCAAATTGAATTCAGGCCTTTACCATGTTTTTGGATGTTACGGGTGAAGTCATGGATGTGACTACTGCTTCAAAACTTGAACTTTACCAAACTTATTCTGCTCAAACATGCCAGTTTCTCAGAATTATCAAAACAGCATCTAATAATCATTAGTATCAGTGGGTTTGTTTAGATTATTTTAAAAACTGGGGCCATTAAGGGCCAGGTACCAGGCGAGTTTGCTTTGCCTGCTTCCCACAAGGACACCAAGTTAAATCCAAAATGGAACATACTTGCTCATCTGAAAGATAGTATTGCCTTATTGGTCAAAACCTTCAGCCGTACCATAAAGCAGTACCTTTGTCTCTGACATAGATGTTGAATATTCACCACCAAGCCTCATATGCACTATTTTTTTTTTCTCATGCTTTGCATGTGCATACTGTTCGCACGTGGGTATTCTTTACAATTGTACTGCTTTGGGATTTAGTTCCTATTAAAATTCACAAGTTTGAAATTCGAAAATGAGATTTGTTTGTGAAATTAGCATAAGGGCTACATGTATTTAAGGGTTGGTCAATCACCCTGCCCAATTTGGACAGTTTTGGGGCAAAGGCCTGTTTGAGAGATTTTTCCCAGCCACTCTTGAGATTTTGGCTGCTGTTCTTTTTTGCCTTTTACTCATGCCACATTGATATGTGGCATACAGCACTGCTTTGGTGTGTGTGTTTGGAGAGCATGCGTGACACCGACGAGGTCGGATGTGCCTGTTAGGCTTAGATTTTAAATCCGTCCTCAACCGAAATTTGGGACAGTAAGTCCATTCTAAAACGCTAAGACCTTTAGTTACAAGTGTATCCTATGTCCGGGAAGGGAAAGAAGCACAAACGAGGGGTAAGATTTCCGCACAGCCCCATACATTAATTATGCATTCAATCTTTGTTCTAAGAAAACAATAGCGGTAACAATGGTAAGCCTTTGGGACTTCTACTCTTTGTTTCTTAAGTTCTTTATTTTTTTCTAAGTCTTTTTGGAAACAAGAAACTTTTGGTGCGTTTTTCCTTCCAAAGCCCTAATTTCTAGTAAATCTTACTAGGTTTTTTTCCGAAGTTTTAAAGTAATTCAGTTTTGCTGTGCATTGTAGGTGATTCTAATAAATTTTAGCGGCAGGGTTAGTGGTTAAATCGCTGTATGGCTAGCGTCAATCTGTTGTATTTGCAGACAAAATGTTTGAAAATAAAATTAATTTTCTTACCTGGTGTAGCTAGTTCTTTTCTATCCCTGACGACATTTTGCTGGAGCTCATGACTTAAGTTTCTTTTGAGGAAAATGTAAATTTTCCCTTTATCAGTGCGCGCATCACGAAAAGCAGATCACGAAGGGAGCATAGACTGTTTATTGGTGCGTTTGGAACCTTCTTCCTCGTCTTTGCTGACTTCGTGGAGGTCAGCGATATGCATGATAATTTTTCCAAAGTGTTCTTTGCCGTTCCTGTTCAACATAAACCTCGCTTTACTCCCCACCCTGTATTTTCAATGCCCCGTGTATGGGCACCAGTGTTTAAGCTGTGGTTGGCATGGCTTGTTCTTCAAGTGAGGTTTAGTAAGCTGCTTGAGTTGTAGTAAATTTGTGCGCCCAAGTGTATGTTGGGGCCATTACTTGTTGATGAAAAGCTTACTGCCATAAAACCATGATTTATGGAGCACTGATGCCATTGCATCGCAACCACTCTTCGAGCATCGCCACTCATACCCTTCTTGCGATGAAGCTCTTGTCCAGCTGAATGCGTTGCTGCACCCAGGTTGAGGACGTTTTATCGCATCGAGTAGGTTTTACATCGAGTAGGTTTTACAAAACACGTCGTTTCGGTATACAGCAGAAGGGAAATAAATATTCCTAATTTGCCTCTTTATATATCTAAATGGACCAATCAAAGGGTAAAGGAAACGCATTCTTTTGCGCAAAGAAGGTCTCTCGTGTATTTCTTTTGTGTTTATTGTTATGAAGATTTTTTTAGATGGATAGGTAAGATAAAACTTAGTTATTGACGAGTACCTTGCAACTGGTTTGTGTAGCGCAGTGGTAAGGTGACGGACTGGTAACAGAAAACCGAGCGTACGGCGATGGATCAAAGCCCAGTAGAGCAGTCCAATAAATTAAAAGAGATAGAGGAAAAAAGGGGGCGTTGAGATAGAAAAAATAGTGGGGAAAAGAGTCGGGGGAAAAGGAGGAATGTGGGACAGAAAAAAAAGAGAGAGAAATGACACGGTTAATTGAATCCTCTATTATTGCTACAGTAAGTAATAATTAGCAATGTATATATGCGAAACCCTTGGGAATAAGTCATTGTCTTAAAAAACAATGAAGCGCATACACAATTAATGGACTAGAATGTATAATTAATGTATGGGGCTATATGGAAATTTTTCCCAAACGAGGTGACAGAGGTTCCATCGAAGAAGAAATTAACGCCGCCAAGAAACAAAACATGGAAGCCGCATCTCCAGAGACGACGGCTGAGGATTACACTCACAACGAAGATGACGGCGAGCAGAACGAAGAAAATGAGATAAGTTTGAAAGAGATTGAGCAGCTGCTTCAAAATGTCCAGCAAACCCTCGATGAAATGCGCGCAGAAAGCAGAAATATAGCGGACGAAATTCGGGAGCTGAAAACCTCGTTTAATAAACAGTCAATCGAAATCAACACCTTTAAAAGAAACTTTAAAAAGCGCAGAAAAAGCATCCAACCAGCTAAATATGTCACTTGAGAGCTTGAGGAAGAAAGTAGCAGAACAAGAGATGAAATCTACGAACTATACGACCAACAAGACAACGTTGAAGAATTCACGCGCAAAAACTCTTTGGAAATTGATTGAATTTCAGAAGATATTTACACCTTACGTCTCGACCGAGGAAGTGATTATCAAACTCGGTGAACAACTCCAAGTTCCTATTTCGCCTGGAGATATTGACATATCGCATAAATTATCTACCGGCAAGAACAAGCCAAAAAGTATCATAGTGAAATTCATCAGTCACAAGAAGAAGACGCAACTCTACAAGAGGCGTACCGAACTGAAAAAGATCAAGCTAAGCGATATGTTCCCTGGCCTTTCTTCTGCGGCTAACGCGAAATCCAAGGGCATTTTCATCAACGAAAACCTTACTCCTTACAGGAAAAACATCATGAAGAAGGCAAACCAACTGAAGAAAGACAATCTGCTACAAAGCGCCTGGACTTTAGATGGTAAGATGTATGTAAAAACCTCCCCAGAAGGTACACCGATTAGAATTTATTGCGAAGACGATTTAAATAATCTTTGATTTTTCTTTCTTTTAATTGAGCTTTTTGAAAAGATGCCAAGAAATGCAATCTCTTTATATTCAGAACTTTCAGCCGAGGACGGAAAAGAAGAGCCAAAAATCAGATAAAAGATCTGCATACAACTAGTTTCGTTTTATAATATGTGTGATGGATTGTGTGTGTTCTGTGTTTGTTTATGTGTTTTTCCGATATAAATATTTCAAAATAATTTTAAAAAGCTTTCTCGTTACACCTAAGGCTACATTATTTGTGAAGGTAGATAATCATGGGATCATGGGGATTATGGGATCATGTGACCATTTCCCGTAAAACGATGGAAACCGGTGTGTATCCGCGCCTGCAAAGTACTGTGGGCGCGCACGGTGACAAAAGGTTGGCTTACAGAATAAGAAGAGTAAAGGGAGGAAACCGATTTAGGCTCAATTTTTCGATTCCCTGTAACTAACACGAAATTCAATGAAAAGGCCTCATTTTTCGTATATGGTTTGGAATTTTCACTTTTTAGCCAAATTGAACAAGAATTCTGTTGAAACGGTCGGAAAACTAACATTTTTGGCAAAGGAGATTTACGGCCTCATCACACCGCTTTCGTTCAATGTGCACCGCAACAACTGGTGACGGAAATGACGTATAGTGTGTTGTGACCTCGAAGAATAAACGTGTTGGAAGTACTCGCTGGCGGTCTCTATTTGTGTTTCGGGGTTCTCTGAGTAAGCGACAAGGATCGTTCTTTTTCACTCGCGGTTTCGTGGAGGTATTTGTCGAGATTTTTCTCTTTTCAACGGCGATTTATAAGCGGCGGCGAGATGAGCGGAGCTAACGCTAGTGGTGTTGGAAGCGTTTCTGTTTCTCTAAGTGTTGGTTCGTTAGAAGCACTGGTTTCGCAGACACTTGAAGACTACTTCGTTCCAAAGATAAATGTTCCGTTTGAGAGGCACATGTTTCTGCAGATTGCACAGGAAATCAGTGAAACCTTTGATCAGTTCTCGGAGTGTTTGTCGGCTTAGTCAGCGTGCGGTTAGCCGTGACTTCGGTGCCCGGAACGCGTTACAAACTAAATTGTGTCATTACATTTTCGGAAAATTCAGAGCAATTACTTAGATTCAAGCGAAAAATCGCTTATTTTAACAAATAAAATTGCTATATCAGTCGGAATCATTAATTTAAACCGAGGAATGTTTGAAGTTTCAACGGAAAACATTAAAGATTTGGCAGAAAAGTACACTTACATTTTGCACGGAATTTGAAAATCGCGCCTTTATACAGGAGTGAATTTTATTTATTAACTCGGAATCTTAAAATCGTGCTAAAATTTAGAAGAAGGAATTCTTATTTTACTCGGAAGCGCAAATTTTCTCAGCACAAATCAATGGTTTCACTTAATGCAGATTTTCCTAATTTTGGAACCGCTTAAAAACCAATTGACCCTTCCGAATTTCGGAAACCCGTACTAACGCCAAGACGTTTCCGAATTTCGGAAGCCCCTAATATAACACCAAGAGGTTTCCGAATTTCGGAACCCACTAACAACATCAAGACGTTTCCGAATTTCGGAAGCTCCTAATAACACCAAGACGTTTCCGAATTTCGGAAGCCCTTACCAACACCAAGCCGTTTCCGAATTTCGGAAGCCCCTACCTGCACCAAGCCTTTTCCGAATTTCGGAAGCCCCTAATAACGCCAAGACGTTTCCGAATTTCGGAAGCCCTTGCCAACACCAAGCCGTTTCCGAATTTCGGAAGCCTCTACCTGCACCAAGACGTTTCCGAATTTCGGAAGCCCCTAATAACGCCAAGACGTTTCCGAATTTCGGAAGCCCTTACCAACACCAAGACGTTTCCGAATTTCGGAAACCCCTAATAACGCCAAGACGTTTCCGAATTTCGGAAGCCCCTACTAACACCAAGACCTTTCCGAATTTCGGAAACCCCTACCAACACAAAGACGTTTCAGAATTTTGGAACTCACTAACAACGCCAAGATGTTTCCGAATTTCGGAAGCCCCTACCAACACTAAGACCGGTTTCAGAATTTCGGAACCCGGACTATGAGTTCCCCAAATATGTTACAGAGTATTTATCCTCCGGTTATGATCGGAATAAATGGATTTGGTGTTGAAAATATATCTGAAAATAAAATCAAATACCACCGGCTCACAATTTACTCGAAAGTGTAAACGGGATTCCAGATCCCGAATGAAGGTACACACGAAAAATGTCAAAAGACTGCTGAATTAACGTATTTCGACACCTTCAGCTACCGTATTTATTAAAATTTTCACGGAAATCTGTTTTTGGAATTTTCTTTTGCTAATTGCTACATTAATTATTCGTCTAATCAACAAGAGCAAAACTTAAATGTTGAAAAATTTTATCCCCGAGCGTTTACAGTAACCTGAACTGAACGCCTCATTTCACACACGCACGATTGTTCGTTGAACTGAAAAGAATACCATGTAAAAATCTAGCCTAGACAACCAAAGTTATAAATAAAGGGAAATTTCACATACAGGCAAATGTTAATACTCACCAGAGGTCGCGGTCTTGTCAAATACTTCAATTTCGGGTTCCGAGTCTGAACTGACAAAGATCGTTCGTTGATCGTTCGACTGTCTTGAGGAGCAGAAGTAGTTTCCTTGATTGGAATACTATGACATAAATTAGTGCAAGAACTCGAACACGTATCATCAAAACTATCGTCTGAAATATTTCAAGCGAAGCAGTGGAGACATCAGGAATGTTTGTTGGGCTATTCGACAGTTCCATTTCGAACAACGACACGATCACCCACATCTCATTGCGTCGGTAACACCTTTTAGATTAAATTTGTGGGCAAAGAATAGGTTATTGTTCACTTTATCGGAAATGAAAGATTAGAAGCCGGCTTCCAAGCATAGTTCTGTCACCTTGAACGGCTCTGGGAAGAATTTTTTTTCTCACACCACAAGTCGAACATATATCTACCAACTACGGGACAGACAAGGGACGTTATATACTCGATAACCTTGCTATATCACTGACGGTACCAACTATCAACTTACATAAGGTTAGTGTAATTTTTGAAATGACCGCGTTGATTGCAACTTGACAATAACAAAACCGACCACTGAATCTAGATCATAGGGATGAGCTGTGTTTGTTGCAACTGACAACTTCAACCCAGTAGATTTCGAAACCAGATTTTTATCTGGAAACTTTGAAGCCCCAGCGCCCCTCATTTTAAGTCTGGTTTGTCATCTGCTACAGAAAAAATCTATGCAAAAAAAATCAGTTGAACAAAGAATTCTGTTTCTTTGCCGCTTTTTCACACCTCTTCTAAACAAATATGAACCGTGAGAACATGTAAATGCTAAGAAAATAGTCACGTAGCTCACTGTCAGCTTGGAATAAGTGAGCAGAAGTCAGCACATAAGAGCTCTGTTAGTTAATCACTAGCCTTGCTTTAGTAATCAGTGTTTCAGTTCCTGATAACAAATCGTCCCAAGCAGCGAAGTTGTGGTTCATTACGGGTTGTTGATGGTAAAGCGAAGATTGTCGGAAATGGCCTTGCTTTGAAAAGTTCGAAAGGACTAGAATATTGATGTTTACTGGATGTAAGCGCGCCGTCGGCCCATAAAAAAGGAAAGGATAATCCAGGTAGGAAACTTTCTCTTCAGTGGTTGCATGGAACGTAAAATGCCTTGTTTCGCCTTTATTCAGACAATCGTCTAGATTGTTCGGCCATCGCTTTCCTAAAACTTCAACTTCAACTTTATTTTACACTGTTTAAATGACCTCAATTAAACCACTTAAACATGCAAACAGATTTTACAGAAGCCGTTGGCGGTGTTTGTATATTAATGTGATATATGTTAGTCAGTTCTCGTTTGATGCAAGTGTTGCCATTTTTTAGGAAATGAGATGCTAGCAGGCTTGAAGGTGAGGAGGAACAGCATCTTCGTTGGGCAAACAGGAAGGAGAAAAAGTAAATTTGTTGTAAATATCAGAGAGAAAGCTGGTTCGTCCGAAGGCGCTCAGTAACAGGCTGTCTTTTGTTTTCATTAAAATACCCTATATGTGTTATCATCAATAGTTATGAAACTAGTAAATACTTTTTCGTTAGATCTTGTTCTAAATTTCATTTTATGTTGTAACGTGTTTAATTCTAACAGTAATGAAACGCGTTTCTTTTACTGGTTTGTAAAGACTGTGCTAATCCTAGAACAAGTGTTGAGAGGACCCGCAATTCGGACAACCTTTCGAGTTGGATAGAACAGATTGTTTTTCCTAACCGAAGATCTCCGATGATCGTTTTTATTTTTTCCAAGCTAGACAAGTGTTGAAGGGGTCCGAAATTCGGAAAAACCTCTCAAGTTAAATAATAATGGTAATTTGTTTTTCCTCGGATAACTGTTGAAGGGGTCCGAAATTCGGAATACCTATCAAGTTAAACCGCAGTAATGATCGTTTTTCCTCGGAGAAGTGTTGAGGGAGTCCGAAATTCGGAATACCTCTCACAGTTAAATAGTAATGACCGTTTTTCCTCGGATAAGTGTTGAGGGGCTCCGAAATTCGGAATACCTCTCACAGTTAAATAGTAATGACAGTTTTTCCTCGGATAAGTGTTGAGGGGCTCCGAAATTCGGAATACCTCTCACAGTTAGTAATGACCGTTTTTACTCGGAGAAGTGGAGGGGCTCCGAAATTCGGAATACCTCTCACAGTTAAATAGTAATGACCGTTTTTCCTCGGATAAGTATTGAGGGGCTCCGAAATTCGGAATACCTCTCAAGTTAAATAGTAATGACCGTTTTTACTCGGAGAAGTGGTGAGGGAGTCCGAAATTCGGAATACCTCTCACAGTTAAATAGTAATGACTGTTTTTCCTCGAATAAGTGTTGAGGGGCTCCGAAATTCGGAATACCTCTCAAGTTAAATAGAAATGACCGTTTTTCCTCGGATAAGTGTTGAGGGGCTCCGAAATTCGGAATACCTCTCAAGTTAAATAGTAATGACCGTTTTTACTCGGAGAAGTGGTGAGGGAGTCCGAAATTCGGAATACCTCTCACAGTTAAATAGTAATGACTGTTTTTCCTCGAATAAGTGTTGAGGGGCTCCGAAATTCGGAATACCTCTCAAGTTAAATAGAAATGACCGTTTTTCCTCGGATAAGTGTTGAGGGGCTCCGAAATTCGGAATACCTCTCAAGTTAAAAAGTAATGACCGTTTTTACTCGGATAAGTGTTGAGGGGCTCCGAAATTCGGAATTTCTAATTTGGAAAAAGTAAAATGTATTCTTGTCATTAGGCTTGCTCAAAATGGAATAAATAGTGCGATTTTGACGGAATTGTCATATTTTAAATAGTGCCTCCTATGAACTTGACGGAAACCAAATTTTGCTCCGATGAAATGCCCTACTTCGCACCGATTGGTAAAATTCTTCAGTGCGTTGTTGTTATCATGCACGGAATTTCTCTAAAATGTAATACCACAAATTAGTTTGGAACGCGTTCCGGGCTTCGGTGATGGAGAAGACCACTATATTCGAGATCATGTCATAGACAAGTGAACATCCGACACATATGCGTCAGACATTTTCAGAAAAGGAGGAGACTTTGATGCTCGAAGGTTTGCTGAGAATTGTTGAAGCGTAAGAATTGTTCTAATTATTAGTTCGCTATTGTTTGAAGGGTATATGTTGTGACCTCGTAGAATAAACGTGTTGTTAGTATTTGCTGGCTATCTAGTCTGTCTAGCTCAATTTGTGTTTGCCTGGTGGACGAATTTTTTTTGTTTTTTTGTTGTTGTTGTTGTTTTTTTGTTTTGTTTTTTTTGCCTCCGGTGGGTTTGCTTTGAGTGGAGCTGGCCTTTTGAAAGACAAATTTGCCATGTTTTTATCCTTCCCCAACGGGAGATTACTCTCCCGTTTCCGGTCACTACCCACTTCCGTCACCAGTTATTGTGGTTCACATCGAACTAGTCACGTGACTCTTGTTTCCTCCCTTTACTCTTCTTTTACTCGGCACATCGTGCCTCGTTCGGAAAGTTTCGCTTTCCGATTTCCGAAGATTATTCGTTGCCCTTCGGGCAAAGATCATATACGCCTGCGGCTAGTGTCAGTTCGACGCGGTATTTGCAGGTAAACATGGCAGAAATCCATACCGGAGAGACAGGATCGGGGGATATAGAAGGATATGGAAGCAGAAAACATTCACAAATCAGAGGGATTTCATTTCGACAATTTTTATCATACAAAGTAAACATATTTTGGAATTAACGAGGTGAGACTTTGTCGTGTACGATCGAACAGAACTCCTCTGCACCCTGTGACCGCAGCGGCCCAGCGTCACTACGACGCAAAAACCGTGCCGAAATTATCGTTTTGAATGTGAACAAAAGCCCTATCCGATATGGTTTTCGTGCCGGCACAAGAGCTTTCCGGTAGAGTGTAGACGTAGCCAAAGTAAATACAGGTAAAAAATGAACAGAACGAAACGACAGATTGAATGGTTTCAATTGACGAAAAAGCAAGGTCCAACAGTGGTGTTAACTGACAAGGGTATTTAATTTCAGACCTCATTAAGGCTGGGTGGGGGGGGGGGGCTTATTAGCGAGGGTAGCCTCCTTCGCAGACGTCTTTGGGCTTGTCACGCGTTAGAAAGGGGGACTTAAACATGCCGTTTTCGTCTTAAAAAAGGTTCTGTACAAAACGCAAAAACTGCAGTGAAACTTTATTATCTAATAAAGAGTAGCAAACAGTATTATGTGTTGGATTGTATATTTGTTTAAAAACCAACCAACTGGGCCGCATGAAGTCGATTCGTAAGAGGGAATAGGAGGGAATAATTACAAAATCTCACATCCCAAAGAGGGGAGGGGGGCTTATTTCTAAGGGGTGGGGGAGGTTATTACAAAAACCCACTTCCAAACGGGGGCCTTATTAGAGAGGGGGGTAAAAGAGAGGCGGTCTTCATAGAGCTTTCACGGTAGTTGTTGTATCTCGAAATATCATGTTCCGATACTTACCCCTTAGTGACCTTGGAGTGTTGGAAAAGCCCTGGCCAAACGATCAAACATTTTCGTCCAACATTCTGTTTGGTACACGCAGCGTTCAGTGGCTAAATGGGCAAGCAGTGTTTGACCAAACAAAGGACAAAGTGAACCAACAATTTTTTTACGTATTTCTGCTGAAATTACAAGTATTAGCATTATTAACATCTGATTTAAAGAAAATTAAATTTCCGCGGGGCAAACATCGCCTAGTCAGGCCAGCTTAAATAGTGAACTCCATCGTTGAAATTGTATTTCTTTGATAGAACACGTACACGGTCTATACCGAGCGATTGGCTAACAAAATGGCAGTCACGAGATATGTAAACGTCTTGCCTCCGTTCAAATGTCGCCTTGGCAGCTCTCGTGGTTTTCAGACGAAAAATGGCTGGCAGCATGCTTGTAGTAATTCTCCGATGTGTTCTCTTGTGCATTAGTTTAAAGCTTGCCTTAGCTCAGTTCACAAAGTGTCGAACAATCGACCAATGTAGTTGCCAAACAGATCACGGGGAAATAAGTCTATGGAACATCGCAGGAAGAGACAAACCAAGGTAAGCAATCATGTGAGAGTCGATCTGTATTTTGTAACCGAAAAACCCAGCTTGGGAGTTGCAATAAACGTCTGTATTTATGTATGTATGTATGAATATTGGGAAAGCTGCTCATAACGATCGAGAGGGCTAAAAAATGATTTCAGAGTACTGATAAGATTTCTAAGGTTGAAGGGAAAGACATTTCGGTGACCTGAGAACGTTTTCGCATATATTGAGTACCGGATTGATTTTTCCATCTGTAACTCCACACTTCAACTTCCGGAGATGTTTGTGTCGCGAGCCGTGGTCAAGGAAAAAAAATTGATTTCTTTCGGCCTTCTGATGGCAAGACATCAGAACAAATATTATCCTGAACTGAAATAACTTGCTATATCAATCGGTACATAGATAGATTCTGTAGATATTGTTTTTTTTTTTTTCAAGGCTATCATATAAGGCAATACAATGACCACGTCTTTTTTCATTGAGGATGCTTCGAAACTGTTAAAAATCGATAAAATCTGCATTTTTTATCGATTATTAACTGAAATCGATAGAAATCATTAGATATTCGGGGAGTGTTACAGCCAAATTCGTTGTGTTTGCAAATTTCAAAGGGATTTTGAGTTTTTCTGTTCCGTAAATCATCTGAGTGGGGCGGGCTTATGCAAATCACAACGCATTACGCTCGCCTAGCCTCCCTCGCTTGCGATTCCTACGAGACAGGAGAGAGAATCCTTCGAACAGAACAAGTCTATAAAGTTGAAGACCTTCGCCTTGTTGCCTGAAGCTACTAGTATGTCTAGAGAGTGACGTCTGTTTCCATGGATTTATAGTTATTTGGCACGTTCACGTTTAAACAAGTCTTGTACTCATCCGTGTAATGTGGATAAATAAAATATACCATACCTTTCTGTTGACAGCGAGGATGTTCTCAAGTAACCAAATCTGTATGGAACCTGAATGACTGGCAGAAATTGTTAAAATCTTTTCAAGTGAGGTATTCAAGCAAGTCTTACAGCTCATCCTCGTGAACGTCTGGGTACTGCCTCATAATATTTTTATTAGGAAAGGATCTCGAGTTGTTGATAAACTGGTATCGTCGTGTTTAATTCAGATAACACGTCATTTGAAAACACTTTCGAATCGAAACGAGCAGTCAGTCAAGCCTACAGGTAATAGTTCAGATCTGTATCGGTGAAAACATAAGATAGCAAGTATTTATACTTATACACCGTTGAGTTCAGACAGTAGAATGAATAGGTCAAAACTAAAAGTAAAACATTGCAGCTCGGGGGGCTTCGACAAAACACTGATCCCCCGTTTTCTCATCCCCCGCTGATCCCCCACTGATCCCCTTACTGATCCCCCTACTGATCCGCTATAAAATTCAGTGGAAAAAGTCAAACAACAAAATAAAAAATGATTTGACGCTGAATCAAGTTTAAGGATAAATTCTGGTTTACCTCAGAGTTCAAAGATGGCGGAAACTTGGTCCGACGGAGCACCTATTTTCTGACTCGTCTCACAGTCGTTACAAGTACTGCACGGGACTGCAAATGATCCCAGGACCGCAAATGATCCCGGACGGCAAATGATCCCCAAATTGGACCGCAAATGAGCCCCGTATTGCACCATGTTGGACCGCAAATGATCCCGAAGAAAAGATAAGGAATGGTATGGATGGTGAAATAGTGGGGATAGGAAATTGCCATGAACTGCGATTATTTTAATCAAAGCCTTAAATCATGGCTCACAACTATCATCATCTGATTAATTTTAAAAAGGTAAACGTGGTCACACATTTTGTGCAACTGATGTGAAGCAGTCAATCAGTGTTATCACACCAGGATCCAAACCTATCTCTTTTTTCCTTCCGTCTTTAGAGATCTTTGTGTTTGTTCTTATCTTTAGTAACTCCAAGAACGTTCACAAATGATACCAATGAAATAAGAACAAGACAGTTTAGCCATATTTTCCGAACGCGTGGGAGTCACAGCTCACACGACGGTGACAAGTTTCGGATGATCTTTGACCCCTGCTCCGATTTCAACCACATCACCGCGTTTCTCGCCTGCCACAGGCCAGTCGGCTGATCCCATGAATGTGAGAAAGAAACAATTCTAGTATTCTGGGTACAATTTTAAATGAGAGTGCTCAGTGAACAAAAGACTTTTATTTCAAAAGATAACGAAATCAACTGCGGAATTTTTTAGTTATTTCTTTACGGGTATGTGTGTATTTTAATTCTCCGTTGTATTTGTGATTATACAAATGAATTATACTAGCCAGGGACTAGGCTCCGCAGTGGGGTTAAGGAGCGAAACGAAGGAACGTGGCCAAAAAAAAATCGGCGAGCGAAGCGAGCCGAGCGGGGGACTGGCGGCTCGCTTCGCTTGCCGATTTTTTTCGCCATGATCCTTCTTTTCGCTCCTTTAAAAGCCAACTGCGGAGCCTGTTTCTATTTATACATGCTCGATTTTCACTGAAATCGGGCACGTGCACCGAAGCGTTGATCATATACCCGACAGAAATGATATCTGATTAAGCATGTTCTCGAACGTCCTGGGATGTACAACACAATAAACAGAAGACATAAAGCGAAACTCGCAGTTCACGATCACAACAAGTGTCTTTGCAAAATCAATTACTGTACTATGCAGCGGTACTTTGACAAATGCAAAATTTGCAATTAATCTACTCTATAGATAGCAATAAAATTTCGCAAAAAAGGCACTCAATATATTATACAGACAGAATATTTCGCAGCGATTGAAATTTCATATTACCGGCGAAGTAGTCAATCAATACATTATACAGAGAGATTATTTCGCAGTTATTGACATTTCAATAACGGCGAAGTACTCAATCAACATCTGCGAAGTAGTCAATCACAATTATAGAACAGAAGGAATATTTCGCAGTTAGTGTAATTTCATTGACGGCGAAGTAGTCGATCTCAATAATAGAATAGAAGGAATATTTCGCAGTTAGTGTAATTTCATTAACGGCGAAGTTGCCAATCTCAATAATAGAATAGAAGGGATATTTCGCAGTTAGTGTAATTTCGTTAACGGCGAAGTTGTCGATCACAATAGAATAGAAGGAATATTTCGCAGTTAGTGTAATTTCATTAACGGCGAAGTTGTTGATCATAGTAATAGAATAGAAGGAAACCTTTCGCCGTTAATGAGATTCCATTAACTGCGAAATTTGTGGTCCCAACATTTATTTAGAGGAAGCCCTTCGCCGTTAATGAGATTCCATTTACTGCGAAGTTTGTGGCTCGAACAAATATTTAGAGGAAAACATTTCGCCGTTAATGACATTGCAATAACTGCGAAATTTTCCTTCGGTATATAATAAAAGTATACTGATAAATGTTTTGGCGAAATTTTATTACATTTCTGTAGATAAAATTAACTGCAAAATTTTCATTTATATATATACAGCCGGCGTCCTGAAATCAACAAACAGACAGAACGTCACGCAAGATCACAGATTTTCCACTAAAAACGAAAAAAACAAAACAAAACAAAAGGAGCTATGGAATAATTCTCATAAAATGAAAAACGTGTTTTTTGAGTGTCATTTTTCTATCCATCCATGCCATTCCATATTTTTTGCTCGGGATCATTTGCGGTCCAATGTGGGGATCATTTGGGGTCCGGGATCATTTGCGGTCCATTTTGGGGATCATTTGCGGTCCTGGGATCATTTGCGGACCCGTACAGTACCCCAGTTCTCTTCTACGATAAACAAAATAAATTGAAGCATCATTAAGTATGTTTTCCGTGTCTGCGAAAAGCCACGACAACGGCAACAACGAAGACAGAAAGAAACGAAAACGGTTGGAAGATAAACACAAGCGTCAAGCGAGCGACATAACAAACCGGAAGTCGATCCAATCAACATTCGGTTGCAGTGTTTATCGTCGAACTGTTTTTTTTTTTTCTTCCTGTCTTCGTTGTTGCCGTTATCGTGGCTTTTCGCAGACACGGATAACATACTTGATGATGCTTCTATCAATTTTGTGCTCAGTCGTTTTTCGTAGAAGAGAACTGGGGTACTTGGAAGGCCGGTTACAGACGAGCAAGTTTTCCTTGACAAGTTTTGACTTGGCAAACTTTATTTGCTGGTGTGTAAAGAAAAACTTGTCAAGTTTTTCCTTGACAAGTGCACTTGTTCAAAAACTAGCATGCTAGTTTTTGAACAAGTGCACTTGTCAAGGAAAAACTTGACACATTGCAGAACTTGCTCGTCTGTACGGGTCAACAAGGAACACTTGTCAAGAAAATTGTCGTCCGTTGTGTAATTGAATTGCTGGCTACAGTGAATATTTGTCAAAGAAAACTTGTTCATTCGTTCACACCAGCAAATAAAACTTGTGAAGGCAAAACTTGTCAAAGAAAACTTGTCGTTCATAAATATGAGCAAATAAAAATTATCAATAACACTTATCAAGGAAAACTTGCTAGTCTGTAACCGGCTTAAACGTAGCGAAATAAATTCCGAAGACAGCAGCGTAATTCTGTTCTCTCCTTTTTATGATAAAACACCAAGTTTCTATAGGTCTTCAAAACTGAATCCAAATGTCTTCAACTTACCGAACTGCCCTTGTTTATCCGCCATTTCGAACAGGCGAAGCTTGACCACGTGACTATTTTGGCTGGAAAAACCTCACGTGGGGTTATGCGGTTTATGGTACAGCGGTCCTACAACAAACGTATTGGTTGATATTTGTTTATTTATTTATTTGTTCGTTTATTTATTTAGTTTAATTTATTTTAACCCCGACCCCGGCCCCGGCCCCGGCCCCGGCCCCGGCCCCGACCCTGGCCCCGGCCCTGGCCCCGACCCCGGCCCCAGCCCGAGTCGGCGTTTTACCGACACCCATCTCAGTACGAATATAATCGCAAGCCGGCGGGCACATTTCATATGAACCCACAATTGACCTGCTCCCAACGTCAGTGGCTTCATAGCTCAGTTGGTTAGAGCATCGCACCGGTAATTGCGAGGTCACGGGTTCAAACCCCGTTGAAGTCCTGAATTTTTTTTTTTTTTTTCAGGCTTCTTTTCGCAATTGCATAAATTGCGTTCACAACTGCGAAGATCATTCTTCATTTGATTTCATTACCGCAGTTCATATATGATTCATTTCATATATTATTCACAAAATATAAATGAGTCAGTGTATGTCAAAAAATCAACTGGTAAACTTAAAATATTTATTAAGTAAGACAACAAATCATAAAAATCCAGAAACGCGTACCTTTTGTTGCTTCTATTTCCCGAAATGTTTTCTCCGTGTATACATTAAACAACGCGAGGAGATACTAGACAGCCTTGACAAACACCCTTTGTCACATCGAACTGGCCTGTCTGACGTTCCACAGTCTAACCGAACGTGGTTGGCCAAAACCGTCCGAAATTTAAAGCGTCCGAAAGTTTTACAGTACAGTGTAAAACTTTTAAGTACTTTCCTAGGCGACGCCATCATATGTATTCAAGACCAACTGATATACATTATATAGGTAGAACTCGGATTACGCTTTGCTCGTTCTCTTTATCACTGGAAAGAAAATAATTTTAATCCTTTTATGAAAAACATGATGTAGATAAATTTCATTTTGAGCTCCAAAGCCCTAAGTTTCCTTTATAGAGCGAACTCTAGTTGAGACATTGCTTGAGATAAGGGCTTGACAGAACTGATTTTTGTTGTTTCTCGTCTGTGTATCTGTAAAACCTTGAGGGTGCAGTAAAACTGTCCAATGCCTGTTTTGTAGGCGTAACTTTACTTCAGCAATGTTTCAGCAAAGTGTCCGACACATTATCGTGGTCAACTTTTTAATAAAAAACATTGCCCAAAATCAAAGTTTACATTTACAGCAAACCTTAAGGTAATTAAGGATGGAATTTTTTTTTTTTTGGGGGGGGGGGGGGGGGGGAATGGAAATTTTACTCTCACTTTTTCCGCGGGCCACGATTTAGCCATTTTATTGGAGCCAGTCTCGCGTATCTCAAGTTGCCTTGTTCACGCCCCAAACGAATTCTGGGAAATTCAACTATTCCACGGGCATGGAACCCTTCCATTTCCTATCCCATATTCCTATGTGTCGGCCCACCCAGTACTATCAGGAAATATGACATCGATTGAACTTTTCTCCAGTCAAAACTGGCTCAAATTGCCTTAGTAGGCCTTGGAATCTCTCCACAAAGTGGCCAGAAAGACAGCTTACATCCATCGCAACTCCTTTATATGGAGAAGATTAGTGCTCCAGACTAATTATCACCAAACATTAACTAAAAGAAAAATTGCGATAACTCAGGAGTCAAAGCGTTATAATCCCACGAAGCAATGTTGTGGGTTATTTTATGAAATTTTCGGTGATTTTTGGGTATTGATTTGGGAAGAGATACTTTTTCTCAAAGGAGATTTTAAAGATTTAATGAAGGTTTAAAATTGGAATTTGAAGTTGAGAATTAGTAGACGGACACCAAACAGTTGCCCAGCAGCCTGCTGTGCCCTTGTGGAGTGTCAACTGTCTGGCGATTTTTCAAAACATTTTTTTAACATTTCAATCCCTTCTTTAACCTCCTCAAAATTTCACTTCAATTCACGTCAAGTTTTTCGCCGTCATGCCCAGTGGTTTTCGAAACCCGAGTTTTCTCTATCAACAGTTCTTTTAGCGGGAGAGTTGAAAAATTGAAGAAGAAATTGTCGGAAAGACGCTCGCCGAGTTTTCTCGATGCTCGGAGTCAACACTGGAAAAGGGGCGTCTGCGCAATAGCGTCACTGAATCGTGTTCCAGTATCCCGCTGTTCGGTTTTAAATTTCGCATAAATAATGAAATATTGTCCACAGCTGTGGCTATCTGGCCACACGTACCCCGACACAACATTTTCCCCAAGCCTAGCCTGCGTTGGCAGGCGCTATAAAGGGGAAGGGGAGGTGGCGAGGGCGCGCGCGCTAGGCGAGGGGAGCGCGAAGGAAGGGACGCGAAGCGCACGCAGCGATGCCATTGTTTGTTTCGTAGTTTTCATTCCGTTTTCGGACGAAAACAATCGCCATTGGTCAGAATTAATTATATGTAAATCACGGGCTTAATCCGGTGTTCTGATTGGTCCAACACTGATATCACAACATCGTGAGTAACTTGATCGGTTGTTCTCAAATTAGAAGAACGTGGCATGCGTAGCAATAATAATAATAATAATAGTAATAACTTTATTAAAGTCTCAAATCTTTCTAGCCAGGAGTGTTCTAGCTGAACACAGATGCTCTACTTATTGGGAAGACTAAATCAAATCAACGCTAAATCAAATCAAATCAAATCAAATGGAGGGAGAGGTGGATGGGGAGGTAGTGGGAGGGAAAAAGGGAGAGGGGATTGGGGCCAATCCCCAATCCCCTCTCCCTCTGTCCCTCCCTCTCCCTCCCCCATACTGAGTAAGAGCCTCGACATCAGCCCAAAAGAACAGCAGAAAAAGCGCTCAAGCGTTCTAAGAAAGGAAAGACTTGGTGGCAGTTCTCGAGAAAAGTCTCATCTTCCAATAAAAAGCTTTAAACATCAGCGTTACAGTAGCATAACACGATCGCATGTACGTGGTTTGATGATCAAGTACGGTGATTCAAATCAACAAGATGGTCACACGCTGCAATTGTAACTGGAAATACGGTCAAATAGGACTCCTCTGCGGTCAAATACGTCTCCTCTGCTCCCTGTGGTTGTATTTCCTTACCGATTAGGACTCGGTTTGGTGCACGTTTTATTTGCTTTGCAATTTAGTGAGACTGATTTGCAGATTTCTTTAATTTGCATATTAATCAGGGGTGGAATGGAAATAACAATAGCACTGCTTTAGACGCTTCCTTTTCCCTCCTTCCCGTCGCGCTCCGCGCGCTCTCCCCTCGCTTCGTTCGCGCATGCGCTTTCCCCATCTCCTTCCCCTTTCTAGCACCTGTCACGCAGGCTACCCAAAGCCTTCCAATTTCAGCTCTATAGTCAGCGCATTCACTTTAGCCTCGCTCGGCCACTGAACTCTTCAGCTACTCGCTCATTGATCGCAGGTCAAACAAGAGAAAAGTTGAGATTTATTCATGTAGAATTCGCCGTGAAGAAGACCTTGACGGGTGTTGACTGAAAGCATTAGCGAGGAACCATGCTCGTTCGATGAAGAAGAAGCCGGCCCTTCTGAAAGAGAATTCGTTTCTCAGGAGAAGCCGATGCTGCTGCTTTGAAAGATTTACGACAGTAATCTTCCAAAAATCCCCTCTTCGATTTTTCGCAAGTTGTTTTAAGTCTATGTCGCTTTTGTAGTTTTCTGAGACTGGCATGCACAGCGAACTGAAAAGAAAGAATTTCTTCGTACACATTAAATGCCCCGCGGCCTTCTACAAGATATCAGTCGCTCAACTTTTCGATCTGTTACATGGCTGAAAAACCGTCAATAAACATTGTGTGTTTTGATCCATTTTAAAAAATGGAAAATCCCGCTAAATTTTGGGGGCATGATGCGTGCATACATTATGAGCCAGTTTTACATGAAAACCAATCAGAATTCGCTCAATGACCACAGTCAGGCAGCCAATCACGGTTCTTTCCCAAGAACCCTGAGGCAACAGCGGGATACGGGAATACCGGATTAGCGACGCTGTTTCCGCGTGCAACAAAGGAAATAGGAGACGTCTGAACGCAGGCTAAGATAACACTTCAGTCTGCTGCTTGGCTAGCCTGCGTGACGCTACAAAGCGAAAGGGGAGGGGTAAGGGGAGGGAAAAACTGGCGCACGCGAGCGAGAAGAGAGAGCCGCAGCGCCCCCCTTGCTTCGCACGGGCGCCAACCCCTACCCCCGCCAAAAAAATAGATATTTCCGAGAGGAGGTTAGTCCGGGTCTTGTTTCGAACACTTTTCTGTCTCGGCCTATAGTATCTTAATCTCGATATACAAGCGACTCAAATTTCTTATTTTTCGAGCGCAAGGTTGCAATCAAGCTGGGAGAAACTTGACGAATTTATAACTGCTAGACCGATCTTTTGGCATTTTGAAATCCTGTACGTTAGACTATGATTTTACCATTTCAGATTTAAAGACATTGGCTCCCGTGGCTTCCTCTTTATGAAATTCAGCTGGAATCCATGTCGGCCGTATTCAGAGCACTCCAGTCTGCCGTTCGGATGTAGAAATGTAGCGGTAAGTTCTTAAGTTTACACCTTGTTCATATGAATCTCTAGAAATTTCACTCCCTCTATGGGTTTTACAGTTACTTTCTGTTCTATAGCGCGTAGCGAATGTAACCCACACAGCCTTTAATCCGGTCTACTAAGCCCAGGGCAGATATGGCAGTTTTTACTTTTGCCTGAAATCCGACTGACGTCACTGGCTTTTGGCAAGTTGTTAAGCAATATATAATGCATCTGAAGTGTCTGGTTGTGTCTTGTAGTATCGCAGAGGCCGTGGGTTTGACTCCCGTAGTACAAGCCTGAAATTTTCAGGCTTTATTTTCACTACTGCTTACAGTGCCACCCAGACAATAAAAACCAATCAGAGGGCAGAACCCAAACAACAGATTCCAACATTTTCAAATCCGGCGAATCAAATGTCCGCAACTTGTTTGTTGACCAGTGATGCTTGCCTCTCAAGTTCAAACCGTTTGTCTTTTAGTCCAGGAGACTCTTAAAGTACATTCAGTTACCACGGGGTTGTTGGCTGATTATTTAGAAAATAAATGGAAACAAAAGCTGTGTAAACGAGTGTTTCTCGTAAATTTATCTCGGCAAAGTGTTCCCGGGTGCCTGTAAAACGAGGACCGGATACCTGCGGATGGCGGGTGAAAAAATACGGATAGGAAACTGTGCGGATTGAAAAAAAAAACTACACAAAATAATGAACTAATAAAAAAGAAATAATGATAGCTGAGTTAATCTTTTGTCTCACGATTGAGTCACAAAGATGTGGATCGCGACATTTCGACCGCTGCTGGTCTTCATGCTGGTCCAGATGACAGCAATAATAACCAAGCGAGTCGAGTAGTTGTTGAGTTGCCGAAGTCGGGCCTTAGAATTGGCCAGTGGAACATCAATTGCTTGACAGATTCCAAATTTGAGCAAATAAAATTGCTCTTGACGTCCTCCTATCTTGGAGTCGATGTTCTGTTTCTAACAGAGACATTTTTAAAGCCCGATGTATCCGATTCTCTCTTTGAGATACCTGGTTTCGTTTTGCACAGAAAGGACAGACCTGGTAACAAAAAGGGCGGCGGTATTCTTGCATTTGTATCAGAAAAGCTGAAGGTGAGAAGAGAATCTAATCTCGAAGAAAGTGAGCTTGAAGTTTTGTGGATGAGTATAAACCCGTTTAATTCAAACAGAGCCATCTTGTTTGGCACTGTTTATCGTCCACCCTCGTCTGACTCTGCTATGGATGAGCGCCTAGAGAGAAACTTGGAAAATGGGTTCTTGCAAGGAAATGAAATCCACATTCATGGCGATTTTAATATTGATTTTATGAGTTCGAATTACAAGAAGCATTGTATCTCGAAGGCTCTAAAAAGCAGGAATTTGACTCCCCTTGCGAAATGGATTCCCAGAAAACTTGGAATTCCTAGGAATTCCTAGGAATTCCTAGGAATGCCAAACAATTCCAAGTCATGCAAATTAGGATAAAGCCAACGGCTTGGAATTTCTTAGAATATCTGGGAATGTTTACTTATCCAGCTGGGAATAACTTGGAATTCCTAGGAATTCCCAAAAATTCCAAGACTAAACAGAAATCGCATTTGGAATTGCTGGGAATGTCTGGGAATCAATGGTAAACTGAGACATCAAAATGCAAATTTGAGAATTAGGAGGTCAATCAACATCAATTTAAAGTTCCACCACTTTAGTTAAAAAAGACTGCAAAGTTTTGTGATTCTTTAAGATCAAGACTTTAATTCTTTCAAAGGAGACATTTATGACTAAGCCTAAACAAAGTGCTACTAAACACAACATAGCCCTAATAAAGACAAACAGACAATTACATAAAATATATATCATACAATCCTTAAGTCACGCATTTACTCAGTGACTTTCCCGAATTAATTAAAGCTCATGAAACTTGCGCGTTCTTTGAAATGAAATGGACGTAAAAGCGAGCTCGAGAGTAAACGACGGATTTTTCTCACCTTCACCAACTCATTCGACTCTTTGCTTCCTTGATAACGATCGACAACAAACATCTAAAGGATGTTTTACACTGAACAGAAGATGCATCCCTTCATAAAGTGTGTTTTCGTCAAAATCTTCGCCAGAAATTGGATTCACATCCCCGAGATCTGAATAATTCGCTTGGAAAGCGAACAGAGCGTGTTTCCCTGAAGCCCCCAGTCAAGCAGTCCAGCGGATGTTACACGGCAACAGCCAATGATAGTGTGCGAATTTTCACGTGACTATCCTCGTGCTTTTACTGAACAAAGAACTTCTATTCATTCCCTCTTGGCGCCCATGTTTGAATCCTCTTTTCGTTTGGTCTAGAGTGCGAATAATTGTTCGTGAAGATGGGTTTTTGAGTGGTTTAGAAGGAGAATAACAACAGCGTTATTGTAGTAAATGAAAGACTGAAGTTTGTGGCGCCGATGTTGAACGAAATGAAGGCATCACCGTGGATGTATCAGCCGGCACGCGATTTAATAGCGGCAGGCAAGCCATTTATATTGGAAGCAGGAATTTTGAAAGTGTTTGGTAAGTAAATACTCTCTCACTTTTATTACAAATAGGAACAGTTCTTAAATTATAAAAGCCCGTAACTTGTGAACAGCATAGTAAAGCTTGAAAGAACAAAATCATCGCGTAACAGAGTGCTCCTTGAACTGCCGTCGGCGGCAAAGTCTAATCCATCGCGGCCGCGGACGTTCGTATCTTGAGATCTTTGAATCGTCAGTATTTAACGGTTGTAAAACTACAGATCGAGTTAACTTTAGGCCAGTTATTCGCTAGGTCTAATAAATTATCTTGAGTACTCTAATGAATGAATGACGCTACATGTAATTTGCTAATGATCACTGACGAAATCTTATTTTTGTTTCAGACAGAACTGCTGGAGCAGGACATTGTTGACATCACCTCATCCGCGGACAGCAAAGGAAGCTCCCTGAACAGCACCAAAAAATTAAATCAATAAGCTAAGTCCACTGTTTGTCGTTTTTCCTTTCATCTTGTTCCAGTTCATGTAAATTTTAGAATCAAGATCGGC
>JAEMWC010000591.1:50000-67500 GCA_016490735.1 Pachyseris speciosa
ATAGATCTTCCCGTCTCTCCAATATAGACCTTACCACATTCGCAGGGAATCTTGTAGACTACTCCGTCTTGTTTTACTGGATCGACAATGTCCTTAGGTCGCACTAGGTGTGATCTAAGAGTTGTGTCAGATCTGAAAACAGTCCGTATGCCTTGTTGTTGTAAGCAATGGCGAAGAGCCTCCGATGTGCCTTTGACGTATGGCAGGATCACAGCAGATTTAATTTCGGGTTCAGGTTCTTTAGTGGTTGTGAACTCGTCCCTTGGTTTTCGTAAGATTTTTTGCAAACGAAAACGGATTAAAAAATAATCCACAAAATCCACATCTTTGTGACTCAATCGTGAGACAAAAGATTAACTCAGCTATCATTTGAAACCACGATGACGAACACCTTTCATAATAATAAAGAAATACAACTTAAATGGCGGTTAAAGCGTAAAAACTAACAACAAATAACGAGAGACACCCCTTAGCAACGAAAACAAGCATTTGTGATTTAAAAGATATTGGCCGATTTTATACTAGAGACGCAAACTTGGGCAAACATCTGTAGTGCCTCTCGCGTTTAGTTAGACTAGTGTGAAGACGGGCCCAAGACGCATTATGCGTCCAGACGAACTACTTTATTTAGTGCTTCTCCAAGACGGACTAAGACGGATAGTTCGTCTAGACGCATAATGCGTCTTGTGCCCATCTTTATACTAGTCAAACTAGACAGACCCACTACAAATGTTTGTCCAAGTTCGCCCCAGACGGATTATGCGTCTCATGTAGTTCGTCCCGTCTTTACACTACTCGGATAAAATGACGACGCATAATTCGTCCGCACGGATAATGCGTCTCTAGTATAATCAAAGGCTCCTCTGAGCCAGCTCATGGACGCATCTTGCTACACTAATTGCGATCTACACTTAGCTAGTAATGCAATCTCTATCCCAAAGTCTATCTAACTTATTATTCAAACTAGACTGGTTGTAATGTATTCTGGCCCGCACCCAACCCCGAAAGTTACAGCATGGTAACTGTTTTTTGTCACAATATTGCATTACTTTCAAGTATAGGTTTCATACTGATCGTTTATTTAAGCCAAAAGATATAGACTTTATGAATAAGATCGGTGTTTTGGCGGCTAGATTTCAGAATACGCGGCTATTTCTTTAACATATCATTGAATAACAATAGCGTCCATCGTATTATGCCTCCGACTTGGAAAGCTATTTCAGACATTTCAGTAATCATGAGTAATCATTGCTGAATGTTCCAATCCTTTGCTCAGACGTCCGAATTAGTTGCTTTTGGTCCTCGTCTAGAGCACCTGAGGATAGGAAATGTCTTATTTCCTTGCTTACGGTCGCAGGAAATTTATTTCCAAACACTCGGTGGCCTGTAGCATGCCTAGTTTTGTTATATGAACATATGCTTCATTGGCGTTGTTAAAACTTTAATACTTAAATAGGAATACTCCTAGAACAGTATACACTATACCAGGAGTTATAAAAAAATAAAAATAAAAAACAAAACAAAAAATAAATAAATATTAGTTATGGATAAAAGAGAAAATTATTTGTGTCAACACTTAAAATAGCTATGTAAGGGCCTGTTCGCACTACGCGAAATTTTGTTTGATTTGCCAAAAAATCTGTCAACGCGAAGCCATTTCTAGTGCGAACGATTTTTTGCACCCACCAAAATTTTTGCAAGCGCAACGAAACTTCAAAGATTCCATCGACTAGCGTTGGAGGCTGTGAAAATTTTGTCAGGCGAGAAAATCCTTTGTTCGTTGTCATTCATCCGTCATTGGGTCATCAAATTGATGACGGCTCCTTCAGTGTGGTTTTTGCGGTTGCCTTGCATTAGAGCCATCTGTCACTAAAACAACTTTCGCATCTTCATGTGCGAACAGGATTACGAAAACAAAAAATTGGTGTTTGCAAACGCCAAACTCAAATTTTCGTCTTAGTGCGAACAGGGCCTAATGTTTAATAAATGAGCAGGAGTGTTTTATCAAGTTTAAAACACGTGGTGCATTAATGATTAAATATGTGACTGATCATCGCAGTTATGAACATTACTTAAGCAGTAGTGAAAATCAAGCCTGAAAAAAATTCAGGCGTGTACGGGGTTCGAACTCACGACCTCTGGTGAGCTAACAAGCCATTTGGGAGCTGGTCGTTTTGTTGGCTCGTTCCGCGGTTGAAATATATGATTTTCATATATTCATTCTCATATATTCACTACTCACGGGTATATTACGAACCAACAAAACGACCAGCTCCCAGATGGCTTGTTAGCTCAGTTGGTAGAGTGCTGCACCGCTATCGCAGAGGTCTTGGGTTCGAATCCCGTACATGCCTGAATTTTTTTCAGGCTTTATTTTCACTGCTGCTTAAAAGGAACCTCTGCTCTTACAACAAATTGACGCTAAATTGTTGGAAATAATAGCTAGATTCCAAATTTTGTTTTAAAACGTGGATATAACATTTAAGTGTACAAAAAAGTCGTTATCATCATCGCCTATTTTCGCTTTGATATTTCAAGGGCGCGGCCATTTTGGATTTCATGACGTCACTGCGTTGCACAATTGTTTAAGGTTACCGTGTACCTTCAGGGGTGTCTCTAATCTAAGGGTTGTAGCGGCTCCCGATTATAGCCCAGATACCATAAACTGTATATCAAATTAAAGCTAATTGAACTAGCTATTTAAATATTTAATTAATATTTTGAGAAAGTGAATTGCTGAACGTTCCGTCGAGTTTAAATTCGAAGGTGTAAATTAACTTTTGAAAGCTACAACTAAATGTGATTTTTGTATTTAGGGAAATGGATATTTTTCTCGAAGTCTAGTAATAATTTCCAACAGTTTAGGATCAATTTGTTGTTAGAGTTCCCTTTAAATAGTGTTCATAACTGCGATGATCAGTCACATATTTAATCATTAATCCGCAGTTCAAATATTTTTCATATATTCATTCTCATATACGACAAATATCATCGCAATGTTGATTCTAATTAAGATTATGAGTTATAATAACTCCAAGATATTTGGCGGAGGCTGATTTAGCAATAAGAATATCATTCATGAGATAATTATAGTAAAAGGGGACAAACTTATTAGTGATCCCTAAGTGATAAAATTTGGTGATATTAAAGTGTAGTTGCCAGGTTTCAGCCCATTCACATAAGCTGATTATAAAGACCTGCTGGAGAAGTGCATGATCACAAACATTCTTAATCTCTCTATATACAATGCTTTCATCGGCAAAGAGGCTTTTTTATTATCATCTTATTGCCACACAGAATAAATTACAAAATAGAATAGAAAAGATAATAAATTAATATTAAATTTAAAGTGAACATACAACTTGGAAGGAGTGACTGTGGCGGGGAAATCTCCGAGAAGCAAAGCTTATGAGGAATAGAGATTCACCCCCACGGGCATTTAAATACTATTAGGCGGCATTTAAAAATAAAGAAAAGACGTGTATTTTAAATATATAAGTGTGCTTAGACAAAAAGATAGATATAAAGTGTTATGGTATTTAGGTTGCATCTTGTCTGGCCCTTAAAAATGGTTTGATCACACGCTTGAATAGAAAGAGCCGCATTGTTCAATGGATGTGATCAGTAATATCGTTAATATATAGTGAAAAATAAAACAGGTCCCAGTACTGAGCCTTGGGGTACACCAGAAGGTATGGGTTGAGGGCTGGAGTGAGTGCCATTTACAGACACCACTTGGCAGCGATTGCTTAAGAAGGGCTTGATCCATGCTGCAGTCTTTCCGCACATATTCCGTAATAATCAAGTTTTAATAATAAACGCCGATGAGGCACGGAGTCAAAGACTTTACAGAAGTCGAGAAGGATTATGTCAGTTTGTGAACGCGAGCTATTGCATTGAACCCAGTTATTGACTGCTGAAATAAATATGAGTTATTGGCCAAGCGTGAGGTCAAGATGGCGGGATATTGCCCAAGTTCTTCAAAGAACGAGGCCAATATCCCGCCATCTTGACCGAACAAGCTTGGTCAATAAAGGATTTATTATATGACTCAAAGGACGCTATTAAAAGACAGTAAAACGCGGGACCAACGGGTTATCCCGAGCGGCTATCCCGAGCGGTATTTCATCCGGACCACAAACTTTTCATATTCACTTAATGATACATAAACAGTCGAGCAAGAATCTACATATTTCTCCTACCCCCTGAAACTTGCAAACCTTCAGCAAAGAGGACTGCGGGGAAAAATACGATACTTACCAGGGGAGGGGTAGAAGAAATGTTTCATCCAACTTTAATGAATAAATTAATCAGAATCGAGCGAGTGAGTGAGTGAGTCAGTGAGTGAGTCATTATCATCATGGCCTGACTAGGTCGTCCATGAACTAAAAAGGGCCATTATTGTCGTCTTGTGTCTGGGCTTATTGATGATCTAAGACCAGAACACAACGCGGGAATTTAAGTTATAATTTTTAGCTGTTGATCGTAAGAAAACGGCTAAGATCTAAAAAAGAAATTTAAAGCCATCACCCCAATGAATTGAAGCAGCTTTTTATGATTCTGCGTAATGATATTGTGTCTTTAACCACAGAAACGGGAACAATGACTTGTTGTTTTATACGAAATGTTGTAATCACCATCGCTTCGCATTCAACAGCAAAAAAAAACTGTCAAAACCAGATTGATTTCTCGATGTCCTGATAATTGTAGAGATAACATATTTGCGCTGAAGAAAATTTACTGGGTTCTTTTCTTGTAGCACACGCCGTAAAACGCGTCCTTTATATTTTTTCATCTTTTTAGGACAGGATAGAAATTTTTCACGATTTCGCCGTTCGCATTTTAATGGCGAATCTCCTTGTCGCTCGACAAATACGTTTTTGTCAAGGGTACCGTGAATGGGGAAAATGTAATAATTAAAAACCAACACACAGAGCGCTTTACCAACGCGGGATAGGCGCAGTTAATTAGCATCTGCCAAAATCGGAAAATACCTTTGTGAGCTCTTTGTTATACTCGCGAATTTTGTAATAAAATGTTGTTGCGCGCAGTTTAAATTTTTTTTTTTCAGCGGAGGAGGGGGTTGGGGGCTTGGCACACTATACTCTTGTATTTTCGGCTGAGGAATTGTTTAAGTTGTTGCGACTCCTTGAGACTCGAGATTGATTGCCCTGTTTGTGTGGTTGGGGGGGGGGGGAGACAAATGCAAGGCGACAGTTGAATTTTTCCAATTGTACCCACCCGCTTCGGACGTTTCTCAGGGAATTTTTCTGGTTGCGAGTTCTCACGATGGGGCATTTGTCGTGTAATGTCTGTCCGGGGGTGGGCATTTCTCAAAGTATCTAGGAAAAAATAAACCGCGTCCACGGTAGTCTTCCTACAGTAGTAGGAATTGTTCTTCTTTAAATTATTATTTATTTATTTTATTTTTTCCTATCCTCATTTTTCCATCCGCCATTTCCAGGTATCCGGTCCTCGTTTTACAGACACCGACTGCTTCCAAGAGTTGACGCGTATTAAAAAAAGCCCTTCAAATGGTTCTTCGAAAATGGCTTTTTTGAAAACTGCCCAGAGAAATTTCGAAGGCCTTTATTTAAGACGCGGCAATATTCAAACCCTGCACCAGGCAGTTATATTAACCATTGACACTTATACACTAGATTCTGTTTTCATTTATTTTCTACATCAACCAACGGCCCCATAGTAACTGAGTGCAGCATATAACTATTTAACGTGGCGTTTAACCCACCCAGTTGTGGCGTAAGCATGACCGGTCAATAAACAAGTTGCGATTTCATTGTTTTGTACCGGACATAAGATTTGCCGGAATGGAAAATGTTGCAATCTATTGTTTCACTTCTTCCCGCTGACCGGTTTTCATTGTCTGGGTCGGACACGGTTTCAGTGAACGCACTGTAAGTAGTTTTCATAACTGCGCTGATCACTTACATATTCATACTGAAGAATGTGTTTTTTTTTAACGGAGAGTTTGTTATAACGGGAGTCGTTATATCGGGGTCCCCTGTATTTTGGATCACTTGATGTAATCAGATGTCAACATGTTCATCTTCCAACAGGCTTGCGCTGATTTTGCCGAGCTTAAGTTCGCCATTGCCAATCAGAAGTCAGCCACCTGCGAACTGGAAGGAGACCAGTGTACTTTGAAATACCCAGGAAAATATCTATTGAAGTAAGATTGATTTCCAAGTTGTCATTTGATGTTGTCGGTGGCTAGAGAAAATATTTTAATCGCACTTTTTTCTTGGCTTTTGCCGAAACCGTGATGCGCGGTAAAAGTGTGCTTTATTTTCAAGCAAAAAATTGGAACCCACAAAAGAATATTTCATTGCGTCGGCCTTGAGAGTTTACCCTGACTCGTACCTGCAAGCAAGCTTGCGGTTCTCAAAACTCACCAAACATTTCAGGACCGGAAAGCTAATTTATGGACTCGTGCTCGCTGCCAGCGAGCTTTTCACGACGTAAACTGAATAGGCCACTGGGTCGAGGTGTTCAAACTGCGATTGACGCAATTTGTGTGCGCAGTAGCGAGACAAGTTGCACGAAACGTTGTCTTGCGTTTTTAAAAGTATAACCGAATTCTCAGACCTCTCCACGAAGTTGCGGCAACACATATTGCGAAATCTGTGTTACACTGGGATATTTTTTCTGCAATTTGCGTCGCAAACAAAATCGCGAGCCTAATCCAGGGTCAGCGGTCACCAGCACCTATTCAAAGTTTTTATGATTGCTTCGAACAGCTCAGCCTTGAATTCTTAAATCGTGTGTTTGGTTTCCCTGGACAAGGAATTACATTTTAAAATGAGGTACCAATACCAACAGGTTGTACAACCATGCAATGATGGACTGGGACCTAACATGGCGACGGATTAGACACGTTTCGCGGAGCTCCCTCTTTGGTGGCCTCAATAACACTCATATTTATATATTTATGGAAATTGAGCTGACATCGTGTTGTAGACGTGTTAGAAAATTTCTGTTAAGAAATGTCATTCTTTAATTAGCGATAACGATCCCGAGTGACGCGACACGCCTAGTATGTAATGTAGGCATTGTTATGTATTTCAAACTCGACCGAACTTTCATATATTCATTTCATATATCATTCACATATCTGTGTTTGTAACCGTTTTTTTCTGGCAGTTGCCTGATGACTGCTTCGCAAGAAGCATGAAACTCTGAGTTGCAGTAAATGTTTAAGTAACCTAACTTTTGGATTATAATTATTAAAAGCTCTAGCTCTGCTATTGAGCATTTGCAGAAACTCGACCGAACTCAGCAAACATATCTGGACTCTTAAAGACAGGAACATTGACCACTTTATCTCATGGCGTATAATTTCATCAAGCTCAACCTACAACAGCTCAAGTAAAAGATGCAAATCTCTGCCTTAAAGAGAAATTTTTAATAATCTGCCGACTTGATTTGTCATCACTTAACAAACGTAATGAACTTGTATCTTCTTGCCGCCACAGGAACAATTAATAAACATTTCATCATTTGAATTAACCGCATCATTGATTATGTAAATAACGGTGTTTTCCTTTCGGAGAATCCAAAAACGGATTTTTGATCCGAGATTCACCAGATTTCACGACCGAATGGAACACAAAATCCGAAAAAGGAATGAGTTACTACGGCAACCTCGAATATTCATCGAATACAGCGTCAAAACAAGTGACGAGCTCAAGTTCTCAATACTATCATCACATACCTCGTCAAGCACAAGAGAGCTCGTCACTTGTTTTTCAAACACCAACTATTGCGTCCTGGCGTTACTTGCACAGAATCAGGAAGAAAGGCGTGAGAATTGAAAATTACGTGGAGTCTACTGTGCCACAGTAGAGGTTGCAAAACTTTCCGCAGTAACTTTCGAATGTCTAAGCGAACAGTCGACAGCTTGGAACGATTATAGCAGCTGTATGTGGTACCATAACGCATCAGCTCAACCCACTTCGAAAGCAAGTACTTGTGACTTGATGAGTCTGCGGAAACCACGAAAGCCTTCGATAGATTTGACGTGACTAGGTGGAGTGCTTGTCATGTTTATAGGCGAGTTTATAAAGTGATTGCCGTAATTTTTTTTCCAGCAATTTATGGAGTTTTCGCCTGGTCGAAGGCTTACAGGAGGATGACAAATCTGAAGAGATAAAACGTTTTCCTGAAGCAATAGCAGCGATCGATGGTTGTCATATACCTATCAATACCTATCATAAACAGGAAAAACCGCTGGTCAATGAGATTAATTTCAAATCCACTGGTGAAAGGAACGGAGTAGATCACAAATCCGAAAATCTGGATTTAGAATCGCGGATTTCAAATCCAGTGTATCTTTTCCCAAAAGGGATACATTAGATTCAAAATCGCGAAACCCATTTTCAGATTAAAAATCTGTTTTTCGATTCTCCGAAATGAACGCACTCATATAAGAACGACGGTTAGGAATATTCTTGTTATTAAAATCCCCTGAAGGGTGAGCAATCACGAAATAGGCTTGTAGGGATAAAAGAGTGAGTTTTTTCTATTTTTCAATATATATATATATATATATATATATATATATATATATATATAATATAGAAAGGTAATGAATTGAAGTCTTTATCAGCTATTAAAGTGCTCAATAGATAAACTAGAGCAATATGTATATTTTCAGAGTTGGATTATTTGGTCGAAGACATTTATTGCTACTCAGAGTTTCATGCTTCTTGCGAAGCAATCATCAGGCAACTGCCAAAAATAACGGATACATAAGAATATATACAAAATTTGAAAATTTGAAAATACAGAACAATGCCTAGCGGCGTGACACGTAGACGGATATGATTGGTTAATCTAAGCGAGCACTGTCTTTAAGAGGAATTTCTTGGAATGTCTACACGTAGATACCAGTTCGCTTCTATTGTTTAGTGTTGACATTTCGGGTTTACATATAATAAAGTATTTTTCCCATAAACACAAATTGCAACGCTTGTTTACATTTGAATATGACCGGGCCTGTTTTAGCTTACGCCATTTGATGTTGTAGGTAATATTCTTATCCTTTAGGTTCCAAATATATTTACTTAACTCGGTTGCGTGTTTATACCGCTCGTTCCTAAATGAGCATACATGGTTTCTGTATCTTAACTTGAAAGTTGTGTCACAAAGTCCAATGTACGTCTGTCTTGAGGTTGATGTCGTGACCTCAGCTTGGTAAATGATGTTTTGGTCGTTGCATTTTCCGTCCATGGGGCACGTGCTTGAATTCCTGCAGTTACAATTGTTGTCATTGGTTGGATCAGATTTATTAATTTGAGCTTTGTTGTGGTTAGAAATAATGGTTTTGATGTTACTCATGCAGCTATAGCTTAATTTAAGTGTGTTCCGGTTGAAAATTTGATGAAGTGGATTTGATTTAGGAAAGTGCTGATCAATGAGAGAAAGGAAGCACTTTCCCACGTTCGTTTTGACATTCGTGCTGTAAGGCGGGTTGTACCAAAGAATGTTTCTTGGACGGTTTCTCCGTGATCGCTGCGTCTCGTTGTGCGACTCTTTGTAAGACAGGTTGTAATTGTAGCCGCTTTTATTGAGAGCTTCTTGATACACGGTTTTGGCGTTGTCAGCGAAGCATTCTCGGTCTGAAGATATTTCTGAAAGCCGCTTGTTGATGGAATCCGGGATGTTTTTTAGGATGGAGGGTGGATGATTGGATTTCTTATGTACGTACAATGGGACGTTACCTTCCTTTGTAAATGGATAGTGTTTGCCAGTTTGCAGGTCAAGCGTGACGTCTAGGAAATTGACAATGGTTTTGTTTGCCTCTATCGTTATCTTTAAGTCATTTTCACGGAAGATTTTGCACAGTTCCTTTTTGATCCTTTCAATTTCTTGTGGTGATTTGTCAAAGGCCGCAAGACCGTCGTCGCGGTATAAGCCGATGTTTTGGCCATACTTTTCGGTGAGAAGGGATAACAGGCCCGGTCATATTCAAATGTAAACAAAGCGTTGCAACATGACGTGCGGTTGTAACTGTAATTTTACCCTGATAAAGACCACTTTATGTGGTCGAAATATAGGTGTGGAACAAAACATGTGGGTTATCTTCATTTGTGATAGTGTATGTTTCTTCATGAAGATTAACTGTTTGTGACTGATGCTTGTGATCATCACTTAAGTCCCGTTCAAACGGTAATGATAGTCGACTGGTCGATGATAGCTTTAACTATCACGCGCGTTTGAACACAAATTATTATGCATTAGTATATACCGCACAAGTGAATAGCACTTTTCGCGCGCTCTGATTGGTTAACTCGGAGGTGAATAGCAAGTACTATTCACCTCCGAGTAGCCGGCGCGCGAGATTTTACAATTTCCGATCCTTGTCGGTATATTGTCACACATAAAGTAATGTTTTGGTCCGCTAATTAATCAGCTTGTGTGGTATATACTAAAACAATTATTCACCTCAGTGTCGGTGAAAGTGGTGGATAATTGTTAACTATCACCGACTATAATCAACTATAGTCCTGTCCCAGAACTCTCTCTTACTCCGCCTTGCATAGGGTGGGGCGTGAGAAGAGAGAGTCCTATACAACTTGCAGGCGCATGCTCGGATGGGCGCCATTTATTCCCCTGTTCTGGGGGAGAAACCATATTTGGTACTAAAGCACGCGGATGACGCCATTTGTCTGCGCGTGCAGTTTCAAAATCCTTACAAATCTGGAACTTTTCACAATTCAAAAACTGAATAAACTTCCCGACTAAAATTGTACAGTCATACCAAAGAACTGACGATACGAATTCTAAGAGCTGCTTGTTTTAATTGAATGGTTTTAGCCGCCCGTTAAGAAGTATTTTCTTTATATAACAAGACAGTGTTGACGCAACATGTACGATCACTGACGCCATTCCGCGCCCACAAGCTGAAAATAAAATATGCTCACTCTAATCACAAATTGAAACGAATTTATCTGCAAATGTGGGGAAACGTACATTATAAAACAGATAAAAAAGCCTTAACCGTGCTTTGTTCTGTTATAAGGCACTCAAGGAAGTGACGAGAACATTCAAGAAGTAGCAAGAAGAAGAAGTAGTGCAACTTTGCATTTTAATTGCCCGCGAAACTGACCGCAAAACCTGGATGGACAGGGATGGACAATAGGGAGCTTTAGCAGCGACGACGGCGACGACAGCAAAAACGTCGTTTTAAAATCTAACTTTCCGTTTTTGTAACTCTTTCGTGATTATTGCAATTTGTTTAACTTCGAAAATGCTGGCGAACTTTTCACTGACTATATTACTACTAAATGATAGCTGAGTTCATCTTTTGTCTCACGATTGAGTCACAAAGATGTGGATCGCGATCCACATCTTTGAGCTACATCTTTGTGACTCAATCGTGAGACAAAAGATTAACTCAGCTGTCATTTGAAAGCACGATGACGAACACCTTTCATAATATTACTACTAAAGCTGCGAAAAAAAATTACCGTCATGCGCTCACGTTCTCGAGAAAACCTAAATTTGGTCTTTTCACGTTGTTGTTTTGCCGAGGACAACAAAGAAATGTACGAAAATATAAAACGCACGTGCACAGTGATTGTTTTTGCTAATTAAACCCATTGTTCTGTGACGTTCTCGTTGTCGTTGCCGTCCTCGTTGCTAAAGCTCCCTAATAAAAGGCTGGCGCCTAGTTTAATTTGATTGGCTTGTTCCGAGCATGAGCCTCCAAGTTTTACAGGACTCTCTCTTCTCCCGCTCCACCCTATGCAAGGCGGAGTAAGAGGGAGTTCTGGGACAGGACTACATCAACTATCATTCACTTTGAACCTGCTCAAAAATCTCATTATAGTCGCTGATAGTTTTCGCCGTTTGACCGCGCGCATGATAGTTGATGATAGTTGATGATAGTTTTGGACTTTTCAACTATCATCGACTATCATACGCCGTTTGAACAGGGCTTTAAGCCTGGTTCACACGTGCGACGCAAATGCAAATGCAAGTGCAAATGCAAATGCAAATGCAAATGCAAATGCAAATGCAAGAAAATACACGTGTGAACTACCGTAACGCAAATGCAAATGCAAGCGCAAGCGCCGACGCAAGAAATAGAAAAATTTTCATTTTCTTGCGCTTGCATTTGCGCTTGCGTTTGTATTTCACACGTGTGAACCGGGGCAACGCAAACGCAAGGTAAGAAAACACTTGTTCCATGCCTCCACGGTTGACGTTGAACCCAAGATGGCGTCTTCCACGGGTACGCGTTCGGTTGGGATTTCTCACTGTTTTTTTTTTTTTTTTTTAATTCCTTTTAAAGCAACAAACCCATAATATGAAATATTAAAACACATAAGGGACACCCCCTTTTACCCAGCGCGGTTTATTTCCCCTGCCAGTTTTAATATCAAGGTGGCACCTTCACAAAGTAGGAACTAATCCTACTATATTCTAACGATATACTTTGTACACGATAAAAAACGTCTGAACACGTCTTTTTCGTCTCTTTATCAGTTGGTAAGCGAAAAGCAGGAAAAGTAGTAGCATGAAAACCTCCGTCTCGTCCGCCATCTTGAAAAAGACTTCGACTGCGCTTGCGTATCTCACCTTCCTTGCGTTTGCGTTCGAGGTGTGAAGGTCGTTTGCATTTGCGCTTGCACTTGCATTGCATTTGCATTTGCGTCGCACGTGTGAACCAGCCCTTAATCTCCATACACACTGAAGCATCGTTTAAGTTTACATCACTGATCAACATAATCACGCGACATTGTTAGACCGTTAACATGACAGTAACAAATTTGAAAATTCAAAAAATACATGCGCACGCTTTTGATTGGCCGTTCAATTTACAATTCAATTGTATTTAAGAATGTACTTTCTTCGGTGTCTGCAAGTTGATACAAGTTCGTTGCGCTTGTTCAGCGTAGCCATTCGAGGCTTAGATATAATTAAATATTTCTCCTCGATACATAAATTACGTCGCTTGCTGAGATTTGAATACGCTCTGGCTTTTGCGAGGATCTTCCACGAAATTGTAAGTTCTTCCTTCTTTTCTTTTAGTTCCCACAGGTACTTGCTTAGCTCAGTGTCACTACGCTTTTCTTCGTGCTTGAATGACATCTGGTGGTTAAGCCATCTTATTTTAAATTCTGTGGCTGTGAGACCCACATATGTCTCCTTCTTCTCATGTGGTGACTGTGGCCTGGTATACAATTTCTTTTTGCAAGCATTCGCCTTCTAATGGACGCTCGTTTTTGTTTCTACAGTTGCACGAAACTACAAGTGACTCGTGGGATATTACACGGTATACCACGAGAAAGGGTTGAATAACTATTTTATACCATGACATAGAAAATACAGTGGCCAGCAAGGCCAGCATAATCAATGCGTGATACGGGCAAACTGAGAATGGTTTTGAAAGCGTTGCATAACTAGTATATAGATAGATATATTCTGTCTATGAAGGAAACCCTAACCCTATACACCCCAAATAATCATATTGAATAAATGTTTGAGAGAAAATTTGCCCTGAGCGGGATTTGAACCCACGTCCCCCCGTATACTAGTCGGGTGTGATGACCACTACACCATCAGGACAACCATGCTGGCAACACGGCAATCGAAGACGTGGTATCCCGGGAAATTTTACTTTCAAGGTGACAAGACAGGGGAAGCCTATAACTCCATTTGAAACCCAACTAAGGATCGATTACATATAGGTGGTTTGCAATCAATCTCTAGAGACAATGATAACAATGATGAAATGAACAAATGCTGGTGGACGAACAAAACGAGCTAATGAGAGACCTATTATTTACGTCCACCAACATGGCGGCAATGACGTAACGTGAAAACCACTTATAGATAGATAGATAGATAGATATAGATATAGATATAGATATAGATATAGATATAGATATATACTAGTTATGCAATGCTTTCGAGTCATCCTCAAAAGGTTCTTCTCCTGAGGAAAACCGAACGAGAGAGATTGTAGAAACCGACGACGAAGCCCTTCTTAAATCTACACTGCCATGACAGACTTGTACCCAGTCGTTTGTCAAGGAGAGAAGATTGGATACGAGGATGGATTGTGGCGCGCGAGGTGTCGTGGGAAGACGCCTCTTTCCACGACACCCCGCACGCCTCTCATCATCATCGTATCCAATCTTCTCTCCCCACAAAACACGTTAATAGCGACTGGGTACGAGTTTGCTGCTATGATATATTCCAGTTTAAGCGATAGAGGACTTTTTCCGTGTTTACATAGCCTCACATAAACACGAAGGGGGTTGGGAGAATTCGAGACAGTTATGCAAACCCGAGACGCAGTCGACGGTTTGCATAACTTTCGAGAATTCTCCCCGAGTGTTCATATGAGGCTATGTAAACACGGGAAAAAGTCCTCTATTGTTTTTGCTGGGTATGTGCCGCTGGCCTCTCAGAACCCCTACCCCATTATAGTCTATTCTGTGGCCAAATATAGACCCCATCTTAGTCACTTTTGGGCAAATGTAATTTTCGTGATCCCGTCTTTCTGTTTATGCATCTACTTTCTAAAGCCTTTTAAGTAGGTCATCCTAAAATTGATTGACACATTTGTTAAACTGAACGTAGAACACTTTACTTTTCACCTACAGCACAAACATTCTTGTACATTTACCTCCAAAATGCCGAAAGTATGCGACCCCATTCTAGTAACTCCATTGAAAATGCAACCCCGTTATAGTCAATCCAGCCGTGAAAATGCGACCCCATCCAGCGGCACATCCCATTAGCCTATTACTAGGAAGTGCCCCGGGGGTCAACCTTCACTTTTTTTTTGTTTTTTGTTTTGTTTTGTTTTTTGTTTGTTTGTTTGTTTTTTTTGTTTTTGTGGGTGTTTTCTCCCCGGCCTGTTTGACGGAATCGAGCTCATTCGGGTATGGTTTGAAAAATCTCTTCCCCCTACACATGTTACATGGTAAAATCGTCTGCGAGCGTCAAAACGGATGACGTCACAAGTGGTACAAGGGACGTGGTTCTGCACGGTTGCTTCCGGTGTAGGCGTAAAAGGGTTAAACTCAATGAAATAACTCTAAAATACCCAATTGCATGACAGAGATGTTAAATTCGGTTCTCGGAAATGTCTGTGCCATACCCTTGATACCAACGGCCATTCATTTGGTAGAAACTTAGTAGTAGCTACTTATTTATAGTGCCCCCAGTTAGCTAGCTTACTGTAAAGCAAAATACATTGACACAGAAATAAATTTGCCGTCATCATAATCATTATCATCATTGTCATCATCATTATCAGTATCATCATCATTATTATCATTGTCATTATTATTATTATTATTATTATTATTATTATTATTATTATTATATAAGTTTTACAATTATTTATGGCTTTGTAAATATTGGATGAACAGTTGTTAAATACAATTTTTATTATTTTAAAAAATATATTATTATAATTATGTTATTCGATTTTCTCCAGTTGTTGGGTGTTTTCCTGGGTAATGTTGATTGTATCTCAGCAACTCCCCGTAGCTTAGGGACACAACACTTTCCGCAACAGGTGAGCAGTTCCAAGAATGGCCGATAATTGTAGACTTCCACGGAAGGGCACATCTAACTTGCCAAACCAGGTCTTTGCACTTTTCGACATGCTTCCAAGTGTTATTATTGTTGTTGTTGTTGTTGTTGTTGTTATTATTATTATTATTATTATTATTATTATTATCATCATTATTATTATGTAACTGTAATTTACTGTTTTTTGTCTAATGCAATTGTAGGAGGTCGTTTTTTTAAAGCTTTTTTCCTTGTGAAAGATGTAATTTTTATTTGAGAGTAATTAATAAAATGTCATTATATATTATATTATTATTATCATTATCATTATTATTATTATTATTATTATTATTATTATTATTATCGCAGATCAACATTTTTAACATTGTTTTTTTCTAACATTAGAAGCTCTTCGCTAACTGTCACACTAGTTTGTGATAAATACACGGAGGGAAATGTTGCCCCAATGGATGTTCAGGACTTTGACAAGCCAACTGTTAATTTTGTAAGTGTGGTCATATTTTCAAATGTAAACAAATGAAGTTATTTCTGATGTCTCATCTAATTCTATATATCCAACTCCAAAATGATTTCTTTAGAAGTGCCTTCAAATTATGTCCTCTTTGAATGTGCTGTAAATTTTCCAAAAAACTATCCTTTTTCAGTTCGCAGTTGTTTTACCTCTTCCTGGGGAGTCCTCTCCTTCGAATAGCGTTTTTCCTCTTCTCTTCTCTTTTTTTCCTTTTATGTGTGTATTTGTGCTTCAGTTTTCTTGCTGACCTATAATTTATTTCTATTTATTGATGATGTCAACTGGCTGCCTGGCTCCGCTAGCCCTTATAATTATTCCAGGAAGCCAGTACTCTAAACTTTTACCTTTAATATTTTTCATTGTCAAATATTTTTTTCTCAGCAAGAATGAATACAAATAAAAGATTGTTGTTGTTGTTGTTGGTGTTGTTGTTCAAATCCGAAAATAGCATCTCCATTGCCATTTGCTTCTTTGTTCAACTCCGTTATAAATGACATTAATTCGTTGTACTTCTTCTCAAGACGTTCGCAGTGATTAAGTCTCTTGGATAAAACACAGCTGTCTACTCACCACCATCTCTATTTTTACTTTTTACTTCTTGTTTTATTTTTTTTCGTCAGAGAACTGTTCTGTATCCCAAATATGCCTGTCTGGAGTCTTTACCTACTTCTACCGCACCTGCAACTGCACCTTCTGTTCCATATCCATCTGGTAAAAGCTCTGGAGCCACTTCTGAGGACGTATGGACTACTCCATTGCCTACCAAAAGCTCTAGACTGGTCACAGCAATCAACTTACTTATCGCGTATGAACTGAGCTAAACCTTAATTAACCCTTTGCAAAGTAATTTTTTCTGTATCATAAACTGAGTGTACAAAGAATGCCATTCTAGTATCCGCATTGAGAGGTATTTGCTAACAACAGTTTACTAAGTTTCGTACAAGTTTAATTGTAAAAAACAAATTGGTTTTCCATTGGACAAGATTCAATACACAGACATCTCCGTGACCTCCGTGATTTATCATTCAGGTTTTGCTGCGTTTTGCTTGTTTCGGCCGTCAGTTTGGGAATGTTACTACTATACAAAATGGTAAGTGCAGTGAAATTCTCTTTCCTTCTCCCATCGCCGGCAGGTTGATTAATGCCGACTCTGCAGCCTGAATAATGCCGACTCTGCAGCCTGAATAATCTGGCTCAAACACCACCAAAAGAGTTTTTATACCAGCATACTACTGAAGGCCAATCACACAGCACTCGCAACAGCACTCGCAAATTCAAAATCTTAACGCTTATCCACCCTGGTTTTGTGGCGTGCAACACCGCACGCAAGACACTCCGAACCGAAGTGGAATCGGTTTGTACTTCTGCAATATGTCTTGTAACAAGTCGTATCGTGTATCCACCTTCTCCAAC
>JAEMWC010000591.1:72500-77500 GCA_016490735.1 Pachyseris speciosa
TTGAGTATGCATGTCCAGCGTTTGCCCACGAACGCAGCGTTTTGATTGGTCGGAAATGGCAGGTGGCGTTATCGTGGTAGAAAACATAAATTGTTGTCAAGAACCATGTTCAGGACGCTTTTCGCAAGCTATCGGTAGATTCTAATCCTCCACTTACACTCAAATAAGAGCAAGAGGAGACAGTCAACAGTTTAATTAGCTGAAAAGACGTTTTCGCCGTCATGCTCAATGATTTTGGAAGTCCTTGGTTTCTCTTTTAACTGTTCTTTAAAGCCTGGTTTTCACTAGCGACGCAAGCACAAGCTCAAGCATATGTAGCTTATGTCAAGTGAAAACGAACACTACGCAAGGGAACGCAAGCATAAGCGCAAGCACAAAGAAAAGGAGATATTTTGATCCTTGCGCTTATGCTTATGCTTGCGTTAAGCCCGTTTTCACAATGAAATAAGCGCTCTTGTGCTTGCGTTTATGCTTGCGCTTGTGCTTGCGTCGCCAGTGAAAACGAGGCTTAAGCGGGAGAGCTGAGGAAATTGAAGACGCAATTGTCGGAAGGACGCTCGCCGATTGAGTTTCCTCGATGCTCGGACTTCAGTCTGCTCTTTCGCTAGTCTACGTGGCGCTAAAAAGGGAAAGGGGAGGGGAAAACTGGCGCGCGTGCACGCGAACCAAGAGGAGAGAGCGCGGAGAGCTCCCCTCGCTTCGCGCGCGCCTGCTTTCCCCTCACCCTCACCCCTACCCCCCCCCCCCACTCCTTTCCCTTTCATAAGCTACTGTTTCGCAAAACATATATATTTTCTAGAGGAGGGTGGCCCTGGCCTTGTTTTAAACACTAGACTCCGGTCTGGCGAGCCCACCGAAGTTGGAAGTTGCCGTTCGAATCGAACTGAACTGCTAACCTCTGCGTTACGGCTTGAAGTACTTTGAATCTTGATATACAACCGACTCAAATTTCTTATTTTTCGAGCGCAAGGGTTGCAATCGTGCTGGAATAAACTTGACGAGTTTACCAATGCTAGACCTATCTTTTCGCATTTCATCCTGTATGTTAAACTGTGATATTACCATTTCAGATTTAAAGACATAGACTCCCTTGATCCAAACTTTAAGAAATTCAGCTGGAATCCATGTCTGCCGTTTTCAGAGAACCCCAGTCGACGGTACGAATGTAATAATGTAGCGGTAAGTTCTTAAGAGTACGCCTTGTTCATATAAATCACTAGAAATTTCATTTCCTCTATGGGTTTTTCAGAAACTTGTACCATAGTGCATAGAGAATGACCCTCGACCCGGTCTACTAATCCCAGTTCAGATGCTGGCCGATTTTACTTTAGACTGAAATCCGAATTTGTGAGGAAGTGACCAAACACTTCGTTTCATCAGGGTTTGGTTGATAATTTTTTTGTCTTGAAATTTAGACAAAAAAGACAAAGCCGCGTAGATGTCATATAGCTGTTCTCTGAGAGCATATAATGAACGTTTGAAAAAAACACAAAGCATTTCACAGCCGAATTTTCAACTCTGTTGATCTTCTTTGTCATCAGGGTCAATCGCGTGATGACATTTATTTGTTATATTGGGGTACATTTTTAGGTTTGTGCTTCTGGATTAAGGTGCTATGGTACCCTAGACTACTTTTTCTCCAAAATCGAACTAATACGCAGAAGAAAGCACTATCCTGACTATCATGCAACTCGTTGCCGTGAATGATGACAAACACAATTATGCTTGAGTATCGTGTTGCCATGGTAACTGAACAAGCTTTTGTCAGATGTCCTCAATAGTGCTTCCTCGGTAACAACAAATGAGCAAAAATACATAGTCAGTGAGACAAGAAACAATTTTTTACAAATTATCTTTGTATTTATCTATGATATGACCCTAAATTTGTGGACTGACTCTTCTTATTTTCAGAGAGAAAAATCTTCAAATTTTCATTTCACCAAAAATGGGTATTTTCTGCCTATACTGGCTACCATCAATCTTTCAAATGTTATGAAAGAACAATTCAACAGGTTGTATTTATTCTTGTTCATTGCATAGGTTTGTCTACCTCACATTTGATCCCTAAAAAGCTGGTAAACGGTAAAACCATCGAAAGTAAATAATTGTTGCCATTTACAATTTTACCACAATTGCTAGTAAGCTCGCAATCTGATTGGCTAATTTACCGTTGTCGATAAGAGTCTAGACAACGCTACTCGCGTCAACGTGTCGCGCAATGCCTTTTTTCAGCGCGCGCTCTGAAATTAACATTTTCTTTGACGCTGATATTGTGGTAATCGTCATCACAGTGGTCAAAATTTGCTGTGGACTCACTCGGCTGCGCCCCGTGAGTCCACAACATTTTGACCACTGCGATGACGAATATCGTTGTCGATAAGAGTATAGACAACGCTAAACCACATTCGATTTGTTAAATTCCACGCCAGTTTCAAATTTCAAACCTGCATAAGGTCACGAAAACAATTGCTGTGATCAGGTTTTGCCATCTTTTCCAGCAATGTCAGTTCAAAAGTGCTTGTTACACATGAAGCAAAGGGGAAAAAAATCAAACAATGATGACAGTGCAGAGCAAAGTAAGTTAAATGAAAATCTTACCTCGCAAACGAGCAGTCTGGGCAAATCTTTTTTGCAACTGATTAAACGCGTTCCAAACTAAAATGGGTTTTTCCAAAATACAAAATTCCGTCAGAAATGCCCATTTTCGCACTGCATAAAACGTGATTTCCGACAAGAACGTAAAACACTTGACTGCAGGAATACTATTAGTTGGAGTAATAACCTGTTAACACGACGGAATCACAATTTTAAACAGTTGTTTTAATAGACCATATTTACTCTGCACTCATTTTTACGCTAAAAATCTACATTTAAAAACAACGGGTAATACACGGACACAAAAAATAGCTAAAAAACTGCAGTAAGGAAAAGCTACTTTTGCCCACAGGCCAAAAACCTGCTGAAAAATTCTACTATTGTATCTCTAACACAAATGAATGATGCAGAAATTCTGCATGGCTTAAAAAAAGTTGGATGCAGAAATTCTGCAAATCTGATTTTCCGCTAAATTCGCTACTTTCCCTACACCTACTGTATGATGCAGAAATTCTGCATCTCAGCCTAGCGGATTGAAAAAGTTGGATGCAGAAATTCTGCAAATCTTATTTTCCGCTAAATTCACTACTTTTCCTATAACTACTGTATGATGCAGAAATTCTGCATCTCAGCTTAGCGGCTTGAAAAAGCTGGATGCAGAAATTCTGCAAAGCTTATTTTCCGCTAAAATCGCTACTTTCCCTATGACTACTGTATGATGCAGAAATTCTGCATCTCAGCCTAGCGGCTTGAAATAGTTGGATGCAGAAATTCTGCAAATCTTATATTCCGCTAATTTCACTACTTTCCCTACAACTACTGTATGATGCAGAAGTTCTGCATCTCCGCCTAGCGGCTTGAAAAAGTTGGTTGCAGAAATTCTGCAAATCTTATATTCTGCTAAATTCGCTACTTTTCCTATAACTACTGTATGATGCAGAAATTCTGCATCTCAGCCTAGCGGCTTGATAAAGTTGGATGCAGAAATTCTGCAAATCTTATATTCTGCTAAATTCGCTACTTTCCCTATAACTACTGTATGATGTAGAAATTCTGCATCTCAGCCTAGCGGCTTGAAAAAGCTGGATGCAGAAATTCTGCAAATCTTACATATATTTTCCGCTAGATTCGCTACTTTTTCGACAACAACTGTGTGATGCAGAAATTCTGCATCTCAGTCTAGTGGCTTGAAAACGATGCCTGCATAATTTCTGCAAATCTTATTTACCACTTAATTAACGTGTAGAAAAAAATGAAGGATGTAAAATTTGAAATAAATGGTGCAAAAATTCTGCAGTGTTAGTTACCATTTAACCCACTACAGCATGTTTGAGAAAAATGGCTCTATTTACTTTAAGACCACTTTGCAACAAGATTAAGTAGGCGCAAAAGGTGAATTAAAGTAATTTTCAATTTCTTACTAACCTATTTGCAGTGAGTGCTGATTACCCATTTGCATTGTAAAGCTAGGTTTATAGCAAAAGTACCCGTGGGAATATTTAAGGCATGCTTGATTGGAGATTGATCGGAAATTAAAATCACAGCAAATTCTAAAATGTGGAAGTTTGTTACTAACAACAATATTATCATAATATGCCAAACTTCACTGCTGTTTTCAACTTTATTGCACGAAATGGTCAATAAAGCCCACCTCTTAACTACATTGTATACTGCTCTCAAGTTGATTAGGGCCTGGTTTTGTGATTCTTAACCCTTTCACTCCTACAGTGGCCAACTGTGATATGGAAATATTTTGAAAAAATCCTAATTTTCAATTTGCAAAATACAGTACATAAAAAATGAATAGTGTCATGAAAACGCACTATTGAAAAAGTTTCATGTAAATGGTATCACCAGAGGATTTTACTCCCTGACTCAAAATGTACAACAACATTTCTACACAATTAGCTCTGTGAATAAAGGTTAAGCAAATTTTCTGAAATTTGGCTAGCTAACATAACATGTATTTGGGGCGAGCACATGAGAGCAAGCAAAGATTTGTGTTTCACTCTTCACTTGCCCCAAATATCTGAGAGCCTGGAACAGGCTAGGTTATAATCAGCCTTAAACTATCATGGGATATCTTAAAAGTTGACAATGCACCTGAGTACATGTAGCTGTGAGCTGCATATTGAATTGTTGGCAGACAACATGTTTATCACATGATGATTGCCAATCAATATAGCCTTATTTCCAGACACACATGTAACATGGCAATAGAAGCATTCCCTGCAGGAGAAAACCATGACGGATGTAAGAAAAATGCATGCATGAAAGTATAGATGATACAGGTACATGTACTTTTAAAACAGTACCATTCAAAATGTCTTGAGAAGTTTTCATAAGCAGAAGTGTACTTTCAAAGAGTAAAATGTCAATACACAATCTACAAATTAGGGCACAGT
>JAEMWC010000591.1:87500-125000 GCA_016490735.1 Pachyseris speciosa
AGCAGATTTCCTCGGATTTTACATAGTGCAGAATTTCTGCATCTTACAGTGTAGCTGAATTCAGTGCATTCCAGGCCTTTTATAACAGTTGAACAGGATGCAGAATTTTCTGCATACAACGCAAATAGTCACCGCTTATGATGTCCAGTTTTAGCAGATTTCCGTGGATCTCACCGCGTGCAGAATTTCTGCATCTTACAGTTAAGCTGAATTCAGAGCGTTCCAGGCCTTTTATAACCATTGAAAAGGATGCAGAATTTCTGCATACAACGCAAATAGTCACTGCTTATGTTGTCCAGTTTTAGCTGAATTCAGTGCGTTCCAGGCCTTTTATAACCACTGAATAGGATGCAGAATTTCTGCATACAACGCAAATAGTCACTGCTTATGTTGTCCAGTTTTAGCAGATTTCCGCGGATCTCACCGCGTGCAGAATTTCTGCGTCCTACAGTTTAGCTGAATTCAGTGCGTTCCAGGCCTTTTATAATCATTGAACAGGATGCAGAATTTCTGCATACAACACAAATGGTCACTGCTTATGTGGTCCAATTTTAGTAGATTTCCGTGGATCTCACCGCGTGCAGAATTTCTGCATCTTAGGGTCCACATTCAGAACTATACTGACAAGTTAAACTGACTGTCAAGTTGTGACCGTCAAATAAAGGTTATGTTTACTGCACCGGTTTGGTTGTTGTTGGGAATCAAAAGATTTTCACTGAACACGGTATAGGCTTCGAGGAATATTTACTTTCTCAACGGAAAATAGTGATTTTGGAAAAACCCATTTTAGTTCAGAGAGTAAACATTGCAAAACAGCTCTTCTGCTTTCAAATTAAAGAGGAAGTTTGAGTAAAAAAAAGGCAAAAAATAGCTCTCTCACCTCCCTTTGTATCAGCAACTCTAGCAGGCAAACAGCAAGAATCTGACCCCGTTGCATCCTGAGAAATTCCACATATCTTTGAGCGGGAAAGGCTCCCCCACAACAATTTACTATTTTCTTCCAAGTCTCAGACCAGGCTTCAATCCTGCACCAAAAGTTGTTCGGGCACCTTCAGCATTCAATGAAACTTCCGCCAGTGAAGATTGGAGCCTGGCAAGACAAGGCACATCTGCTTTTAGGCCCCTTGTCCACGAACAACAAACTGTCAGCAGATTCAAGCGAGCGTTCGAACAAAGTTTGTTGTATTCGCAGTGGTTCTTTGGAATTGGCAAGGTTTAAGCCTTCTCAGCCCTTGATGATGAGCTCCGGCACCAGCAATTGACCCAAAACACAGTAATCTAGGGCAATTTTGATTCATTCCAAGGTAAATTCTGCAAATGATTCAGCCGACCAGAGAGTGAATTCGAATAAGCCGAGTATAGCCACGTGACCAGATGCCATGTGACAAAATACATGCATCTTCCATCAAAATGCTTGGAGAAATAAGAGTTTTAACATCCCCCACCTCCCAACTCACTTTTAGCAAAAAACTATGATTTCCATATTTTTTCTAGGTTACTATAGCCCTATGTATGGAAATCATAGGTTTTTTGCTAAAAGTGAGTTGGGGGGTGGGGGGTATTATAACTCTTATTTCCCCAGAGATTTTGATGGAGGACTGGGTATTGTTATGTATGTATCTTGCTTCATGTGTGTTCCCTTTGCTGATCACAGCAATTGTTTTCGTGACCTTATGCAGGTTTGAAATTTGAAACTGGCAAGGCATTTGTAAATTGCAAACACTATTTTCTTTCAAAAGATTGATGGTAAGTCTAGGCTAAAAACACCCTTTTATTGCAAAGTGAAACTTTGAAGATTTTTCTCTATGCAAATAAGCAGCGCCAGTCCACAAGTTTAGGTTCAGTAACTCGATCAATACAAGCATAACCTGTAAAAAATTGTTTCTTGCCTCACTGAGTAAGTGCTTTAGTTCGTTTTTGTCTAAAAAAGAAGCAAGTTTAAAGAGATGTTACAAAGGCTTGTTGTGTTGCCATGGCAACCAGCAGTCAAACACCATTGTATTAGTCATCACTCATGGCAACGAGTTGCATGGTGGGGGTTTCTTCTGAAAGAGTTTGATTTTGGAGAGAAATTGGTGTTTGGGTATAAGACCCCTTTAACGCTATAACGGAGAGGTTGTCATACACTTTACTGCAACTTTAGCCCGGCTAAATAATATCTGACTACGAATACATGAAAATCATATATTTCAGTGAACAGCAGATTAAAGAATAAATATGTAAATGGTCATCGCAGTTTGAAGGACACTACCGTTAAACAGTAGTGAAAATAAAGTCTGGAAAAAATTCAGGCTTGTACGTGAGTCGAACTCATGCGATACCGGTGCAGCGCTGTATCAGCTGAGCTAACAAGTATCTGGTGAGTACCCTCTGTTTGGCACAGTGTGACCCCCCCCCCCCCCCCTTTGAGAAATCCTAGCTCCATTTTATTTTCATACACATTGTATCTAGTAACTCTTTATCTACTTTTTGAATGAAGAAAAAAAAAAACTCTCTCTAAAGTGAACACCCTCGGAACATTGCAGCTCCAGGTGACAGCCTTATAAAGAGAGAATGCAACTTGACATTATATAAACCTGTGACGTCAGAACTGAAACAAGATCTCCATTAAGGCAAGATACTATTGCGTGTGCTGATTTTTACAATAAACAATACCTTTTCTTGTTACTAGATCAGTTTAATATTATAGTGTTGCTATGGTAGCCCCAGGGTGGGATGGTCGCTCAAGTTGAAACAATATCCATTCACCATCATACCTTGGTTGTACAAAGAATGCCATTTTAGTATCAGCATTGAGAGGTATTTGCTTACAAAAGTTTACTAAAACACAGGTCTTCACTGTCCGCGTTAAAGAGGTGCCCGCCTTATACGGAGAGTTTAGTTATAGAGAAACATGGGAAACACGATCGGGACCAGCCATCACTGTCTGCCTTAAAGAGGTGTCCGCTTAGAGAGAGTTGACTGTAGACCATAAATGGCGTAGAAAACCAGATTTTCAATCTCAATCTGCGGCGATGTGTGAAAACCTCTTTATTCTTGCTGTGGTGTAATTGATACCCTGTTAATGCACAAACCACACTGATGCTGATGCTTTTTGTAAAAAGCAAATTGGGTTTCCATCGAACAAGATTCAATACACAGATATCTGCGTGACCTTATATGATTTATCTTTCAGGTTTTGCTGCGTTTTGCTTGTTTCGGCCGTCAGTTTGGGAATGTTACTACTATACAAAATGGTAAGTGCAGTGAAATTCTCTTTCCTTCTCCCATCGCCGGCAGGTTGATTAATGCCGACTCTGCAGCCTGAATAATCTGGCAAAAGAGTTTTTATACCAGAATACTACTGAAGGCCAATCACACAGCACTCGCAACAGCACTCGCAAATTCAAAATCCCAACGTGTGTCCACCCTGGTTTTGTGGCGTGAAACACCGCACGCAAGAAACTCCGAACCGAAGTGGAATCGGTTTGTACTTCTGCAACATGTCTTGTAACAAGTCGCATCGTGTATCCACCTTCTCCAACATCGCGTAGAACACTGTGACGCAGTAATCAATTTTCAGCCAAGCAATTTGCACTTTTATTTTTTTTACGGCTGACCACATTAACCGTACTTTTGAGCGATGGGACGGGATTGTTGACTTTTTCACAAGTGCAGTTGGTCTAAAATGTTGCACTAATCATGTTGCGTCGTGTGGCCACTGCGGTCTCAAAAGTTGCTCACGATGTAATAGTCCCTTCCATAATAATAATAATAATTCTATTAATTTCTATAGCGCATTACCATGACGCAATGATCTAATGCGCTTTACAACACTGGCCGGGGGACTTTTGCTAGACTGCTTATAACGCAGTTTACAATTAATGAAGTTGAGTTATGAGTGCCCCCGTAATATCAACATCAAACTAAGACAAACACTAGGGGTGGTCACTGCCAGAGCTTATTTACGTCCCTAGTGGTTCTTTTACGTCCCACAGAATCAGAGAATTATGAAGAGTGTTGAGACGGGGCCTACGGTTTATCGTCCTTATCCGAGAAGACTAGAAAGTCTAACCGTATGTAGGTGTCATTACAAAGACAGCACTTTCTCCTCAATTATTAAAGACCCTGAGTGTTGGTCCGGCCGGGGTTTGAACCCGCGACCTCCCGCATGGTAGTCCGGTGCTCTACCACTGAGCTAACTGGTCGGCGGTTACCTGAAACGGCGCTTCTCAATTTATATTTACCGAATTTACTATGCTCTTCACTGTGCTCCTGATACTGAAGTTTTCATGCGGTTCTTTTGCTTTTTACTTGTTAAACTGGAAGAAGGTTCACTTGTCATTTACGCACGAAGTTAGGAGTGCAGTGCGCGGAGAACAGTGATTACACCCCAATTTAAGGACGCCAATACCCGGGCATGAAGGGAATTGACAGCTAGACAGCTGGTACATGGAGTTTATTGGTATACGTAGTTTTCCTTTGTAACAGGCAACACGCAGGGGGAGGGGCTGGGGGGGGGTTCAGCCCTTATGGATACCAATTTAAGAAAAATTGTCAAATTTGGACGTCTTCTATGATATACAACTGAACAGACGCAGGGAAAATAAAATCTATATCTTTTTGTACACTAAAAAAACAAAACACGCTCGATTGTGGCTGTTCAAGGATCTTTACAATTATGGATTTTGTACGCTTCTGTCCTCTAGCAGATCATAGAGAATTACTAATAGAAATGCCTAGCACACGTTGCAAATTAAAATACTTTACTTAACGGGAAAATGAAAAAGGAGATTTCATCAAGATACTAAGTGTCACGCTTCTCTTTTTGAGTCTTCGGAAACTTTCCTAACAAAAGAATCAATTAGTGATTTACAATTCATTTTCCGAGTCCAGTGGCTTGTCGTCAATTTGGTTAGTTTCGCATAAGGTCAGTGTTTAATGCCACGTGCTGAACAGTATGTTTCTGTACAGTATTTACACTTTTTGGTAACGCCAAACGAAAATGAAGGTTTCCTTGATTGCGCTACGGTAAGCAGTTTTCTAATTATCTCTTAGAGATTGGGTTTCTCCGATTTGATATGCATTGATTCTTTAAGCCTCACTTGATATTAAGTAGCTATACAGTCCAGAATTTGGAAAAAATCCGTTGAGCAGAATGCTCGACAAGACTCTGAACTCAGCAGATGCTTGTGAACCTGCGAACATCCATCCGAAAATAAGTGCTCGCGCACTCGCGTGGAGAAATGTCGGCTTTTTTCAACGACATAACAAGCGTCACAGCTTGCACACATGAATTTATACACCACGCGTGTGCGAAGCCCTTTAGGGACGGCATCTTTCACACTAAAAAGATCTTTGATTTTGAAAGTAGTAAAGACTAGTTTAATATCAATAAGCTTACATAGTCGATTAGCAAGTTGGCATATCCTTCTCTGTGTTAAGATATGGGATCTTGGGGCTCTACTGCAGAAGGGAGTTGTGCTTTCACCGACTTAACGGACGTCAGAATATATTTAGAAATACATTTGTTTATGAGGTTCTGAGGGTAAAGGTTCTTCCGTAGGATGGCAGACAATTTCTGAAGGTCGTTATGGAAACCCATCCAAGTTTTACCTTGAACGTTCTATCGATCAAAGCGTTTAAGGACGTTCGCGCGAAAATCTTCCCACAGTGGAAATTTCTCCACTTCTCGTCTAGAGTTAAGGGCATGAGTTACTTATTCCAAAATAAAAAAAATAATTGGGGGTCACCGACTTTGCTTCGGAGGAAAAGGCACTGGAAAAATGCCCTGTTTGGGATAAATCGGACACGTAAAATGGGGGTGGAACGCCTACACGTCTTCTACTCACATGTTTGTCGCTTCTATCTCGGTCTTTTGACCCATTAAACTTCTGGTATGTTTTCAGCGGGTTAACATGATGATTTAGAGGATTTTCATGTTAGCGACTAAATGAAGCCATGTGCTTAAATGTCGCATACTTGATCTCAAAGGTCATTTCTGGGTTACAAGTTTCAACGCCTGTTTGTTTGAACCCTTGTTGTTTCTGTTTAGCGACTGTGGTTTTTACGCCCTTTGAGGCATTTTATCTAAGTTTGGTTTGGGTCATTTAAGTGATTCCGGAGACGGTACAGCCAGTTATCTTTGTAAGGATAGGAGTTTGAGCCGTGTAATAATCTGTCTTGCAATTTTTGTTTTGCCGGGCCCAGCCGTTTGTATTTGCAGCAAGATGGTGTGCTTCTCTCACGGCTTTTTGTCTTTCGATCCTTTCTTTAGCACTGTAGCTTCTTAGAGAGCTATGCAGCACCTTGGAATAGATCGTTTAGCTTTAGTCACGGCTGTGCTTTTATCGTCGTTTCCGCGCTCCGTTCTGTGACTGAAGTTTTTGTTGCGGGAGCTTAGTACTTTCCTCCTTTTGTTAATGCCAGTTTATGATAGGCAAGACCATGGTTTCGATTCTCCCTTGTGGATCTCATCAGTTGCCGGGAATGGCTTGATTCGAGTTGCTCTTTAGGCAACGTCGTTCTTTTTGTGAGAATGACAAATCATTGTGTTTGGCATAAGTTTTCGCTTGTGCTTTTATACCCACTAGGCGGATCGAAAATACTGGATTTCTATTGGCTTTCCAGGTTGCCAACTGTGAACTGCGGTTTTCGATCCTTTCATGTTTAAAGCTAGTACATCTTTCCGCTTGTGCGACAATGTATGAAATTTCTAGCACTTCGTTGGTTTCGTAGAGTTGTGGAGATGTCTAATTTAGCGCTCATGATTTCCGCGTAAAACGCAGTGTAAGTGCTTTCAATGTAGTGCGCGTTGTCTAGTTTCCTCCTGAACAATGTTTACCAAGTGCTGCTATGTAATTTCTCACACGCAGCAGGACGGGGCCTTCATGAACTAAATCAATCACGTAAACAACGTTTCCCACACGACTACAAACTTCAGCTAACACAACTCCAAGGCTGTCCTTCCTCTGCGAGGGTTTAAAAAGATTTTCCGACGATGAGTACACTTGTTTGCCGGGAATGTTTCCAAATTTCACTTTAAAAGAGCTTTTGCAAATCCTACAGCTGTCGCTAGGACGTCTTTCCGACATAATTTCACTCGCATACTCGCTCGCTCGATTCCTGTTTTTCACAGACTTGACAAATACACGTGCGTCGATGTTTTTGTCGGAAGTAAATTTTTGGCTTCCAGTAGAAAAGAAATAGATTTTCATTGGCTGCTTACACATTTCCGGAAAGGCGATCAAGCGCTACTAATTAGGGGGCGTTCAACAATTTCACAGGCTTTGCGGGCAGGCGTTATTTCACGTGCCCCACCCCTTCGCCCTCTGCCACTTCGCCTTCTGTCCCAACCCTCTACGGTCAAGCAACAATCCAAGATGGCGACATCGAAAACCTCGTCTGTCGTTCTGTTCCAAAATAACGCCTGCACTGCAGGCTAATTCACTAATGGAACAGGAATGTTGCGAGCCACTGGGTATCCAGCTGAGATAGACGACTAAAAGTCTCCAACCTCAGCCTGATGCTTACATATTTTTTTGGTTGCTAAGAGGCTCTGGCTCGTTATGGGGGAAAAGAGAGAGAGTCTAGGTTCGAGGTTGTTAATGCTCCACCGCAAAGTAATGAGATTCCTCCGCAAAAAAGTCATTTCTATAGCGCAAATTAACATCTATATATGATAAAATGTGCTTTACAACACCAACTAGCGGCCAGAGCTAGCTGCATTGAAATCCAGCGCCCCAAATCACTCGGCCATCCTGCCTCCTTAGATGAAGTCCCTATTGAGGGACGTTTCCCGTCTTTGTAACAAATTTACAGCACCATGGAAAGTCTCATTCACACTCTCTTACAGGACATTTTTGAACTGCTGATAACTAAAAAGGAGATGAGATTGTTTTTGGTCCAATTTAACAAATCTGCTTTTCCACTTTCCCTTTTTATTAATTTCCCTCTACTTCATTAATACCTCTCAATGAATTTTCCATGAAGTTAAGCCCGCAGCACGTCACACCCACCACCCCCAGCCACAACCACCGCCCTCTCCTATAGTCCTCATGGGGAGGTTTAAATAAACAATCACAACAATGATTTTGCAATTTAACTGAAATACTTTTAATGTTTCATGATACCCACACACTCTTAAAGTCAACCATGAAATAACTATTGTTTCAAGTCGGTCGTGCTAGGAACCTCGCTGCAGTGATACTGTGTTGAACCTCAGCTGATTTAAGACCTCACTTGTTCACTTCTTTCTGGCAAGTTGCAATTTTTCTACTGCGTTTTCTAAGCCCTGTTAAAGAAAAATAATACGGAATTAGAATGATTACCTATATTTCTAGGTTCTTTTTTAGTCACAGTGTTCTACTCAAATTAACGAAGGAGGAACGTACATGAGTTGATTTGATTGAGTCTCCCCAATTAGAAGAGCATCTGTGCGCGGCTAGAAAGATTTGCGACTTCAATAAAGTTATTATTATTATTATTATTATTATTATTATTATAATTGTTGTTATGACTTATAATCCTTGGCTTGCTTGTTTAGTCTCTGAAGCACCGGGTCCAACCCATGGGCCTCAGGTACCAAAGAGTTCACTTGATTGATTGATTATTATTATTAATATTATTATTATTGTTGTTATTATTATTACTATTATTATTATTGTTGTTGTTGTTATTAGTATCAGAATAATATTTAAACAGGATAACTCCGTCAGTGTAACAAAAACTGGTATCAAAGGGGGTCATGTAGTTAAAATACATATAAAAACTGGCTATGACAATACAAAAAGCTAAAAGGGGTAAAAAGTTTAAGAATCGATTATCTATAAATCTAAAAAAGCAAAAATATATACAATTATGGTCATAGTAAAAAGTCTTTGGAGAGTGTTAAAATTTCACTGGGTGATCCCTTTGTCTTGATTTCACGGAGGAGGCTATTAAATTCTGTTGCTACGGTAAAATAAAAAGATCTCTTAGCGACTTCTAGGTTAACTTTCGGAATATGAATATTATTACAGCGTCTCAGAGTCGCAACTGTGTTTACATAGGTATTTGGATTAAAATAATTATTCAGATAAGGTGTTACTAAACAGTAAAGGCATTTTCTAGTTAACGAGACAATGTGATGTCTTCGTCTATTAGTTAATGGTACAAAACCCAAAGCTGCGATCAGCTCTCTAGTATGTAAGCCATAGTTTAGTTTCTGCAAACTCTTAAGGGTATCAGAGTTCTTTTTTTCATCCCATGCCATGCCAAATCACAATAGTCAAGTATTGGTACGATCATTGTCTTGTAGATGCGTCCAGCTGCAGCCATAGTAAGAGAATTTCTCAATCGCCTAAAAGCGCCCAATTTCCTCGAAACCTTGTTATTGTTATTGTTATTGTTATTGTTATTGTTGTTGTTGTTATTGTTATTGTTATTGTTATTGTTATTGTTATTTAAGAAACAAGAAGTACCGCCATATATTTCTGGCTAGTGTGTTCGTTGTCAATTCGTGAAAACACAACTAAACTCAATGTCGTTCAAAATATGATGGCATCATTTCATTCACTTAAATAGCTTGATCGAAGAAATAATAGCGCAGAAAAAGCTTAGATCACTTTGAAAAAAGAACCAAAACACCAGTGCTTATTTACATATTTAGAATTTGCTTTTTCTCGCTGAACCCGATATCTCGCTATTTAGTTGTAAAATACCGATCAGAAAACCTCCAAAAACGAGAAAAAATCGTACTAGTCTTCCCTTACCTCCACTTTTGCTACCAGTTCCTTGAATTCGACTTCATAAGGCTGGGAAAAATAAGAAAAGAAATAAGGAACTAACGAACTACAACAAAAATAATATTCCGTCAGGCCTTGAAAAATCAATCAGAGCATACACCTGAACAGGACTAAACAATGTATACCCTGTACGATCAAGCTTGCTCGACATCGGATCAAGAAATATCGTGATCAGTCCATCTACAATAATGACGTTAACAGATGGTTCCTAGGACAACTGCAAGAACTATCAACAACGTGGATAGGCGTTGTTGGGTTACAATATTTTGGCTGGTCAATATCAGCCTCAGTTTTCAGTCGTGATAAACATAGAGTGGCAATTACATACTTAGTTTAAAGTACGTAATACGATATTGTAATGTGAAACAATAGGGGAAAAGGTATAAGCCAATACTAAAGATGGCAAAATTAAAACGAACGATAGTATTACAATTCTTCACATTTGTTAATGCCTACAGGCTTAATTGACTGTTTGTACGAGTTGAAACGCTTCACGTGCCTTGGTAATAGAACCACATTTGCCAGAGTGTTTCTTTTGGAATGAGAAACAGTCACAAACAAATTCTTTCACTCAAACGAGATCGCCGTCTCGTTGTTTTGCCATGGAAAAATTTTTTTTACTGGTGTGAAAAATATGATGCCTTGGAATTCATATTGGTGCCGAGAAAGTGAAAAAATACATAAGCGATTAATAAATGCATAAGAAGTGCATAAAATGGATAAAAGAAGCGAACAGTTATTGAGACAATTTTATTATATTCTCCTTCTTCCCCAAGCGCAATGGGCAGCCTAACCCCTACGCTCTTGAGTAACTGGATTTACCCGTTACCGGTGTACCCCGACTGTTTCTCCAGTTAAAGATGGCATCTCTAAACTACGTTTAATTTTTCACCGTCGAAGAAAGAAGGCTGTATTTTAATTATCAAAAATTTAAGCAGTTTATAAACCCTCTGTTTTTGCGCATAAAACTTAAGGCGTGGCAACATGTATGGGGAAAGAGTTGCTTTGTTATAAAAAAGAAAAAGGTTTCCTCGTCCTATTATCTTGGTGCATCGGACAGACGAACGAATAAACTTCTGTCCTTCACACTTTGCTTACTTTTGCTACGTTTTTAATCTTCACTTACCTTTAAGCTCTCCACCAGCTCGTCGAATTTTTCTTCCAGGGCATCAATTTCCTAACAAAGAAAAATGGACCAAGAAGAACAAGAAGTCGTCTGAGCTAATTATAATAGTGACAAATGACAAATGATGCTCTTATCTTTTAGATCAACTTTCATAAAGAAAAACGATTTTATTAGCACGTTATAGCTAGGAATCTTGACATGACGATATTCTATAAGATTATTAAGGCACAAAAATATCTGAACTCTCTGGAACACTCAGTTACAGAAACAAATCTGGGAATAAAGTGGTTCGAATTCAGTGTAAGGGCATTGCAGAGAGACTAGACATTTCTGTGATTGACACAATGTAATTTTTTCTTCGTAAATAAATGATTTTTTGAATGAATATATGTTCCGATCTGGGATTTGAGCATACAACCTTCCGCTGAGCAGTCCAATGCTCTTAATGGTCAACTTAACTAACCAGATGGAGGAGAGAAGTTTTACTGTGTTCATTGGTTAAGACGTCGAGCCAAAGACACAGGCAGTCAGAGTTATACCCTATAATTCCAAGCTTTCCTCACCTGCACTTTCTGTTCCAGTGCGTTGACTTTTATAGCGAGCTCTTCTAGTCCATACTAATAAATAACAAATCAACGGATGAGCTGTAACTAGTTGAATACAATGAAGTCTATTTAGGTAGCATTAGATAATTTGCTACTACTGGAAAGTTCGCAGCTATCCAGAGGCGACCCGTTTTCCGACGATTAATTGCTGGTTTGGTCCGGAGACGACCTCTTCCTCTACGGTTTTACAGAACCATAACCCTTAGAGAGATTCTAATTTTCAAGTACCCTAGTATAAATCACTTGGTCAAAGTAGTAAACAATCCTCACTTCCAAAACAGACTCTGACCGCCTTAGCGGAATAAGATATGGGAGGCAAAATTTAGTCTAGGCAGAAGGTCGCAAGACAGTGAGGAAAGTGGACCGGAACGTCGCCGAAGGGAAGGAGGGAGGGAAAAAATATTCTGGACCACGACGCCGAGCGCGTAACTTGGCAAAAGAGGGAAAAACTACCAGAAAACGAATCTTAAATAGGTAATTAGATCCCCCGGGGAGTAGTAGGCTAATGATCAATTCACCCGGGGCACCAAAAGCGCGAAGAGAATTCCGCACGGCCGATTTCGTGACATTTTTTGGCAATGAGAATATTACCCAGATCAGAAAAATTGCATGCTCAACAGTGTAATGCATTTTGAGGACGGGAGCCGATTACGTCCCGGCCGTTTACAATACATACATACAATACATACATACATACTTATCCTCTCCCCGTCGGGGCTTTTCAGGGATAGTTTACATCACTGGCCGGGGGACTTGACCAGACTGCTTGTGCAGTTTACAATTAATGAAGTAACTAATGAGTGCCCCCGTAATGTAGATATCTAGGACAGACACTAGGGGTGGTCACAGCCAGAGTTTTGTTACGTCCCTAGTGGTTCTTTTACGTCCACAGAATCAGATTAAGTGACAGTACTGTGAGACGGGGCCTACGGTTTATCGTCATTATCCGAGAAGACTAGAAAGTCTAACCATTTGCAGATGTCATTACAAAGGCAGCACTTTCTCCTCAGTTATTTTAAAGACCCTGAGTGTTGGTCCGGCCGGGGTTAGAACCGCGACCTCCCGCATGGTAGTCCGGAGCTCTACCACTGAGCTAACCGGTCTGCGGTCTGTCCGTTTCACTTTTCCGACACATTACTTATACGGCAAGCGTGGCCTGATTGTTACCCTCCCATGGCATATCTTGAAGCACCTCGAATTATTTCTCTCATGGTGTTAAATATTTCAAGAAATCGAGACTTTTCATATTTTTTACTCTTAAAATTCTGTCCGGTATTGGTAAACTCTGGAACTTATTTTAGACAAGCGCCCGTTATTCAAAGTATAATAAACAACAATTCAAATGATTTTATGAACAACTTGGCACTTGCCGTATTACCTGCTGGGTTTGAGCAAAAGCATATGCGCTTAAGAGGACAACACCAAAAGCCAACACGAAAATCAGGCGAGACATTTTTGTTGGTATTCCTGAGAAGGAAGCTGATACTGAAATGAAAAACAAAATATCCAGAAAGTTGGGCATGCAGAGCACCCTTATCATGTTTTTTTTATATCACATGTTGACTGTATGTGGCCAGGAATGCACTATTATCTGAACTTAGGTTAAGAGAAAAAATTTCACCAACACCCATACATGGAAACCCTTAAAAGTGGACAAGATCATTTGCTATTGCTCACATACAATCTATAGGTAAATGTAGCAAAAACTAAAACTAACTTACTGTGTTTGAAGAAACGTGTCAAAGAGGATGAAATCAGTGCTTGGCGTTGTCGCTTGAGGCACGGACTAACTCCGTCGGATCCATTGAACGGCATTTATAAAATATTCTTTATATGATATTGGAAGTATTTTTCACTGAAAACGACTACTTTTGAGATCAACAGACGTCCTGTAACATCGGATTAATAAGAACAGTTTGTTTAAACTAAGAAGGTAATAAAAGCTCAAATTGCTAGCAATGTAGTTGATGATTGAACATGTAAACACCTGGAAATTCTTAAAAGAAGAATGTTTGAAAGGGGTAAGGTTGAAAAATATTTTTATAACCTGAAATTAGCCACGAAAGAAACAAGTGCGTGTTATGATATTGAAGCTGGGCCAGTTGATGGATGGCTCACGGAATAATCAACATGGCAGCACTCACAGTTTGCTCAAGTGACTTGCTACGTCTTGTTGTCGTTGCCGATATATCAAGAAGCCCTTAAATTTATCTAAGCGTGACTAAAATTTAAGTCTAGTTTTGACAAACTTTAACTTAAAAGACAAAGCATGCAGTGATCCTTAACTTTGATAAGAGATTCGTTCAGTTGAAGTATATCAATTGGAAAAACGTATTATGTATTCACTTCATGAAAACAATCCATATTGGTGTTTGATATTGTGTTGATAAAATGTGCTTTCAGAACATATGTTCGAGACAAGAAAACCACCCTACAGGCAAAATACGGACGACAATAATTGCTCAGTCGGAGAAAGTGGGTGAGCGAGTGACAACTTTGTTAACCTTGATATTCTATCAGTAATAAAGTCCATGTTTTAGATGAAAACCAAGCATGAGCAACTAATAGCTGAAAAGCTTAAGAGGTCAAAGCTCACTTTAGAAGCTCGTCAGACCTTTACTCGTTTGCTTTTACATTTGATCATTGGGAAGGTTGGTCCAAATTTTGGTCCGGACACAGTACTTAAAATTAAGTTCGTTTTAGTTTTTTATTAGGTGGATTATCTGGAACGACCGGATTATTACTAGAAAATTTTTTAGAACTTCCGTTTGACCAAATGGTGCTTATTAATGCCGTGCTTTTAAAGTTGGAACACATCAAAAGTACTCTATATTCGCTAAAATTATTTCGAATATGACGTAGAAACACTACATAAATACGTACATATGCGAACTTTATTTCAACTGGGATTCAAGAATAGCTAATTATAATAAGCTAATGGATCTCCGAGCAGAAATTACAATATAAGAAACTTACCAAAACTGCAATGAAAGTTATCTAATAAACAACTCCTTGTCAAACACTAAAGTTGTTAAGTTAAGATTCTTCTTAAAATCGTGCAGTTGGATTTTTTGTGAGAGTATTCCTTACTTTTGCTGATAGATAACTGAACGAATGAAGGCCATAATATAAAATAAGATGAAAATATCAATAAAATATGAAAAACAATGCAAAATAATATAAATAATAGATCCGGCGGATATTTGTTAACAGTCTACGCCCAACTGAGCGATCCTATTTCTTGATTTTATTTTTGCATAGAAAGATTCAATAATATCATATCATTTTTCATGGAATGGTTTTTACTACACTATAATCTATCTTGGAAATTTCGGTTAGTTTATAAGAAGAGATAGATTCAAGTGAAAGGTAAATCTTGCTTTCAACTGATCCCAGTAGCTTCTTTAAACGACACGTGATGTACGCGTTTTCTGTAAACATTTAACTTTATTTTAGAAGGTTTTGCCACCTACTTACAGCTGCACTGTGGTTATTATCATTTCGCACGATATGCGAATTAGAAATCCTATGAAAGGTGGTGGATTTTGTTATCTGAAGTACTCTGTGCCTTGAGCGATAGCCGTAAGCACTGAATTTTGTCTTCTGCTACACGTTTCAGCAAATCCTGGAAAGTAAGTTTCAGTTTTAGCCACATTTAACAACAGAATGTATGAGGTCAATAGCAAATTAATGAGCCTTTGATGATAATGCATTAGGAGGGTTTGTACTTTTGGATTTTGGTGAAATTTTCGCCCTTTAAACTTGAGGCGCAAGTCAATAGTACATTTTTTGGATACACAAACTGGCCAACCTGTAGTATAAGAAAATATCATACGGATGCACTATACCCTGAACTAAAATATATATTTTATTTCTCATTTCAGTACCACCTTCCTTCTGAGGAATACCAGCAAAATGCATCGCCTGTATTTCATGTTGGCTTTTGGTGTCATCTTATTGAGCGCATAGGCTTTTGCTCAAACCCAGCAGGTAACACACCAAGTACCAAGTTTTTTATAAGGCTATTTAAATCATTTTAACTTTTTTCTCTCCGAATTTTTAAAGCAATAAAATGTCTTACTATCTAGTCAGTTAAGAACCAATAAACTGTTTTAAAGGCAAGCAGTCCGTCTTGCTATTATTAATTCCTGCTATCACCTTAAGTGGCCGTGAGAGAAATATTTCGAGATGCTTCAACATGTAATATGAAAGGGTAACATTCAAGACACACTTGAAAAAGTAACAGGACTTACTCCGCTGTCCCCCAAATATACAGTAAACACCCGCATATAAGAACACACGATTTCGGGGGTCAGGCTGATTGAGTTCTTATTTATCGGGTGCTTAGTGACAAATCAGCCTCAAAATATTCTTAAAATGTTCTTAAATTTTTATTTAGTAATACTATCCAAAGCGTGTTGCTAGAGGCATTATTAGCATATTTTAGGAAAATAAACTAGATAATTTTTGTAGAAAAAAAGTACTCAATACCAAAACAAGACAGCTTGACAGCTGATAGAGTTATGTAGTTATCTGACAGCAAACATAAACTTACATGTTTTGTAATTATGACACTTTTTCCATTTTATAAGAACATGTTACAATTTTCAGGCTGATCTTGTTCTTATAAAAATGGGGCTTTATTGGCCAAATTTCAGCCTGGTGTTCTTAATCCATTTGTTGTTATATGCGGGTGTTTACTGTATTAGACTCTTGTCCATGCTATTCTATTTTTCGGAACTGGATCATAGCATGACCGAATGATTCAAACTAGGATCAAATTGTGGGTTTTATAAAAACACGGGGGAAGTACGTCTCTTCTCCTGGATCCCTTGAAACCCTCCGCCAATTGTAATTAAACGTTTTTCCAAGGAAGTGAAATAGACTTAAGTGTATATATCAATGAATTGAATTGTAGTTTTTTTGTGATGAGTTGCATTACTGACTTTTTATCCGCTAGCCTGGGGCAGGGGATCTCGTCTATTTGACTGAACATCTTAAAGAGTGAACGCAGTGTAATTTTACTACAGACGCGAAGGGATGCATATTTCGAGAATTGAACAACTTACATGTACGTTATTCTCTCCACAGTTTATAAACAAAAGATGGGAAAACCTTTTCCAAGTGCTAAAACTAATATTTATTATTATTATTTTCCTATTTCATCATGACTCAGTCAGTCAGAACTGATTCAGTCAGAAAATTGGAAATGCCTCCAGTCCGTTTTACGGCTTTTTAGACTGATAGACCTTCCTCGGTCACTGTTGTAAACTAATCTCACATTTTTGTGAAGTGAACGATCTTCTTACAAGCGATGCTTGAAACTGGCAACAAACTTTAAGGAACGTTACAGAAACCACCAGACATCCTTTCGACACTCCAACAGAAGAAATGAAACAGAACTCTCGAAGTATGTCTGGAATTTAAAAGACAAGAAGAAGCCTTTCCAGATGAAATGGAAAATTTTAAAGAAATGTAAACCCTACAGCAACATGAACAAAAAATGTAATCTTTGTCTGTATGAAAAATTCATCATCATTTGTAGAAAAGAGCTGTGTAGCCTAAACAGGCGAAACGAGCTAGCGAGTTCATGCCCCCACAGAAACAGATATGTGCTCCAGAACTTTAGAGTAACGCAACTAAGACAAAAAGCATCTGTTACCTAGATACCATGCCTTGAATGTAACGCATCCCCATAACAACCATTCATATTTTACTGCCAGTTCTGTTAGTTTTAACACTAAATCGTTAAAGTTGCCTGATGAGTGTGGTCATATAATTTTGAACCATACGAAACAGCACTGTCGCAATAAAACGATGATTACTCCTGAAGCCTGAACTCCTGTGAAGGTATAGTCAATGCTCCTCAATCAAATGAGTTGAGCGCTCTACGAAATACATTCTACCCAAGAAACAAGTATTTATATAGCTCCTGCCCTACAGTTGAGCGCTGTCAAGAATGAATTTCCAAGTGAGGGACTTCGAGTATTCAATGAAGAACATCCCACTGGCAAGTAAAAATGCGTTTCTTCAAGCACTAATTGCAAAAACGGAATCCTTACTCCAACGTATGCGCTGGAAAGCTTTCTTTTTCCTCAACAAGATCACCGATGACACAACCAAAGAAACTTACGGGTTCAAATCGAAACGGTCTCCACCACATGTAAAAGAACTCAAGGAGTTTGAAGACTGTATGCTTGACATGATACAGCGAGTTGAATTCAAGACCAATACTCACCCTAACAATCTTCAGAAAAAGCTCAGTAAAGACGTAAAGGAAATCCGGGAAGAGAAGAACATCTTCGTAAAAGCTGACAAAACCACAAACTATTACAAGACAGAACCCAACGACTACGTGACACTTGTAAACAAAAACGTTACGAAAACCTACAAGAAGACAAACCCCAAAGTGCCGGACATGATAACTCTGAAAGACAAGACAATCGCGGAAAAACTCAAGCTTGACGACCGTATTGAAACCTCAGCGTCCAGAGAATCATTCATAACATTGAAAGATCACAAACCAGATTTCATAAACAACCCGACCTGCAGACTCATAAATCCGTGCAAATCCGAAATTGGCATCATCAGTAAAGACATCCTCGACCGAATAAACAAAGAAATTACACAAGCGACTAAAGTGAACATGTGGAAGAGTACTAAAGACACCATAGAATGGTTTAAGGCAATCCCAGAAAAGGAAAAACACGCATTTATCACCTTTGACGTGTGCGAATTTTACCCATCCATATCTGAAGACCTGTTACTGAAAGCATTAGATTATGCCTCAAGATTCACCACCATCACTCAACAAGACTGCCACATCATTATCCACGCGAAAAAGTCGCTCCTTTACCACCAAAACTCTCCATGGATCAAGAAGAACACAAACGACATGTTTGATGTCACAATGGGCTCATACGACGGAGCAGAAACATGTGAGTTAATAGGAAATTACATGCTGTCCTTGATAGCATCCAAATTCAAAAATGAAGTTGGCCTGTACCGTGACGATGGTCTCGCAATTTGCAAAGCCACTCCGAGAGAAATTGAAAAAACCAAACAAGAAGTAAGCCAAGTGTTCAAATCAAATGGCCTCAAAATCACAATTGATGCTAACAAAAAGATCGTCAACTTTCTTGATGTCACCTTCGACCTCACACACGGCAGCTACAAGCCATACATGAAGCCCAATAACAAACTGTCGTATGTCCACCAACAGAGCAACCACCCCCAGAATTACTAAAAAACATCCCACTCAACATTAACAAGAGATTAACTAACATATCATCCAGCAAAGAAGTATTTGACGAATCCATTGCGCCTTACCAGAAAGCTCTTGAAGAAAGTGGATACAGTCACAAGCTGACGTACAACCCTTTACAGGAGCAAGCTTCGAAAAACAAAAGAAAACGAACAAGAAACACCACATGGTACAACCCCCCTTTCAATTCAAACGTCAGAACTAACCTTGGAAGAAAGTTCCTACACATCGTCGACAGATGCTTCCCAAAGAACCATCCACTCCACAAGATTTTCAACAGACACACACTTAAACTCAGCTACTCATGCATGCCAAACATGAAAACTATCATCTCGTCACACAACAAGCGCATTCTCTCAAATTTGAACTTACCAACGCAACAACCTGACACCTGCAATTGCAGAAAAAAACCAGACTGTCCACTAGAAGGAAAATGCCTCCAGACAAATGTCATCTACCAAGCCACAGTAACCACAGAGACAACAACGGAAACGTATGTCGGACTGGCAACAAACTTTAAGGAACGTTACAGAAACCACCAGACATCCTTTCGACACTCCAACAGAAGAAATGAAACAGAACTCTCGAAGTATGTCTGGAATTTAAAAGACAAGAAGAAGCCTTTCCAGATGAAATGGAAAATTTTAAAGAAATGTAAACCCTACAGCAACATGAACAAAAAATGTAATCTTTGTCTGTATGAAAAATTCATCATCATTTGTAGAAAAGAGCTGTGTAGCCTAAACAGGCGAAACGAGCTAGCGAGTTCATGCCCCCACAGAAACAGATATGTGCTCCAGAACTTTAGAGTAACGCAACTAAGACAAAAAGCATCTGTTACCTAGATACCATGCCTTGAATGTAACGCATCCCCATAACAACCATTCATATTTTACTGCCAGTTCTGTTAGTTTTAACACTAAATCGTTAAAGTTGCCTGATGAGTGTGGTCATATAATTTTGAACCATACGAAACAGCACTGTCGCAATAAAACGATGATTACTCCTGAAGCCTGAACTCCTGTGAAGGTATATATATATATATATATATATATATATATATATATATATATATATATATAATCCACTTTTTACTCAATCATATTAATTTGTTAGCGTTTCCGAAAACGAAAACCTATATATATTCGAACTATTTTTTCCACTTACAAATATGACGTTGTGGCAATTATAGAGTTTCGCCAATTCCAGTACACTGGACCATTTTAGTTCTATATTTATTTTTCTTCAATGGTATTTTCAGGAAATTTCAAGTTATTACTTGAGAACGTTTTCAGAATATTATCACACAAATATTGAGGTAATATAACCTCATCCTCGATTGTTTTTCTTCTTTTTTTCCGCTTCTGCTACTGCTTCTTCTTCTACCTCATCTTGTACATTTTGTTTTTACTTTGTTAGTACATTTGTCTTCTGGAAGAAAGAGTCGACGAACTGGAAACGAAATTTATGGTGAGCGCAGACTGAATTATAATATTAGGAATCATAGAGTGGAAAAGAGACTCTACAATTAAGCTCTTTTTAGTTTAGTTTTAAGAGCATTTTTCTAAATTATCGATCAGACATTCTTCTTTTAGTCTTGCTATTATGTTTGTTTGCTTATTTCCGCAGAGAAAGGTTTTAATAACTACTCGCTAATGTTAGTACAGGGTCTGAGTTAAGCTTATTTACTTGGGCGAAAGGCTGAGAAACATTCCTTGTTTGAAGACGCCATTATTGACTGGAGAAAAAGTCGCGATGCACCTGGGGCGGAAAATAGAGTTAAGCAAGAGGGTAGGAGTTTGAGCTTTTTAGCTTAGAGCGCGGAACAACTAATAGCTTCCTACCTGATGATCATATGGTCCTAGTAGGCTTATAAGTTTCCAGCAGATCACTAATACAACTAGGGCATAAATTATTTAGAGCTTTAAAAGTCAACATTAAAATTTTGAAAAAATCCTCTGCTCCACGGGGAGCCAGTGAAGTTCAGTAAAAGAGTAACGCGATCAAACTTACGAACACATTGGTTTATGCATCTAACAATCGCTTATTTCGTCCAGATTAGCGCTAATTTTTCAAAGCATACAGGGACATTATTTTCCTTGAAGTTACTTACATATTTCATTTGTTTTTCTTTTGTGCCAGCCTATTTACGAAAAATATAATGAACTGCAAGAGACGATAAAGGTAAAGAGGGACCAAAAGGATTTCATAGCCTTTTAGGAGGTTTTCTGTTCGATATTTCACGAGTAAACAGGACATCAAGTTTAGCAAGAGAAGAAAATTCTGCATTGCCAAATAATCGTTGTTTTCTGGCTGTTTTACGGAAAAATCTTCATATTCAATTCACTGTTTTTCAAAGTCATCTTCGCGACTGTTTTTGTGCTAATGTGTTCTCTCATGTTAAGACGTGGAAAGTACCAAACCACTCATTCAATAAACTGAATGAAATTGAGCTGACATATTTTGCTTGGAAACGTATTGTTCATGAAATCCTGATCAGTTTAAAGTTGTCATTAAACGAGTGAAAATTTAAATGATGACTAATAAAACTATGAATTCAGTTCTCTTTTCTACGATTTAAAAAAAAACAAGTTAGCCTGAAAATATGACGACACTTCTTGTTTTCGGAAAAACATTAAGCTATAATAGCTCATGCAATTCGTCGACTAGGCAACCATATCTTATTTTTCTCTTTCAGAGTGTCACTGTATCTAAACGTATAGGCAATTATACTAATGCTGGGTTATTTTGCTTTAACCCTATGTACAGGACTTAGGAGACAAAATAAGTGATCTCAACCCTTTCGGCAAGAAGTGAAGCAGTGAGAACTTAAATCGGCGAGGATCAAAACAATAACACTACAGCGAGTTTCTTGTGAAGATAATAACTCCATAAAAGCAATTGTTAAAAGTTCGATAGGACAAACGACTTGAAACAATACTTCAGTTAAAAACTGTGATAAAAAAATTAAAGTAAACTTTAAGTACATGAGCATGGATAAGTACAAAATTGTATTGGTAAAATAAAGGATTAATTAAAAGCATTTACAACTGCTCAATTGTTCTTCGTCGTTGTATACCTCATTAGCAGAAACGTGGGAGTTGTAGAATATTCGCAGGGAATGGTCGCAGGGACTATTCCCCTGTAGAGTTCAGACGATGAAACCAGTTACAGGGACAATTCCTTTCAGGGGTTTACACGGAGGGGGGGGGGGGGGGAACAGAATAGTTTGAGTTTGGTTTTTTTGACAGGAACTCACGAAAACATAGAGGAGAGAAATGAGCATCGGACTCAGGATGCCGTAAGCTCAAGCAAGTGAATGAAATTATAGCACGCAGTAAACAATGAACCGCAAAATCAGGGTATGCTTATAATGCCTCACATTGTTCGTCTACAAACTTACTAAGTGTTTATACGTTGCAGTTTCGATAAGTTTTGTTTTAGAGTTGAAGGAAGGGTGTTTTATCCAGCCCAACAACACAAACATAACAGAAAATCTAATTAAAGTTTGAAATAGACCTTATCACGGTTTTCGGCGCCATCTTGACGGGTAGGCAAAGTGGTCAGAAATTACAGTGTTTGTATGGGAATCCGATGACAAATAACTTTTTCCAAAATTGAATTTTACGCAATTTATGAATCGCTGCGTTAAAATACTAAGAAGATTGTATGGATATTCCGGAACACTGTTTTTCTTGTTTTTCATCTTTTTTCTCGCATGGCGATATTCGCACGCATAATCTTTGCTCTGCTGCGACATAAATATATCCCATGCAACAAACACGAACTGAAACCTACACTAGCCATTACAGGAAAAAATCGTGTATGATGATCGAATTCCGTTCATGGATATTCCATTTCTCAATACCGAAAATATCGTAAGGTATTTTTCGATTGTCTGAATTTTATCATCCGTAATATGGTTACCGCGTTTTTCCATTCGCATTTTGTCATCCGCATTTTATCATCCGCCATCCGGTCCGCACTTTACAGAGACCCCACTGTACCAGAAACACTAACCTCTTGATATAACCCAAAACATATAAAGCTAAAGGCAATCTACGGTACGCTTTAAATCCACATTAGTACCGCCATCCGCCATCCGGTATTCACTTTAAAGAGACCCTGCTACAGTGTGTGGTTTTTGGATATCTGAGGCTCAAAAGGTACAATGAGGGGTTTATTTTATATAAGCTTACTTTCTCGCGATTGATATTTATTGAGAACCTAAGTTGATAAGTGTTCGGCGGCATTCTTTTTTGCCTTGGGGGACAAACACTAACCGTTAAGCTTAAGCTCATAATACTTCACGTTTTGACTCACGACAATCCGTGCAAGGCGTCGGTAACCCAGAGGGACGGGAGATTCCAAGCAGGGAAAAATGCACATAACCACGTAGCAGAGGTTGGGCCTGTAACAGCAAAGAAGATCGTGAGTAAAGTTAAAGATAAGGCGCTGGAGGACAAATTCAAGTGAATGAGGTAAATTTAGATCTAGAATAACGACTAACGTCGTGGAAATTGTCACTCCGTCTCGCACGGGTGAATCGGATAATTAGTCACGGGTGTAAATTCGGCTATTAATTTTTATTTTTTCGTTTCTCTTTAAAATCCAGATCCTGTTGGATGAATTGACTGAAGCTCCTTGTCCAGCCCTCCCCAAACCTGAATATATAGCTAGGACCGCCAACCGCCTTCGCCAAAGTTTGCGGCCAGAGAATCCGAGAGACATAAATTTCAAGCTAGTAGAAGAATGCGTTCCAGACGGATTTTTCCAGGCAGATGTAGAGGTGTAGGACCGACGCCACTTGATATTTGCCAGAAAAGAGCAGCTAAATGTATTGGCCAGTGCGAAGTCCAGGTACGTGGATAGTACGTTCAAGCTTGTGCGGCATCCGTTCAAACAGCTTCTCAGCGTCAACTCATTTGTTAGATCCGGAGAATGTGCTAAACAAGTGCCACTGGCATTTGTTCTCATGTCTAACAAGAAAGGAAAGGATTATAAAAAGGTACTATTTTGTTATGACCACCTCTTATGTTATGCAATGTTTGGGTGTATTTTGCAAAGCTACGGAATATAGCATCTGAATATGTAAGCTAGAAAACTTTAAGGTCTGTAAACCTCAATGTTCGTAGTTACACTTGTCGCTGACTTATCACCCCTCTTAATTCGCTTTCAGGTATTGAGGAGACTCATCGAGTTGTTGCCGAATGAACCACTAGTACAACAGGTTACCCTCGACTTCGAGAAGGCCTTGTGGCTGGCTTTCCGAGAAATCCTACCTGCAATACATATACAAGGCTGTGTCTTTCACTGGACGCAAGCTGTGTGGGGAAAGGTTAGTTAAATCAAACAACAAATTACTTAAAGCTACAGTATTTTAACTGTAGACGGTTAGAGAGTTTTAAGGCAATTCCCTTGAAAATGACGCACTATTTATATTTCTTCCAAAATTGGCGCAATTGATAGTCATGCATAGGACATTTTGTTATTTCTTTGAAATAGGTGCAAGAGCTTGGACTCCAGGTGGCTTACAGCAGCGATGACAGCGTTTACCACTACATTAGGAAACTGGTGGCCCTCCCCTTCCTACCGTCTCAGGAAATTCCATCCATGTTCGTTCGCCTTAGTGTGCAGGCCCAAATGCAGCCCCTACGGGATCTGATGGACTACGTTAAAGGCCAATGGATAGAGAACACCACCTTCACACCCAAGGATTGGAGCGTCTACCGACAGCCTATTGGCACGAACAACGATATAGAAGGCTGGCATAATGCACTAAATCGGAGAGCTGGTGGACAGTGCGGACTTCCCCTGTATTCATTGATCGAGCTACTGGACAGAGAAGCCAGACTAACCGCCGTCACTATCAGGCTAGTTTCAGACCAGAAACTTAAACGTATGCAGCGCAAACTCTACAGAAGGTTCCAAGCCAAGCTCTTTGACGTCTGGGAGCAATACGACAACCACAAGAAGACCGCCATCCAGCTCATTAAGGCATGCTCACACCTTAACGGCTCAGCTCGTGCGCAATGAAGTATTATAGTTGTAGTATTTTAAGTTTGTAGTATTTCAAGTCAAGTAAGTTAAGAATCAATAGTTTGTATAAGAAAGGCGAAATCAACTTAAGTTTGCAAATAGGTCTCACTTTAGTATCACAACGTGTAACTTAAGCTAGTTGTATTATTTTGGAATCGTCAAATCAATAGTTTGTGTAGTTGTAGTTGTATTATCAACAGTATAAACTTAGGCTGGTGTTAGCATTTTGGAATCGCCAAATCAATAGTCTGAGTAAGAAACAAGTTAAGTTTACATATAAGTCTTAATTTGATATCATCAACGCCTAAGTTAAGCTAGTTGTAGTATTTTCGTTAAGCTTACATTATATTAAGAATAAATGATTAAATTCCATTCCGTAAAAGACTTGGTAATATTAAAGGTACACGATAAACCGAGAAAGAACATAAGCCTGCATTTCCGTAGTGGAGGTGTTTGTGCTGTTTACCCGACGTAGTCAATCGAACGTTCAGTAATCGAACCCAATCGAACCCAATCGGTCGATTGGGTTCGGTAATCGAACTTAATCGAACTCACAAAAAAATTTTGCCAATCGAACGCAATCGAATGTTCGGTAATCGAACAGTTCAACAATCGAACATAATCGAACACCTCTACAATCAGAAACACGAACTAGTTTCATCTGGTCTGAAACAAAGCGTTGCGGTCAAATAAGTTATTTATTGGCTTCTATTTCAAACACGAGTATAACAGAAATCTACTTTGAGGTAATGGGACACTTTTAGCGCTAGTAGTAACTATTTTGTACACACTGTACACTGTTGCGTGCGTCCGTGAGTTTTAACTAGAGGAGCAAGTGATTAAAATATCTCTCACACTTGCTCCTCTAGTTAAAACTCAGTTAAAGAGTGAATTCCTTCCAATTCTACTAAGAGTTAATGCTTATCAATTTTGTATACCATTTCGTTTTTCTACCGAAAAAAATCGAACCAATCGCATCGATTGAGTTCGATTGGGTTCGGTAATCGAACTTAATTGAACTCACAAAAAAGCTCCAGTTCGATTATGTTTGATTGCCGAACCAATCGAACTCCAATCGAACGATTGGGTACGATTGGGTTCGATGGTTTTTGATTCGGTTTCGTTCGATTGCCTACGCCGGGTGTTTATTTAGCGCGATAAGTGTCACATAACAGAGAACGTGCGTTTAAACACGTGGGATATGCAAATATACCATTGTTTTGAAAATACTCGCGATACGATGTTTTGTTATCTCGAATTACCCAGTTTTGAAATCACATTGTCTTAACCCTCTTCTTAGAAGTAAATGGTGGATTCGGAAAACCTCCATGTCTATGAAAGTCATTGCTTAATGAACAAATCTAGTAAATAATATGTTTTGTATTAAGTCCGAAATAAACGTTCCTTGCCTGGATCGATAACAATTTAGATCTCTGATTTAACTTTTTTCCGGAGGCTAAACACTATCACATCCTGATTAAACTTAAGTCATCCTTGGCACCATAAAACTGATATTTAGACATTTGCAAACTGGCTATCGGACGTTCGCGAACTGACTTTTCAGACGTTTGCGAATCAACCAAAGACGTTTGCGAATCGACCCCAGACGTTTGCGAACTGACCGTTTGCGAAACGACCGGTTACCCACTGGGCTTACCTTCTCTGAGACGAGCTGGGACATTCCTCTTTCGTGATGCGCGTCCAGCCATCATTTGTAATGTGAAGTAAAATATCACTTGACGTTGAAAACTTGAAAGCAGTTAAACAGCACGAAAAATTTCTCTGAAAGTGACTAAGGCCTCCTTTACATGGAGGGACGAAGATTCTTCCATTAGGAAGATCCTAGAAGGCGGATCATCCTAGCGCCATATGTTTTCTGTATTCAGTTTGTAAACATGCAAAGGGTTGTAGCTGGCCCTAGCGCAAGGATCTTCCTAGTCCTAGGATCATCCTACCTGAAGATCCTAGCAACATGTAAACTGCTTTCGCTAGGAAGATCCTAGTAGCAGGGACAAAAACAACAATCCAAACAAACATGGCGGCGGCCGGGCGATCAGCGGCTAAAGGAAGACAATTTCGTCGAAATTTCTGCATGTAAACCAAACCAAAAGTTGGTTCGCCCTCTAGGATCTTTCTAGTGCTAGGATCTTCCTACCTCCATGTAAACGACCCCTTAAGTACGTGTGATAACCGTGAAAATACACACAGTTTTGAAAATGACGCCTTCTAGTCTTCTTCACCTTTTGATAGGTCCAACTGACCACGTGATTCAACTTAGATGCGCGCGCACCAATCTCGTACCCATGCCTTCACGATGGTCCTCGCGTGCACCACAAACAACATGGCGGAGGGAAAAAAAGAAAAAAGAGAGGTCGCTACAAACTATTCTTGCGGCATTCGAACCCGTATGAATTCCCAGCAGCAAGAAAAGAGAAAAGAATTAAACGACACCTCCGTAGTAACAATCGAGCACCCAATGTTTCTCTGAACAGCTATGAATGCGATAGCGATTTTCAAATCGAAGATGGTGTACTATCCTCCGACGAGAACGAGTCAGTCATAGTTTTTAATGACAGCAGTTATGAATTAAATGTTACAGCTACCACATTATCTGCATGTAGTGACAACGATGGACAGCACTGCATCAACGAACGAGAAGCTCTGGACACAGACTACAAGGAATCAGGCAACAAACTATGCAAGAGTGCGAGTGATGACGAGACCTTCATTATCTGCTAGCAGTGATTGAAGCTCACTGCCCCAGACCCAACAACTGCAAAACAGAAGTGAAAAAACTTTTCGAATTTGTGACCCAAGCAAAGGGAAACATTATGAAACACTTCTTCTGCTCTTATTGCAAGACATATTCTGGCAAAGGAACTAATAGTTGGAATAGTGGTGGGAAAACGGAAGTAAAGGGAACTTGCCAGATTTGTGGAAAAAATATTGCTGAAACACATGGATTTTACATTGAAGTTCCGATTGTTAAGCGACTGCAAACGTTTTTTGAAGGGAGGCGTATTTAATTTTTACTTGACATCTACAAGGAATGGTCAATAAGCCAAGTAAGAAAACCAGCTAGTTAGAGTATTCGGTAGACGTTCATTCTTGTAATAATTATTGATGGTCAAAACATAGTGATGCTAATGAGAAATGATTTTGCAGCTGTTTTGCTCATGCTTGTAAATAACGTTGTCTACAAGAGTGTTGTACATTCTGTGACCATTTACTACTTAAAGTTGTCATAGTTAAATTGGTCTAATGTGCTATTAGGGTATAGGATCAAGAAGTTTTTTAAGTGAAGCTTTAGATCAGTATCTTAGCAGATTTCTGTGTAGAATGGATTTATTTGAACATTTATGGTAGAACAATAACCTTGTTTAGGTTAGACATGCAAAAAGTCACAAGCGTCAGGTGAAATTAATCTTTGTGCTGAATGAAGAGTTAGAATTGTAATGTTCAAGTAATGATGATGCATGTAACATGTTGCATTTTTACAGACCCAGAGTTTGTAAGTGGCTTAACATACTGGTTTCAACGAGTAAAGAGGGCTGACAATAACATCGAAGATGTATGTGATGGCTGTCTTTATCAAAGAGCCTTTGTACCTGGTGGCTTCTTGTCAGAACCATACAAGATCTCTGTTAAACTCAACACAGATGGTGTAGCCATTTTTCGCTCATCAAAGTTTGGAGTTTGGCCACTGTTCCTGCTTATCAATGAACCCCCTCCAGCAATAAGGTAAGTGCAACAAGAATAGTTCAACAATGAAGGCATCATTTTGAAAAAAAAAAAAGCTTATGTATAACCTCTCTACACTGTACAACTGTCACTCTGTAGATGAGCTAAATTATTCATCCTTTATGATGGCATTGCTGGGGAAGAATTACCTGCTGGGTATTTATTGTAGCAAGTGACTGCTACAGGGAGTCTGATATACACTGTAGATGTATTAAGGATGGGACATCCCTCCCTAATGTTTTAAGAAAGTTTATGCCATATAAAATTTACCAGCACACCATCAGGTTTCAACAAGAACAATTTGCTCAGAAATGCTGCTTTGCAGTACGGTTGAACCTGTATTAAGCAGTAACCGTTGTTGGGACTTAATTAAAGGTGACTGTGACTGGTTAAAGGTAGAAATTACAGTACTTGATGGAAGTAATTTTGGGGACTTTGACAACTGACCACTTAATTAATAGAGAGTGACTGCCTAATACAGTGCTGCTTAAATGATACCCCAGGTGGAAATCTTATTAAGATCTTATTAAGATTCTTATTACGTTTCTTAACAAGATCTTATCTTACTTCTTACATGTAGTTAAGATTCTTACAAGAAACTTACAAGATCTTGTAAGATTCTTACAAGAATCTTGTAAGAATCTTACAAGATTCTTGTAAGATCCTGTAAGATATTACTAAGAACATACAAGATCCTATAAGATTCTAACAAGATCTATAACTTCTTTCAAGATTGTTACCAAGATCTTACAAGATTCGTACCAAGATTACAAAATTCTAACCAGGTTTCAACAAGATCTTGCCAGATTCTTAAACAGGATAAATTGAAGGGCTGATATTTGACTTTGTGTTCTAAGAAGCTAAAATAGGGAAAAACCTGAATGTTTCCTTTGGATTGCCCTCATTTGTGGCATATGACCTATAACAATTCATTCAAATAACCTTGTAGCCCCATGTTTCCTCCAGAGTTTGATCACAGCTTGCTTAGAAAACAAAGTCTACCTAAAAATCATTGACTTACATGACAGTACCTACATGTAAGGTGGTTATGCTCACACTGCCCTTCAGCTGGAAGACTGGGTCATTGTTGAAATATAACCAACAATAACAATTCTTTGCTTTAACGTTATTTTATTGCAAAATCTTGCTACATTTATTAAATAAAGTTACCATGAAAATCTTCACAAGTGTATGCAAAACATGTCATTGACTCCAACACCATACTGTACACTGTAGTGGTTTTTTTTTTTTTTTTTTTTTTTGTCTATCATACAGTATAAGAATTATATTCAAGTTCTTGTAATGCATACTCATGAGATAAACAACACTACTGTATATTATCCACATTAAAAAGTCCAATAAAACAAAACTTTACCAGCAAATGTTTACAAGATTAGGATGGATCTTTCCTCCATTTGCATCAGACAGACAGACAGACACCTTTATTTAGTTATAAAGCTCAGGGTAGTCCCTTCAGGAGCTAAAAGCAACCTGCTATCAACAGGAGCCATGAGCACTAAAATACACTATTTACATGGAAAATATTTTATAAAAAGTACAACAACGTCAATATAATCAAACTAATTACAATATGAATAAACTATAAAAACTATATAAAATGTATTAATAACTACAATGAACCATATATAGATTGATACATTAATTCTTAAGACATAAGGAAATATCATTAAAAACTACGCATCCATAATAATAAAACGATCTCTTGGCGACTTCAGTTCTTACGGCAGGTAGTCATGAAGCAGATCACGTTGTCTAGTCGCATGCGAGTGAATCTTGTTGTTAAAAGTAAAGTAGCCATCAAAATATTGAGGACAACGCCCTTCAATGCACTTCTTTACCAGCTGAAAAACATGTTCACGACGTCTTTCTGCAAGCGCCGGCCACTTGAGAATGTCCATTGCAGGGCTACTGCGAGACGTTTTGGCAACAATTCTACCTGCTCTCTTCTGCAATGCCTCTAAGGCCTGACTATTTCCCTCACCACAGCAACCCCACAGAGTATCACAATACTCGAGAATTGGTCTAATTAACGAGATATATACAACATTGGCACTATGAGTCGTCAGATTATCGCGAAGGCGGCCTAACATACCTACACGCTTGCCAGCCTTAGAAATCACTTTCTTTACGTGACTGCCCCAGCTAAGGCGTTCATCAAAAACGACGCCTAGATAGGTGAACTCATGAACCCTCTCAATTTGTTTGCCAGCAATGCATATATTAAAAGATTTTTCCCTGGCAAGCCTAGGAGCGGTCCCAAAAAGCATACCTTCAGTCTTTTTAACATTAATAAAAAGACTATTACTAAAAAGCCAGCGTTCAATTTTGAGCAGTTCTTCATTGAGTTTCATTTCAATAGTGGAAACTTGGGAGGATGAATAAAACAAAACTGTATCGTCAGCTTACATAAGAATACTGCACTCAGACACCGCTTCCGGTAAATCGTTCACATGTAATATGAATAACAACGGACCAAGAATGGACCCTTGGGGTACCCCTATAGCCACACCCTCGGGGTTTGATGTCACGCCATGAAACTCAACGACTTGTGTTCGATTTCACAGGTAGTCCGTAAACCACTCGTGCTCAGGGCCTCTAATTCCCACTGTTGTTAATTTATCCAGAAACAAACCATGGTCTACAGTATCAAATGCTTTTCGCAAATCGATAAACACATCAAATGATAATATTAATTACAGTAATGCTATTGCATAATTTAAAGGAGCATGGTCACATTATATTTTGGGTCATTATTACAGAGATAAAAAAAAATGCAAATAAATAAAATGCAAAATAGTGAAATAACAAATTCTCAGGGAAGCTAAGCACCAAAGAGACAAGAATAAATGCAAATGTGGCAAGGATGGTGAAGGATGGGGAAGATTGAAACAGATTACAAATTAAGTTTTTGAAAAATCTAGCCTAAATTTTTAAAAAAGGTTACTTGTAATCTGTTTCAATCTTCTCCATCCTTCACCATCCTCGCCATATTTGCATTTATTCTTGTCTCTTTGGTGCTTATCTTCCCTGAAAATTTGTTATTTCACTGTTTCGCATTATGATTTATTTCATATTTCAATCACACTGTTTTGCATTAGTTGAGTGAATTTTTTTGTCTCTGACCTAAAATATTGTGATCAATTTGCTCCTTTAAAGCTGGCAAATTCAAAGCCACTGGAAACAATCTCGAGACTTATATTTTGCCAGTATTATTTCTCTAAGAAACAAACACACAGAGTGTATTATACAAATAAAGCTTGGTTTCCACTGGTACAATAATGTTCTTTAGTGCAATAAAAACAGCAAAAATAATTTCTTTCAGTTGCAAATTGTAAGCAAGAAAACATGAAAGCTTGAAAATATCCTGTATTTTTATGTTCTAATCTCACAACTGGGAGTACAGGCTTTTTACTTACATTGCCAAACAACACAAATCATCCCTTTGAGTTGCAATTCTGAGGAAGAAATCATGCAAGCTGCCTTAGAATTTGCATCTTTATGACACTTTCCCCCTACAAAATTAATTCAGCTGGACCACTGCAATTATTTTAGTTACATGCTCATTTTGCTGATTTTTTTAGTCTTAACCTTTCAGATATCTGTAGTATCAAAGCCCATTTTTAATGAACTCTACTTCACAAAGTTTCTTTTAATCTAGCTAAATGGAAAAAAAGAAACAAACAAGCAATTTGATTCATCAAGACTGCATGTACGACACGATATATTAACTAAAACAAAAGCCAGTGTTGTGAACAATAATTTATTCTACTAACAAACGTTTTTGGCATGTTGCATGCTGTCATTTCAACTCTTCTTCATCATATTATAGTCATGTTTGTGAATTAAGCTTCCTTAACATACTGTCCTTTTGCTGTCTTCATACTATAGGTCACTAGACGCTCTAGCCTGTCTGTACTGTCCCTACCATGATCAGCAGCTCAGCTACAACAAAACACAATCATCATTGGATCATTATAATCAGCTCTTCCTTTGCAGTTAACTCTTTTTTCCAATAGTGATTAGACTAGCTAGATGCTACATTAAAAGCAGTTCACAAGAGGACAAGATCAAGATGAATATTGGGGTAACGCTTTAAGCTTATTTTCAGTGACCGGTTAACCGCAAAATCGATCACATCGGGAACTGTACGCTGCTCTCTATCTGAAGAAAAGCTTCATTCTAAGAGTCATTACAACAGTAATTTCTTACATGTGAGGACTTACTTTCTGTCTTGAAAGTGCAAGATCTTGGGTTGATTCTGAGTAAAACTGAGCATTTTTTGCCTGTTGAAAATCCGTACTTGTGCACTGAAATAACGAACTTTCGAATATGGTGAAAACGTAAAGCTTGTGGGATGTGGCTGGAGTGACAAGGATATACCTCACAAATTAATGTGATTTGGTAAGCTGAAGTCACTCTAAAGGCACTAAAGCCACATGGTAGCGGGCATTACCCCTTAAATCCACCAAAGCAAAGATTGAGCCCAAGCATTAGCAGCCATGGACAGCTGTTTCGGCCTTGTTAGGCCTCATCAGCATGGCATAGCTAATGCTCAGGCTCAAGTACCCACATATCCATAAAACAAGCAGTGAAAACGTAAAGCTTGTGGGATGTGGCTGGAGTGACAAGGATATACCTCACAAATTAATGTGATTTGGTAAGCTGAAGCCACTCTAAAGGCACTAAGGCCACATGGTAGCGGGCATTACCCCTTAAAAAAGCTGTCCATGGCTGCTAATGCTTGGGCTCAATCTTTGCTTTGGTGGATTTAAATCACATTAATTTGTGAGGTATATCCTTTCTAATATGATGCGTAGAAGCTTCATGGGATTGATGAGTCTCATTCCCAGAAGCCTCTCAGTCAAATCCAAGATGGCGGCCAGTATTTGTTAAAACACCATCCATCCAACGTTCTTGGCCATTTTACAGGCCTGTAAGAGACAGGGAACTAATTGAAAATTGTTTCTGGTGTACAAGGTAAATCTAGGCTAATTTTATCCCAGTCAAGTTCTTTGGCAGGACACACTGTATGAACAAGATTAGGTATAAACATTAAAATGTGTAGCTTTCACCAGCTAAGCTAATATACCGCTAAGCATATCTCTGTTCAAATAAGAAATTTTTTGTTCTTTTATTGAGAAATTTTATTCTGGAAAGTAGAATCATAGTCAGTGAACTTTATCCAGATAATAAAAGGAATTACTAAGACATTCAAGATTTGTGTACATTTAAAATTTGAGGTACAGTAAGATCTTTTGAAGATAGATAACCAAGGAACAAACAAATAGATTATGGTTAGTTTTGCTAACCATAAAATGTAAATAAAAAGATCTTATTCAAAGAATCGTGAACTTAAGTTGTTATATTAATTTACACCATGATCTTAAATCCAAATTCTGAGTAAGATTTTAATAAGATCTTCATTGTTAAGACTTTGTTAAGATTCTTGTAAGAATTCTAAATAAGATCTTGATAAGTAGTTCATAAAATCTTATTAAGAATTTTCATAAAAATCTTAGGTAAGATCTTATTAGGATATTTGTAAGATCTTGCTGACATGGTATATTAAAGTTTTATCAAGATTCCTACAAGATTCTTAAATAAACTTAATAATATCTTGCAAGATCTTAAAATGGTCAACAGGTTAAGATTTGATTAAGATCTGGTTAAGATCTGATTAAGAAATTTGATAAGATCTTACTAAGGTCTAAAATCTTAAGAGGATCTTAATAAGGTCTTAATCTTAATTGCCATCTTACAAGATTCTTACAAGATCTTACAAGTTCTTAATAAGATTTCCACCTGGGACAGGTTCAACTGTACTTCGCCACAGTAAAAAGTAATTTAATTATTTTGTAAATTGATAAAAGGGTAGGCTATCAATTATTTTCTGAAGATGTCAAATACCTTAAATATTTGTCTCACATTGAGTGATTTCACATCAAAATGCCACAGAGAGGACAGATGCTACAGCGTAAATGTTGGCCTTCATTTTATTCGTTGCATAAAAGTGTATTTTGTTCATACTTGTAGGAGGAAAAACAAATTCAGAGTGTTTGGTGGCCTGTGGTTTGGAGAAGAAAATCCTTTCTTTTCCACCTTCCTTAAGCCATTTGTTGACACTTTGCATGAAACCGAAATTAATGGTAAGTTTTAATGAAATTATTTGTATCATTTGGTAAAGAAAATCAGCATTTACAAAGTTCTGTGCCCCCTGGTATATTCATTCTTAACTTCTTTTTGGCAACATTTTAAACATGAGACACCAACAATGTGAGAGTTTCATTAGATTTGAAACTTTTTTGGTAACATGTAAAATGCTATTACTACAGTACATCAACCCTTTGGCTCCTACTCATCAGTTTTAACACTCATAGACAAATTTAATAAATTATGTAACATGTGGTGGGGAAGCATCAGGAACAGAAAGGCATCAAAAGCTCAACTAGGAAACTGCTTTGGGCAGTTGTTTCTTTTTGGCAAGATTCTGACCAGAAAATGGCAAGATGAGCTTGTTTTTTTGGCAAAATGTTCTGGAGCCAAAGGGTTAATTTTCTTAAAAACAGTAGCATTGGTGATGCAAATTTATTTTCACAGCTCTCAACTGCATGCACGTGGTTTATGTACAATCCATACAGTAAATACTCTCTGCTGAGAGATAGGAGAATTGGAGATAGGAATTGAAGTGGTACTACCAGATGGAGTAAAAGCAAAATCCAAGGTCATGGTTCTTTCCAGTCATTTTGATCTTCCAGCCCATGCTGGTGTCTTGGAGCAGGTCACGTATATTGGACATGACAACTGCTGCTTCTGTGATGAGCATGGTGAAACAGTCAAAATTGGCTCCAGGGGTCATGTGATGACATTCCCATTTAGAGACACAACAACAGGGCATTGTAAACTTCAGAAACCAGAAGAACTCACAGCAAACTCATATGGGGCCCTTGAAAGAAATACAGTGGTGGGTAAACTGTATATTCTAAATAATGATGATGATGATGATGATGAGTGTTTTGAACTATTATTAGTCTTGTTGGTGACAGCTATGTTTCATGTTATTTAGATTATTATGTAAATGAATGGCTGAATAATGAAAAATGTGATCATTGTATTTTTTTAATGCTGTACAGTAAAAACCTGCAACTAAGAACCTGAAAATTAAGAACCTGTTAGCCTAAAATTTGGATTTTATACCCCCTATAAACAAGAACCTATTTAGCCCAAAAATTGAAAACAGGTTCTTATTTTCTAAAATCATATTAGCACATTACAGCTGCAGTACAAGAATCCTATTTGAGGAAAAAAGCAGATTCTCCTCGTTACTGTAAAAATGGCTAATAGGCTAATAACCACCTTGTTTTGCAGCTGAGTTTTACTTGCTTTTCTCCAGAATTAAGAACCTATTTTAAGAACCTAAGTAGCCTAAAATTGTGTTAATTACCATTTATATAAGAACCTGTGTAGGCTACTTCCCAAAAATTTAGGTTCTTAGTTGCGGGTTTTTACTGTATATTTCAAATGGCTATTTGAAGAATCATTGATTTTAGAAAACAGTGACCGACTACTCCACTAAAATATACCCCTCTTGTGCATTATTTGTGTACTACTCAAGACATTTAATATATATTTCTGTTACTTTGGAAACTTAATTCATCTTTATTTGTATATATTTTTCTATTTTTAGTTTGGGTCCAACTAATATTTAATCTTTCAAATTTCCTTTCTAGGTCTCTGGCTTCAAAGCATCCAGTCCTTTATTACAGAACTTTGCCAAGTTTTGACATTGTGAATGAAATTGGTGTTGATGTTATGCACTGCGTATTCCTTGGGGTAGTGAAGCAACCACTTGGTTTGTGGTTTGACTCAAAACACAACAGGCAAAGATGGTATTGTGGGAATAGATAAAACCTCCCAGTGTAGTCACTAGAGTTCCCAGAAGTATTGAACACCATCTAAAATTTTGGAAAGGTAACTTTAAACTCTGTCTTTCTATTAAATATAAAATTGCTGTTAATTATTAAATAGATTTAGAATAGAATAGAATAGAATAGAATAGAAACTTTATTAAAGTGTCAAAAAAACCGTCTAGCCAGGGAACAAATCCCTTACTAATTTGGGGACACCAATTAGGGGAGAATATACAAACTAAAAACTATATACAGTAGTAGGTAAAATATCTATAGTTAACTAATTAAGAGATTTATAGTAAAAATACACAGAAGTCAAAATGAACAAAGGCTAGAGCCTGCGCAGCCATCATCTAAAAGTTCACTTATATTGAGTTGGCGTATCTTGCTTTTAAACGACGTTAGGGTTGTGACGTCCCTGATACTCTTGGGTAGTTTTGTCCATAGCCTAGGCCCTAAATATCTAATAGAGTGCTTGCCATAGGTGACTGTCTCATACCTAGGTATAGAGAAATCTGCTTGCCGCAGATTGTAATTACTATTTGGTTCTTTAAAGATGTTACTTATATATGCAGGGCACAGTTTATGCTTTACTTTATACATAAGGATGCACAGATCCTGTAAGCGACTATTTAGTAGTGTTGGCAGATCTGCCTTCTCTAATAGTTGTTCATAACTAGAATTACTATCCTTGAAAACCGCTCTAAGTCCTCTTTCTTGTAGTCTTTCAAGCTTTCGAGTGTCACTCGCTTTACAAAAATGCCACACTAGGTGACAGTACGTGAGGAATGGTAATATCGCGCTTTTGAATAATATTAACTTAGATTTCATAGGAATTAAATTACGTAGTCTCATTAGAACACCAATTCTCTGGCTGGCTTTTTTACAGATAGAGATTACATGCTCAGAGAAATTTAGCTTAGAATCTAACACTACTCCCAGAAGTATGATATTATCTTTAGATTCAATCACAACATCATTCACGCAAATATTGCTGTCATTTTGAGTGAAGCCCAAGTTCAAAACTTGGTAC
>JAEMWC010000591.1:130000-175000 GCA_016490735.1 Pachyseris speciosa
GCTTCAAATTTCAATGATGTTGGATCCATGCTAAGCATTTCCAAGACGTGATGTGCACAATCCCTCTCCTGTCTAAGTCGTTAATGCTATAAACCAGTATTTCATTTGAGTAAGTATCTTTCTGTTTGGATAACAGTGATAGAAAGGTAAGCTGAATTCTTCATTCTCTCCTAAATAAAAGCCCTAAAATAGCCCTACTTTTTAACCATTTATCCCTAAAAATCCCTACTTTTCAGGGAAAAAATCCCTAATTTCCCCCTAAATATTGTCACAAGGTGGCCAACATGCCTGAAGTTCTTATAGCTCCTAAATGTGATGACCTTTGGTTTGTTGTGATTTATTTTCTGCTTCAGGACACCGTAAACAAGGTCGTGATCACTTAAGCAGGGATGGTAATTACCAGATAGCTGGAAGCTATCCGGTCTATTAGTGAGCAAAACATCTATTAAACTCTCTGTTATAATTATTCCACGCTTTTCTATTCTTGTTGGCTTAGTAATTAGACATTCAAAACCTTGTTCAACTTCCAAATCGAGAAGCAGTTTACCTTCAGGTTTGTCAGGGCGAAGTCTGTTCAGATTTAGGTCGCCAGTAACTACAACAAAATTTCCGTTCAAGCTTGCCCAGTTACAGACATAACTGAGTTCGCTTTCCAACAGTGTTTGATATTCGCCACACAGAGCTCTCGGGGGACGATAAATACCAACAATTACCATATTGTCCATATCTGTTTTGATTTCGAAGGCAATTATTTCCAGTGTCTTAAAGGATTTATCAGGTTTAAGCTGTGTCCTGACTAGCGATTGAGATGTTAAAGCCATAATTCCACCGCCGCCCTTTTTCCTATCATTTCGGTAGAGGGAGTAGTTCAGAACTTTGAACTGAGCGTTGGGATAGCTCGCGTCGATCTTGGTCTCACTTACGAACATTATGTGGGCGTTGATTTTCTTGATTACTTCGGTCAGTTCTTCAAATTTATTTTGGATGCTGTTAATGTTCAAGTGGGCAATTAAGAAATCCTTATTGTGATATTTCCTAAAGAGTTCTAGCTGATCGTTTTCAGAAGTAATTTCTGTGACATCTCTGTGAAGAAACTGCTCGAAGGCCGTATTTTGAGTTGTTTCCACTTGATACTCCTCGGCTGGAATTAGTGTATCACCTTCAGAAACTTCTTCAAAGAAGGAGTCCGTTAGTGGCGGTAGAGCACAAGCTGGACAGGTCCAATCAATATCAGGCTGGTCTAAGTAGTACTGGAAAATAGTCCGAGACATATTGAGGCATTTAGCGTGTGACCAGTTTCCACATGTGGCACACAAGATGGCGTTTTGGTTGTTTCTAACTGCTTTGTGGCATTCACTGCATGGGTATTTCAACATAGACTTCTTCCCTTTCGGGCCAGGATTTATGGCCACGTCCCCGCACAGAAGCACATCCCTTTCCAGATTGAAGCTGCTAAATCTAAATCTAAATATCATTATGTCGGCAAAATCGTGGATCGACATCACGCCAACTCTAAAAAGCTAAAAAATAAAAATATACAAAATAACAGTAAAAGTTAAAATACTGATAAAATTATACTAATTAAGTTTACTTTTAAAAATACAAAGAGATTGGCTGGAGACAGTCTCTTGTGGGAGTTTGTTCCATTCAGTTATTGTCCTGGGAAAAAAAGAAAATCTAAAAATATCTTTATGTCCTTTTGGTACAATAAACTTAAAATCATGGCTTCCCCGAGTCCTCCTTTCTCTGTTTGCTTTCAAATAATCCCCCCAGTCCCCATCTAGGAGGCCGTGGCACATCTTGTATACAGTGGAGAGCCTTGCGTGTCTCCTCATCGTTTCAAGTGTGTCCCACCGTAGGTCTTGCAGCATTTCCGTCACGCTCGCTGTTCGATCGTAATTTCCAGTAGCAAAGCGCGCTGCTTTCCGCTGTATTCTTTCTAGAGCGGCTTTATCTTTCTGGTGGTGTGGGTCCCATGCACTACAGGCATACTGGAGTTTTGGCCTCACAAGAGTCTTGTACGCAGTTTCTTTCACTGTCTTTGGGCAGTTCCACAGGTTTCGCTTGATAAGTCCCAAGATCTTATTTGCTTCAGATGTGATAGTTTCGACATGTGGTGACCACCTCATTTTGTTATCGAGCATTACCCCCAAATAAGGGTGACGTTCAACTTCTTCTAGGATTTCTCCACAGAATACATATTCCCGCTTTGGTGGATCCCTCCTCGTTGTAAAACACATGATTTTGCACTTTGAAGGATTAAATTCCATCTGCCACTTTTGTTGCCAATCTTCTAATCTATACAAATCATCTTGGAGATCAGCTGTGTCATCATCACAGCAAATTGTCCCATATAACAGCGCATCGTCAGCAAAAAGTCTAACAGTAGAGTTCAGACCATCAGGTAAATCATTTACATACATTAAGAACAATGGTGGTCCTAAGACTGTTCCTTGGGGAACGCCGGATGTTGTAACTACAGGTGCAGATGATTCTCCCCCAATTACCACTGATTGGGTACGCTGTGTTAGAAACGACTCGAACCAGTTATGTAGTTGGCCACGAATTCCGTAATAATCAAGTTTCTTCAAAAGTCGGCGATGGGGAACTTTGTCAAATGCTTTTGAAAAATCGAGGATTGCAGCGTGAATTGTTTTGTTGGACTGGATAGCACTCGCTATATCATGAATGGTACATATGAGCTGTGTTTCTGTTGATCGTTTCGCCCTAAAACCATGTTGGTAATCAGTGAGCACTCCATATTGTGAAAGATGCTTCATAACATGGCTGTGTACGATATGTTCGAGTACCTTTGATGCGATGCAGGTAAGTGACACGGGCCTATAGTTTGAGGGATCCGATTTCTTTCCTTTCTTGTGAATAGCACATACGTTGGCGTGTTTCCATTGGATAGGCACAGTTCCGGTATCAATACAATCTTGATAAATATCAGTAAGAACCTTTGATATTTCCTGGGCATTTTCCTTTAAAAACCAAGGAGGAATTCCATCCGGACCATACGCTTTGTCTGCTTTCAACCCGTTAAGTTGCTTTTCAACTCCACTAGTTGTGATGTTTATTGTTGCAATAGTCGGAATAGGGTTTTCGCCAAGGTGTGGGATATTCTCTGTTTCTTCCTTGTTAAAAACACTGGAAAACTGGCTATTTAGCACTTCGGCCTTAGCTCTCGGTTCGGTAAACACTTCATTTCCAACTTTGAGATCTTGGTTATCCGTGTCCTGCTTCCCTAGCTTTTTGATGTGTGACCAAAAAGCCTTTGGGTTTTGTTTTATAGAGTCACCGAGAAAATCAGATAGATAATCGTTCCTGGACCTATTCAAGTTCTTGTTTAATTGCTTCCTGACTAGTCTAAATTTATTCCAGTGGGATTGCCTTCCAGATTTCTTCGCCCTGTTGTATAGCCTTTGCTTTAACCTCGTTTGTCTTCTCAAGTTACGGTTAAACCAAGGTAAGTTATGGCGTGATGTAGTGAACTTGTGCGGTATACAGGAATCCATTATTCCTTTAAGCCTATGTTGAAACATATTCCACTTTGCGTCTACGGATTCGTTCTTCATATCTTCAAAATCATTCGCAAGGTCTTGTAGTTCTTTCTTTATACGAGTGGTGTCTGACTTTTTCCTCATGTAAATCTTGCGTCTAACTGGCTTTTTCCTTCTGCAAGCCAAGTTCACTTCAAAGAGAACCATATCGTGATCACTTATTCCCGGGATTACCCTAACATTGTTAATGATATTGACGTTATTTGTCAACACAAGATCGAGAATGTTGTCATCCCTAGTAGGTTCTTTTACTAGTTGGGTAAGTCCGTGTTCATCGATGATTTCAAGCAGCCGTTCAGAATTTAAAGAGCAATTTATTGGTTCAGGATAGTTCCATTTGAGGTCCGGGGCGTTGAAATCTCCCGCCACGATTACGTTGCTTGTATTTAATCTATCGCCTAACCTGAATAAAGATGAGTCAAGTTCTTGTAGACTGTTTATGTCGGTCTTGTTTGGGCGATAGAAGGAGGCGAAGAATAAAGATTTTGATCTCTTGTTTTGGATCTGACATTTGGTCCAAATAATCTCACAATCCGTGTTCAAATCATCGCGATGAGTAACGATAATATCTTTCTTCACTGCTTGGAAAACACCACCATGGTTGTCAGATATGCGATCTTTCCGATAGATGTTGTAGTTATCTGGAAAAATTTCGCTGCTCTTGATATCTGGATATAACCATGACTCATTGCCAAGAATTATATCTGGTTTATATTGATCGACGACTGCAGCAATATCGGCGACTTTGTTCTTGATGCTTTGACAATTTACGGCAAGGCAAGTCAATTTGCATTTAGCAACTTTCGACCGGCGTTCTTGTTTGTTATTGAAAATCACGCGGACATTTTGCGAAGTCGTACTATTTGCGATGGAAGCTTCCTGTAGTGGCTGAAAAGAGTTTGGTGAAACCAGGGAATCAATAGGGTCGTTAAAGAATGAGTCTGAAAAATTAGGAAACCCGCATTGTGGACATATCCATGTGAGTGAAGTATTGGGAAGAATTTCATCTGTTGACAAGTCGGCATTACTGCACTTGGCGTGGTACCAAACATCACACATGTCGCATTTTATCCCCATCTGGCTGTTCTTTACGGGCTTAGTGCGTTCACCACAAGGTTGCTTGTATTGAGGTCCCGGGTTCAGCTCGATGTTTCCACTCAGCAATAGCAGTGAAAGCAGTAATCGCCTAGATGGATTTCTTGCGGTCGATTTGAAGATGGTCGAGCGAGTGAGTTCACGTCGGCAACGATTCACCGCTTCCAAACCTGCTCGGATAGGTCGTTTTAAGGCCAAGGTTAAATTCAAGCCAAAGTCGATACTCTTATATTGAGATTCATATAGTTTCGATATTGCTAATAGTAAATAAGTGCCAGCCAGGAGTAAGGTCACAGCAGGATAAAGACGAGTCACCGCCATGTCGACTCACGTTCGACTCACCCCCGCATTCGTGGGTTATTTTCAAAATTTTTCATTACCAATACCATTACCATTGTCACTGCCAACAGTCAACTTTGATACGTTGACAAGTCGGCATTACTGCACTTGGCGTGGTACCAAACATCACACATGTCGCATTTTATCCCCATCTGGCTGTTCTTTACGGGCTTAGTGCGTTCACCACAAGGTTGCTTGTATTGAGGTCCCGGGTTCAGCTCGATGTTTCCACTCAGCAATAGCAGTGAAAGCAGTAATCGCCTAGATGGACTTCTTGCGGTCGATTTGAAGATGGTCGAGCGAGTGAGTTCACGTCGGCAAGGATGATGGACCGTGTGTGGGACCCTCCGTGAAGTAAATCGTTTAGCACGAGGTTTAAATCTTCTGTGGTTTGTCAAATATGAGACGAATTCAGGTGCAATAAACGTCTTTGAGACGCTTGTAGCCGGGGAAGACCCTAAAACGTCGCCACTTATACTCTCTTGGATTAAAACTGCTGTTCCAAGCAGGAGTACTAGAAATTGTAGCGAGCTCGTCCAGGTCGGTCCAGCCGCCATGACAGCCGCCATGACAGTGTATATATCTTTGCTGTTATGGATTTGTATGTATTTCCAAAACAGTTTTAGTGTATGAAATGATGCTATCAATTACACATCCAAACCTCACCTTTAAATGTGAAATACATGTAGGTTTTCAGCAGAAGAGTACTTGGTTCAACTAGTCTTTTTTGTGAAAATGTTTCAAAATTAAAAATAACCCTTGTAAACTCAACAGTCATTGCAATGTTTTGAAGCATACTACTGTTACCCTTAGGGCCTACATGTTTTAAGGCTTCTAAAGGTACATGCTAATGAATCTTATTTATGTTATGAAATTGTATACAATAGCTTTATGAAACCACATGACAAGGCACTGTCCTTTGGTTTTCATCAGATGGTTTTTGTGGGTATGTTTATTCAAAGTATCTGTTTATGATCACTTTGCAGCAACAGAGTACCGAAAGTGGCCGTTCTTTTATTCCCTACCCTGTATGAAATGTGTCCTGGATGATGAGTATTACCGGCACTATGCTTTGTTAGTTGGTGGCATTGTCCTATTGTCAGGAAGGTCCATTTCACCAGAACAACTTGAAACAGCTGGCAATTTCTTAATCAACGTTGTTTAGATGTTCGATGCATATTATGGTATGTAGTGCAATTTAAAAACTTAAAATGATATTTTGTACTTTTAATTTTTAAATTACTTTACAAATGTACAAATGCATTCTAGAAATAAGCCCATATTAAAATAATCCACAAATACTGGCTGTAGAAATCTTTCTGATAGTTAGTCCCCCTGGAATACACTCCACAGGGTCGTTATTTGAATTACAGATCTTTAAAAAAATCCACTCAAGGTTGAGGTGTCTGGTGTAATGAAAAACCAATACTCGTACAAAGACTTACCTCTGATGGTCATTTTATTCCTGTAGGTTCTCATTATGTTCTGATGAACCAACACATGTTGCTTCTCTTAAAGAAATCGTCATAGATCATGGTCCCCTCTGGTGTAGTTCTCTTTTTGTATTTGAAGACTGGAATGGTGACATAGGCAACTATTTCCATGGAACTCAGAATATTGCAAGCCAGGTAAGTTGACTTTTCATGGGCAATGGTTTTATGTGTCAAGTGCATAGAGTGAATTTATAAGGTGACAACAGGTGTAGCAGTATTAATGTAAAAATAATTAAGAATTTTACAACCTAAATTACATAACATGTTTGTTTATATACATTTCAAATTGTAATTTATGATCACTTGATTTTCATTGCAAGATAATGACTGCTGTCACAAGTCATCAGCGACTCCCTCAGCTCATACAGGAGGTACCTTCAGGAAATGCAAAGGATATTGTCATGTGCCTTCAAGGACACCATGAAAGGTATGGTCACTGTGCTGTTTTTGCTGTCAGTAATGTGGTATTATCATGAGAGTTGCTTTTAGTAACACTCATTGTATAAGCTATAGTCAGGTTTGTCCTCAGTGTTAACTTTCATTTACACACACAGTAGAGAGTCACCATGCAAATCTGAAATTCTGAAATCTCAATTTGATTCTCTCATCACTGGCTATTACCACAATCCTGAGTTGTTCTATAGTTTTTGTAACAAAATACTTAAAACCTTTATTTATATTCTTATCAATGATTTTTATCAGATTTTCCATTATTCATAGCTATTCTACGATGCAGGGAAGTAGGTTATTGTTACCAAGAGTAAAATCAAATTTGGGGGAAAATATGCTTCTTTTTTTTTTTTATTGAAGCAAAGATTTTCAATGAGCTGCTGCTGACATAATGAAAGCAGAAGATATACAGACTTTCTGCCGCCTTGCAAAAGGGTTTTTCTTATTGTAATAGTGGCTTCTTTTAGTAATGTAGTATTAATTGTAGTGTAGTGTATTAGCTGTTTTTGAACAAGATTTCTAATAGAGGCATATGAAACAAATTTATACAGTTAATTTTTAGTTTTTTTTGTGAATGATATCTTGATCACCCTGTCTCTAAATGTATTATTCTTTTTATATGGCTTAAGGGTGCATGCTGTTTTAGTGCAGGCTCTATATTAAATGTACCAGACAAAATTCACAGTATATTGTACAGAAGCTTGTCAGTTGCATTGGAAATCTGAGCCCAGAAATTCTTGCAAACTTAATATAATATTAGTTTTGTACCAAATAGTAGTTTGACTGCACCTTATTAGCCTATTTCAATTACACAGCTTAGGGAAACACTGCCCTTGCATCAGGAACCTGGCCAGACCGGGGTAGACCAGGGCCAAATCCCGGCCTGAAAGCCGGGGTCAGCCCGGCTTGTGGCCGGGCTTTGGCTGGATTGGCCAGGGGATAAAAAAACTGGGGAAGCCCCGGCCACAGGGCCAGCCCGGCCTGGCCTGGCCGCGGTTGGCCGGGGCCAAATTTGGGAAAGAAAAAGCAAAATGGGGTAGGGCTTTGGCCGGGTTGGCCAGGGGATAAAAAAAACCAGGGAAGCCCCGGCCACAGGGCCAGCCCGGCCTGGCCTGGCCGTGGTTGGCCGGGGCCAAATTTGGGAAAGAAAAGCAAAACGGGGTAGGGCTTTGACCGGGTTGGCCAGGGGATAAAAAAAACTGGGAAAGCCATGGCCACAGGGCCAGCTCGGCATGGCCTGACCACAGCTGGTCGGGGCCAGCCGGCGAGTTTAGCAGCAGAGGTTTCGGGTTTACCAGTGGTGACATGGAATATGTTCCACCCTGCCAGGCCACAAAAACATACACAAGCATTAATATGACTATTAGAGCAATGCTGATTCAACAGTCAGTTTGAGCATGCCAAACTAATTTATAATGTATTGGTCATTAAATGTCTTTCAGAAAGGGGTAATGTCACTCCCATTCTTGTTATATGTTGACATCGTGAAGAATTATAACTTTAATAGTACAGCCTGTTAAACATGAAGAGGTTAAGACTTCAAATGGTTTGCTGGAAGGAAAATAAACAAATATCATGGTGATTTTTCCCAGACACAATGATAAAAGTTGAAAAAGAACTTTTTTTAAGTTGCAATCCATTTTCTTCTTGTCATCCATGGCCATACACAACGGCAAATAGTTGAAATGCTTATAACAAGTACTACATAAGAAGGCTGCAAGAAATTAAAGGTTCTATTGTTGCAATTAAATCTTTGGGTTTATCCAAATTTTGTGACAGTGCCCCTTTAACAATGTGTCTATCACAAGTTTTTTTTAATACACAATGTATAAAACAAATGAATTTCTTTGAAAACGTTATCAGAGAATAAGATGAGAAATAAAACTGCATAGTCTGATCTCATAAAATAATTATAATTTTTGTTTTGGTTTCCCTTGCAAAATAACTTTGAGAATTCATAGGAATTCAATAATTTTCTAAGAATTCCTAACATTTCCAAAGCATCTAAGATATTTATGGCCATAATGCTAAGATAAAAAAAATTAATGTTGTCTTTGAGTGATGAAAGCAAAGGATGAGATTTGAGGCTGTCCAACAATTATTTTTATTTACAATAAGCAAATTACACTTCACTCAAATTAATCATGACTTCAAATCATTGAAATATACGCAGCAACGGAATTTGTTTTTTCTAAATTTTTACGTACACAATATCAGGTAATGTCAAGTGTAGTTGTCTGGATCACAGATTTCTAATAAATTTCTAACAATATAATTTTAAAGCTTAAAGGTAAGTAAAAATTAAGGTTTAGAAACTTATGTATTCAAGGTAAAGCCGATCTAGAGATTTATACATTTGAATTTCAAAATTTACATGAACTGGGGCAAAAATGAGAAGAAAAATGGTAAACAGCGGACTTAGCTTATTGATTCTATTTTTTGTGCTGTTAACAGAGCTTTCTTTGCTGCTCGCGGATAAGTTTGTCAACAACATGTACCACCCCAGCTTGCTCCATGATGTCTAAAATAAAAACACCATTTCGTCAGTGACCATTTATTACATGTAGAGGTTCTTGACTGGTTTAGTCCAATTATTTCACTAGATCTAGAGTACTCAGAATAATCTAAGACCGGCTGCTGAAATTAACTTGATCTGTACTTTTAAAATAACCTTGCGTTCAAAATATTCGGCACCGACTCAAAGACCTCAAGACATGACTGTCGCCGTGATGGATTGCATGCACTGTTCAGCTCGAGGAACACAGTTTCAGTTATGCGATGGTTTTGTTCTTTCAGGTCTAATATTGTGTCGTTGACAAGTTACAGCCCTTTGTAATTTAAGAATTTGTTTGCACTTACCCAAATCTCTCAATGGCCTGCCTGCCTTTAATTGAAGTCAGTAATCGTACCGGCTGATACATTCACAGTGATGCCTTCATTTAGTTGCACGTCGGCGCCACAAACTTGCTTTCTGTTCACCATGCTGACGCAGTTTTAATTCTCCCACTGAACCACTATAAAAAATATCTTCGAGATGGGAAATATAACAGTTATTCGCACAATCGACCAACCGAAATGACAATTCAAAGATGGGCGCCAAAAGAGAATGAGTAAAAGTTCTTTGTTCGGTAAAAGCATGAGGAAAGTTTAACCGCGGTCAAACGTAAAAAAATAAGAAACGTCCTTGAAAGATAAGGTTTTTACATTGAGAGCTCAAAGATGATGAGTCTTTCATCAGTCTGTGAGTTTACTAAATCATTTCATGAATTACTAAAAAAGTTTTAAATTTTTTTTAAAGCGAAGAATGTGGAAACTGTTCGGCGCGGTGTTTTTGTTTTCTGTTTCAATGCGTGACTTTAGGAAAACCGATTCACCTTATTGTTCCTAAAACGTTTTTAGTAATTCATAAAATGAATTAGTAAACTCACAGACTGAAGAAAAACTTATAATCTTTGAGCTCTCAACGTAAAAACCTTATCTTTTAAGGATTTTCTTACTTTTTTACGTTTGACCGCGGTTAAGAGGAAAGTCACGTGAAGATTTCCACGCTGTCATTGGCTGTTGCTGGGTAACTTCCGCTGGATTGCCTGATTGTGGTCTTAAGAGAAACATGAGCTTCGCAAAAATCTCGCAAAACAATCGCAAAACATGTTCGCTTTCCTCTAATGTTTTCTCACTTCATTTGGATCTTTTCGAATTGTTCATCGGGGCTATGAAGCCATTTTCTGGCGGAGATTTTGACGAATACACACTTTATGGAAAGAGTCGTCTTCAGCTGAGGATAAAACATGTTTTAGTCGTCGAACATTGTCGAGGAAACATTCGAATATCACTAATGATTCTGTTCATGGTGTAGGTGACAAAAATTATCTCTCGCTTAACTCTTGTTTTTACGTTCTTTTCATTTCAAGGGTCTTTCTAAATTTAGCGTCTTAAGTTTCATTAGGTTTTGGGATAAGTCACTGTGTAAATGTTTGACTTTACGATTGTGTGTCGATTTTAGGATTGTGTTTTGTTTTATATTAATTTGTCTTTTTGCCTTGACATTTAAGTTAACCTTGTGTTTAATTAAGTGGCACTTTTTGTTTAGGCTTAATCATAAATTTGTTTCCTTGGAAGAAATAAAATCTTAATCTTAAAGATTCACAAAACGTTGCAGCCTTTTTTTAAGTAAAGTGGTGCAACTTTGATATTAACCTCAATTTATACTCTCAAATTTTCATAGTCTCTCTCTAAGTTTATGATTGATTCCGAGACATTCGATTCTCAGTAATATTCTGTGTAGGAACAGTAATATGTTCAAGTGTGATATAATTAGTTGCTATAATTGCTTTTGTAGATTTTTTTGTTACATTTATGTGAAAACCAACAACATGTCTATCATTTTTGGAAAAAAAAAGTTAGCATTTGTATCTTAGCAAAGAATTCCCATCATGGGACAACATGACCAAAGATGCCAGGTTTAAATGGCTGCAAACTTGTTATACCCTTTTTAGGCCTGGAAATCTAAGAAAGCCTGGCTTAAATCTTGAAGGCCAGGAAGGCGGGGCTTTTTTGACCAAGGTTGCCGAGAAAGCCTGGCCTTGGAACTAACAAGGCCAGGAAGGCCAAGCTTTGGTAGCCAACGATGCCGAGAAAGCTTGGCTGTGGCCATGCTTGCCAGGCTTTACCAGGCCGCATTTTCCCGGTAAGCCCGGCCAAAAACCCGGAAAGCCTGACCTGACCAGGCATTGCCAGGCTGGCCTGGATTTTGGCCGGGCTCCTGATGCAAGGGTGGTACAGTCATTGTCAATGGAACTGATGTGACCACAGGGTGCAGAGGAGTTCTGTTCGATCGTACACGACAAAGTCTCACCTAGTTAATTCCAAAATAATTATGTTTACTTTGTATGATAAAGATTGTCGAAATTAAATCCTTTTGATTTGTGAACGTTTTCTGCTTCCACTGATATCCTTCTAGATATCCCAATGTCTTTCTCTGGTACGGTTTTCGCAATGTTTATTTGCAAGTACCGTGGACCAAAATGCTGTGCGCTCGTACGGTTACAAAAGGTTGGCTTATACAGTATAAGAAGAGTAAAGGGAGGAAACCGATTTAAATTCAATGAAAAGGCCTCATTTTTCGTATATGGTTCGGAATTTTCACTTTTTAGCCAAATTAAACAAGACGTCTGTTGAAATGGTCAGAAAACTAACATTTTTGGCAAAGGAGATTTACGGCCTCATCACACCGCTTTTGTGCAATGTGCACCGCAACAACTGGTGACGGAAATGACGTTGAGTGTGTTGTGACCTCGAACAATAAACGTGTTGGAAGCATTCGCTGGTGGTCTCTATTAGTGTTTCAGGGTTTTACAGTTAGCGACGAGGATCGTTCTTTTTCACTCGTGGTTTTATGGAGGTATTTGTCGAGATTTTTCTCTTTTCAACGGCGGTTTATAAGCGGCATCGAGATGAGCAGAGCTAACGCTAGTGGTTCAACCAGCGAATCGGGAGGTGTTGGAAGCGTTTCTGTTTCTCTAGGTGTCGGTTCGTTAGAAGCACTGGTTTCGGAGACACTTGATGACTACTTCATTCCAAAGGCAAACGTCCCGTTTGAGAGGCACATATTTCTGCAGATTGCACGGGAAATCAGTGAAACCGTTGATCAGTTTGTGTCGGCTTCGTCAGCGTGCAGTTAGTTGTGACTTCGGTCTGTTTGGTGTCCTGGCTTCGGTGATAGAGAAGACCACTATATTTGAGATCATGTCATAGACAAGTGAATATTCGACCCATATGCGTCGGACGTTTTCAGAAAAGGAGGAGACTTTGATACTCGAAGGTTTGCTGAGAATTGTTGAAGCGTGAGAATTTTTGTAATTTAATTAGTAGTTAGCTATTGTTTGAAGGGTATGTGTTGTGAACTCGTAGAATAAACATGTTGTTAGTATTTGCTGGCTGTCTAGTCTGTCTAGCTCTATTTGTGTTTCCCTGATGGACGCTTTTGATTTTTTTGCCTCCGGTGGGTTTTCCTTGAGCGGAGCTGGCCTTTTGAAAGACAAACTTGCCATGTTTTTATCCTTCCCCAACGGGAGATTACTCTCCCGTTTCCAGTCACTGCCCACTTCCATCACCAGTTATTGCGGTTCACATTGAACTAGTCACGTGACGCTTGTTTCCTCCCTTTACTCTTCTTTTACTCGGTACCTCGTGCCTCGTTTGGAAAGCTTCGCTTTCCGATTTCCAAAGCTTATTCGTTGCCCTTACATACATACATAGTTTATTGGCTCGTCCCCACGGGGCTTTTCAGAGTCAATTTTACATTACAGATAAACTCAACATGATAAGAATCCCAACTGGCCGGAGGCAAACCAGCCCGCGGCCAGTCAGTTCGACGCAGTATATGCAAATAAACATGGTGGAAAGCCGTATGAGGGAGACAAGATCGGGGGATATAGACAATCATTTCGACAATAATATTGTACAAAGCAAACATATTTTGGAATTAACAACGTGAGACTTTGTCGTGTACGATCGAACAGAACTCCTCTACACCCTGTGATGTGACTTGTGGTAAGCAAAAGACTATTAAGGTAATTCCCCTGAAAAGGATGTACTATTAAGATTTTTTTCAGACTTCGCACAATTGATAGTCATGCATAAAACATTGAAAAAATGCAATAAAAAGAAGGGGTCACCGTGCTTGTTTTAGCCCTGCATACTCGTTGTCCTAAGTGTTTTCACAGAGTTGTGCGAGAAATGTTCGAAGCATGAACAACTGAAGAAAGCTGTTATTATGTAGCAAAAACTATGAATAGTAGTGAAAACTAGAGCCTAGTTGTTTTTCTGGGCTATATTCTTTTAGTATTGTGATTTCAAATTGCCCGATCTTGCAAATAATGAGAGGAAATTGGACCGCTTTGTCATCATCTCAAACTCCTTCCTGGCTCCAAACGCAGAGTTTCACCCCATTTATATATAAATAATCCAACTTCTACTATTAAACTTTTTTTCTCCTTAAAATATGTTTTTCGTGTGCCTATTACAAGTACATTACACCAATTAAAAAAAGGGGGTCACCGTGCTCGTTTCTTTACAACACGACCACAAAGGGAAATTTTCACTTGAAAAAGCGCAATGTCAAGGCAAATTCGCAATGTATCTAGTGTACGCGCGCATGAGCATGCGCTAAATGACGCCATACATTATGCGCAGTAAGGATGCGCCATGCAATTGAGAGGAATCACCTTAAGCCTATGCATGTTTTAATCTATCATGACAAGCAGTTGTCATCAGTAAGTCGTGAACATCATTTTGTATCTGACCAATCCTTGTACATTTACTGATAGCAAATATTTAACAATTCGATTATGAGCTAGAGATTTCTATCACGTGATAGCTGATGAATGGGAAGCCCGAATCAGCTATCACTCATAGAGATCAAGAGCAAATAATCTATTAGTACTATTAGTCTTTCAAAAACAAAATTAAATTACCTAAATCCTCCTTGCAGAAACTTTGAAAAGGTAGCCTGAGTATCAGGCCCTCCGAGTATCCGAGAGGGAAAGGAGAGGGGAAAGGGAAGGAGGGCCTGACACAAACCCATTGATCAGCTCATGTTCAACGTCCAGAATCTGGATGTTACGCTGATTGGCCAAAAGACAATAAAACACACCACGTGAGTCATACCGGAAGTCAAGCTTCCAGTGGAAGGTTACTCAGACGCCATATTGAATTTTACTCTCAGTCAAAACTCTTTGGTTCGCGCTTTCAGGAGTTGCTTGTAACACTTGTTGTCGGTTTAGGCATAATAGCTATGAACGAGAGGGAGTTTGAAGACGCCCCTGCAGATGCCATGCAAATTTTCCCTGGTATTGAGGTAAACCACGAGCAGAAAGCGTGCTTGAAAAGCCTCGCCGTCGAACGCAAGATGTCTTGGGAGATCTACCAAATGGATACGGCAAAAGTCTTATTCTCAGTTATCAAAAAAGACCTGTAAGGTATTGTTGTCAGCTCACTTGAGCTGATTCGAAAGCAACAAGTTCAGCAGGAATAAACCTTTTTTCAAATTAATGTACAGGTGTGTGGGTGATGCGTTTTAACGACCCGCTGTGGCTAAAATGTTTACTAATGGCGCGAAGGGAAAGCTCTCTTTTGTTTTAAGACTAATCTGAAAATCATTTCAAAATATGAAAACTAGATGTTTTAAGCTTTCTTTAGATAGGAAGATTATTTGGATCCGATTAACAGAAGCGAAGATATTTATTTTCACGGCTAAGGTAAAGTTCGCAACGTCTATTGTGACCGATTGTGAAATAACTCCGTGACAACCAAACTCACATCCTCGTATGCAAGTTGTGTTTTTGTCTTTTCATGTTATCAAAAATACTCCATAATAATGTAACCGCCATGACTCCAGTTTATTTTGGTATGTAACTTTCCTCTTTTTCTGCAACAATGCAGGAATAAAGTTTTCTGAGCATATTTTACTCCTGAGCGGGTCACGGATTTTATCCAGCCGTTGTGGCTAAAATTTATTAGTAGCGCTGAGAAATCTCTCTTTTGTTTGAAGTCGAATCTCAAAATGATTTCGGAATATGAAAAATAGATGTTTTAAGCTTTCTATAGATAGGAAAATTATTTGGATCCGATTAACAGACGCGAATATATTAACTTTCACGGCTAAGGTAAATTTCGCAACGTCTACTGTGAAATAACTCCCTTCGCGACAACCAAATTCACACCCTCCACTGCTTATTTGATCATTGACGGCCGAATACTTGTCATCAGGTTTGTGCCAAAGAGTAGGTGTTTGGACGAAGACCTTCGCTCAAGTCCTTGGGAATGCTCTGTGTTTTCAGTAGTCGTATTATTATTATTGCCTGCCTTTTGACGCTTGGCCGTAGGAGTGATTCCTGTCGGCGATCGCTGGTGCTGCTGTAAAACGTGTTTCTTTACTTTCTCTGACTTCTCTGGCGTTTTAGGACGAGTACGTGAATTTCCTTCGGAGGGTTCACTGCCCGAACTATCGATGAACGCCTGTTGAAGCTCAGTAAACAGCTTGTAACAACTCACAATCTTCCATGCGCACTTTTTACAAACTGAACTTCGGCAGTCTTGGGCGACAACAATTCCTATATCACGTAATAAATCAGCAATAACAACAGGCTTGCCGTTTATATTAAAGCATTGGAAAACTCCTTGTTAAAGGCCTCGGAAAGAAAGCACTGTACAAACAAAAGAACCGTTTTCTTTTCGCAAATTTTCACGACATAGTTCGCAAAAACTCTGGAGGGCGCGGTTTTTCCTTTGACACATGTCAGTTACCGGAAGTGATCTTGATTGGGTAATGATAACACACGCTATGTGGGGGTGGAAGGCTTCTGTGACGCTGTTTGTGTCAGGCCCTCCTTCCCTTTCCCCTCTCCTTTCCCTCTCGGATACTCGGAGGGCCTGATACTCAGGCTATTGAAAAGGCGAAGAAGCAGCCGCCATTTTCTGGACAATTAACTGCTACTATCTATCACAGAATAGATAGCAAGTAGCATAGCCAATCAGAAAATGGCATTCGTGATAGAATGCTAGTAGATTTACACTAATTAAGTAGTTCAACTGCTCAGTTGTTTCAACTACAGGGCTGCAGGTAATAGGTACAGGCAATGCATCCAGTATTTTACTGTATGTTTCCATCTCCCTTTCCAAAAAAATACACCTGATTTTGCAGGGTACATAGGAGTAGAAAAAAAAACATGGCTGTCATAATCTACTTGGAAGCACTAGTTATGATCAACAGTACAATGTAAATGGGAACCAGTTGCCTTGAGTAGTTTAGTTCTTGTACATAATTTGTTTGTCTGGGATATTTAGTTATTTTACAAGTATCTAGAATGGTCCAAATACTGACTGCTAGGAATTTTTTCGTTTCCTCCTTTTTAGCTGCCAATGGAACTGATGTGACTCACGGTAAGCAAAAAGGCTGTAGCCTAAATTAAGCATGTTTTGATCTATGAGCAATTGTCATCAGTAAGTTGTGAACATCATCTTGTATGTGACCCATCCTTGTAGAATTTTTTAAATGATACCTGCATGTTCAATCACAGTGAAATAGGCTACAGTGCTTGTCCTCGGTCCCTGTTTATCTTCTGGTGTAGACTAGTCTATGAAACTGCGCTTTGTCTCGTCACGCAACTTTCCTCCCCACTAACAGCTGCTGAAAACTGAACCACATTCGTTTCCCGACCATTAGCCAATCAGGCTCAGCCTTCCATTTTCTGGAAGGTGTACGCACCAATTCCTCACTTTGGTGTGCCTCCAATCACAGCCTAGTTTATATCGGTGTCTAGAGTGCGCTAACAATAGACTACAGTGGAGTGATAGTGATAGGAAACGGTTAGCATTTTGTTTACATTTTACTAGGATATTAGATCTTTACATGTAATTGCACTTGACTTTGTTCCCATGTTTGAATGCACCTTAGCTTATTTCAACTACAAGGCTGCAGGCAACAGGTACAGTCAGTGTATCTGGCATTGTTATGTTTCCATCTCCCCTTCAAAAATAAAGAAATATACCTGATTGCAGGGTAGAAGGGAGTAGAAATAATCACAGCTGTAGCAGTCTTCTTTGACTGACCAAGAAATGGGAAGCAGTTGCCTTGAGTAATTTAGCTCTCTTACACAATTTTGTTTATCTGGGAACTTTTCATTTCCTCTTTTTTAGCAGGAAGCACAGCCGATACTGCCCCTGGTAAGCAAAAGACCATATCATTGGCATGTTTTGGTCTATGAGCAATTGTCAGCAGAACGTTGTGAACATCATTTCGTATCTGACCCATCCTTGTAGAATTACTGTCCACTATTAATATTTGTATAATTATCGTGATGGGAATGTTAAAGCCAAGTACAGGGTTACCCTAATAATTGCCATTTAGTCATGCTTTGTTGCTCGTTCTACCTAGTACCAAGCAGCAGTGCTGGAGGGGCTGCTGTACGGCCACCTCGACAATACCCAGCCCCAGGCCTACCTCAAGTATACCCCCCTGGAGGATCCCTTCCATTAGTGCCAGCTGCTGATGGACTGCCACCTGATCAGCAGACATTCAGACCAGAAAGAAGTAAGTGATAGCTGAAACAATTAAAGTATCCATAACCCCAAATATATTTTGGCTAAAATACTTTTTGGTCCTGTTTGAAATGCATTGCACCCTTTCAACCATATCTTGACTTTTTAAAGGCTGTAAAAAATTACATAATATAGCCATTGTGTCCCACGACCAGGATAGAAAGGGGCCTAGGTCTAGTCCTGGTTTGACATCAGAAACTGATTTGCATTGCAGTGTATGTAAGTCTTTGTCAACATGCATCCAGTAAGTGCTTTTGTGACATGAGATGCTGAGCACATCTCGTGTCGAGCTCGCTGGCTGAGTCTGAAGCTTTTATTTATTTGCTGCAAATCACAACCTAATCCTTGTTTACACTTCAATATTGTTTTCTCATTGCAAGATCTCAAATATTACCAAATCACACCTAAATACCAGCTAACAAAGAAGCACAAAACCAATCACAAATATAACCCTGTCGCCTCATATATTACAAAATTGTAAATATTGATTTCAGTGTTATCACATCAGACTACTGCAGCAATGGATACTCGAACACATTCCTGATCTATGTTTACAACTAGTATCAGTAAAAAATATATTTGGGGTTATGGGCACTTTTTAAACTAATATCAATATTGCAAACTGATAGATGTTCTTATTATATAAACACCAGTGAAATACCAAGTGAGCTTTCCCGCGAAAACTTCATATCTTCACATGTGAAGATAACATGTTATCTTCACATGTGAAGAGATCACCGTCGTTTGAGTCAGACAGTGGGAGCAGTCAGGAAAATTGAACCATGAACATGTGAACAGTGAGTTGAACGGTAAATCAGTTACAAAATGAGTTTGAGAAACCTTTACGCTTTCTTTTGTTTCTAATATTTGTAATTACATCTTATAAAGTACTTTGTTTTTGCTCTTTTGGCTTTGAACGATTTTCTCGCGCTTTGTCTTTATTACATTAGACGAGAGTAACTGTTAGTTTTTGACGTCTAGAAGTGGTCAAAAATATTGTTGTTTACAACTGGCTTTCCTCGGAATCTAGAATTCTAGGGGCCATCATTTTAGACTTTATCAAATGAATTTGGTTTTCGTCCATGTACTTCTTCCATGTTTAGTAACGACACATTCTACTTTAAGACCATTGAAAATATTAAAGTAAAATGGTTTGGTATTTCACTGGTGTTTATATAATAAACAGAATATTACATGCCCGCTTATGGATATGAATTTTATCTTCTCGTGGTCAACTCGATATCTCACTCGTTCGCTGCGCTCACTCGTGAGATATCGAGTTGACCACTCGAAGATAAAATTCATATCCACGCGCGGGCATGTAATATCCTCTATATCTGTTTTTTAATGGGAGTCACATTATATATGTTACATTATTATATGTATCAGTAGAAGAGTAAATGACCCGGTTTTGAAATTAAAGCACATACTTAAGCTAAAAAAGAGTGTTCCCAATGTTGCTGTTATTTTTTAGAGATATTTCAGTTGTTGAGTGAGCAAATTGTTCAGTCATTATTATTAAATAAATATATAAATGCATATTTATATAGCGCTTATTGTAAGGCTAAGCTCTTTACAAATGCCAAAAAAAGAACCCTATTAATAAAAATATTTTCTAAAAAAAATTTTCTTAAGCCTTGATTTAAAAACTGATATAGCTTCTGAACAGCAAACAAAATGTGGCAGATGGTTCCAAAGTAAAGGTGAAGAGACTGAAAAAAATCTAAATCTATAGTTTTTAAGGGAGTAGGGGACAACATTTTTCTGGACAAAAAAAAAACTGAAAAAATGACCATGATAGTGTCCCTTCCAATTAATGAAAGTTGCAATCATGATTAAAACTTACAAATATAAATGACAAGAACTCTGTTCAAGTAGGAAACACAATGAAATGAAATAGAGTTATTACTAATGGTGTTTCTATTTTAGATGTTTTAATACAAGTATCTGTACAATGCCTGTAGACCTTTTTAGTTACCACGAATTTTATGGCTGGGTTATTTATCACCTAAGATAGTAACAGATACTCTTGTTCAGAGAGCACAACACATTCCATTGTTCCCTCTAATGGGTTTTTAAAGGTGAAATATTCCTTCTCAAAATCCTTGCTGTCACCTGACCGAGTCTTAGCTTTTTAATGAAGTTCAATCTTGTCTTCCCTTAGAATGCAGTAGCTGCGATACATGGATTGAATTGATCTTAGCTGAAACAGTATTCCAACCTCTTAGCTTTAATTTGTCTTTATCTTGTCTTCATCAAATTTGTCAGAATTTGAAACAAAGGAAACAACCAAACTGGTTTGACAAATTGAAACCAGTAGAATGTGCACAAGATGATAAATTTTGCCTTAATTAATGTCTCTTTTTTTTTTTCAGTTAAATGCTTCAATTGCTCTGGATGGGGGCACACCCGAAGGGACTGCCGCTCAGCAGCTGACACTAAGTTTTGGTCTCATGGTTGCCAGGGTGGCTACCACCGCCGACGTGGCCATGGTGGCCACCGTGGTGGCCACTCCTCCTCTGGGACTAAAGTCACCAACATCTCATTGAAATTTTTAAGTCCTTTTTTCACGCTTTTATTTACTTAATTATAATACTAACTTGACTTACAATGTAAACAATACCAATTATTTTTAATAACTTAACGTACCAACCTAATTTACAAAACCAAAAATACAACTTACAACAGTTAATCTTAATAGTTACAATATTAAATTAAATGCTTCTACTAACAACATAAAAAGAAAAAAAATTACATTGGGTCACAGTTGCACCTATAGTTGTAATTACCACACAAAAGTCTGCTTGTAATGAAAACCTTGAATTAACTGGAGATTAAAGCACTAGTATTTTTCAAAAACTTGGTGGTGTTATTGATCTTTTGTTCGGTTTCATAGTTTTAGTAACTATTTTACTTTGAAATCTTTGGAGTTTGGGTCAAATTTGGGTTATTCTGCAGCTGGGCAAAATTAGAAACAGTTTCCCAATTGTTATAAAGTAATTCAGTAAGTTAAGTAAAGGACATAGTTTGAATTTTATTCCAAATAAAACATCTTGAAGAGTAAGATGAACTTGTTAATTTGAGAGTTGGTCCCAACCTTGAAATTCAATCCAGAACTGCCTAACAATAGGAACATTAGGGAGCTTAAGTAACGAGGATGATGACAGCAACAACAATGTCACAAAACAGGCTTATGAGCAAAAGCAATCACTCTGCATGTGTTTTACATTTTGGTACATTTCATTGCTGTCCCAAGCAAAACGTGAACATGAAATGACCATTTAATGTTTTCTCGAGAACATGAGCGCACGGCAGCAAGTTTTCTATTTCCTTACTACGACGTTGTTCATAGCAACTTAGTCCTTGTACACTTTGCCAGCATTTATTTAACTTGAATAATTTGGAATAATTGTGAAAGAGTTACAAAAATGAGAAGTTATATTTTTGAAATAATGCATGTTTTCATTGCTGTTGACTTCGTCGTTGCTTAAACTCCCTATTGATTAATAAAAGAGGTTGTATAAGGTTTCAAATTCTGAACACAGATTGTCTGTTTTAAAGCATATTTTATGTAATTTAAAATTGGTGTATAAAATAGTCAATCAGTTTATTGTACTGAAATCCTTTTACTTACGATTCAAGTACAACAGAGTGTGGCAGACTGAATATTTATCTCAGCTGATCAATCAAGAAATTAAAGTCACTCTGCAATTTAAAGTGTCTATATCGTCTCCTGGTTTTTGGTGGTTCTGATATGTACATAAGGAGTAAATAGCTGTTCAAAAAGGTTTTTTCGAGTTCCGCCGTGTTTTTGCCCTGAAATCTTCGTTCAAATTTCCAGCTTGAGCCACGCCCATCAAACTTGACCGAGCTAGTAAAAGGCATGGGTATATTCCTGATCTGATGTCACAAACTGCTTTGCATGCATGTTTACAAAGACTTAATGCGATGCAAATACAAATCAGTTTGTGACGTCAGATCAGGAATAGACCCACGCCCCTTACTAGCTCGGTCAAGTTTGATGGACCTGGCTCAAGCGGCAAATTTGAACAACAATTTCAGGGAAAAACCACTGCAGAATTTGAAAAAAATTTTTGAACAGCTATCTACTCCTTATATATACACCAGAACCACAAAAAAAAAATAGAAAATGATATAGACACTTTAAGAATGATATTCGGAAACTGGTTATTTTGTGTGTGTACAAGTAAGGAATTTTGAAATTTTTTTATGATAATAATGGAGAGGCTGCAGATGGACAGACTCCACTTCATGAATCACCATGACTCGATTGAAACCTTTCGGCAGCTCACTTGGTGTGAAATTGCTTCCCACCTCTGTCTTCTTTCGGAGGATTGCCTCTACCCACCAACCCAGCTTTATGATGCCAGGCAGAGGGCTCGAAAAACACACTTATTAATCAAATACATGCCGAGTTGTAGCTGAGTGATCGTTTACAAATAAATGACAGCTAGCTTGACAAGTGTGACGTGAAAGATAGAGCCTTCGATGTTGTGGACCAGCGAAATCTGGTGGTAACCCCTTATATGGAATAACCAGATCGACTTGACTTGACTTGTAAAATTTAGCTGTGTCAAGTTATCAGATATAAAGGCACTCATTAAAAATTAATTTCTTTTGTATTTCTTTCATGAATTATTAATGAGCTTTTAAATCTTGAAATAAAATCATTCCTGCCTCAAAATTTGTAGAAGACTGGTCTTTTGTGAGTGTGAACGTCCTTATTATTTTAGGGTTCGTGCTACTCTTTATAGTCCTTTCAAGGGTGCATGAAAAGCCCTTGAAAAGAATAATTACTGCCTGCAAGCAGGCTACAAATGACCAAACAGCTGGAATCCCAAAATTCTTTGACTGCCATTTTGATGCTTCTGTCCCATAAGTATCCTTTGGAGAATGTGATAAATGGGTACTTGGGACCAGCGGATAGCCAATCCATTAATAAATGTTCAAGTTGTTTGGTGGAAGATCATGGAGTTCAAAGGGCCTCTACTGTGGCCCACAGGGTCAAAACACAACTCAATAGTTGGTTGAAAACACAAAAACATTTGTGGTGCATAATAACGTTTTGTGATACAAAACAATACTTCCTGAAACAACAAAGTTTCATGATGCAAAATAATATTTCCTGAAACACAACAGATTCACGATACACAACAATATTTCCTGAAACCCAAGGAAGTTTCATGATACACAACAATTATATTTCCTGAAACAAAGATTCAAGTTATTTATTCTTACTGGCCTTATTTGAACAACGAATTATACACCTGTAGGTGATCACATGATTTTGAGTGCACTTTGCAATATAATTTGCACATCACAAGTATTAATTACTAATAATATACACGGAGAAATTGCAAGATAGCTTATCATAAGTAGTTTGTAGAAGCAACACAGGTGAACAAGGGGCAAAAATAATTTATTCAAACCCTGACCAAATAGTGAAAACAACAGTTTTGTCAATGTTTCTAAAGCTTTTTAAGCCGCAAAAACCGGCTGAACAGTTTTTTTTTCAAAGTAATCATTACCTTCAATATTGCTGGTGCAGGGTGCAAATTGCATGTTGCAGGATGTACGATGCAAAAATTAAAAAAAAAACCGGATGTATCACAGAAGCCCGTTTTCGCCGTGAAATAAAGGAAACAGAAGACGTCTGCACGCAGGCTACTAGCCTAATGAAATGATGTGATCAGTCCTTGGAAACCTTAGTAATTGGTAGAGAAAATGAAAGACCTTGATAGCCCAATGTGAACTTGTATTAATGCACAAGAGCACCACCATCATCCTAAAAATTGAAAACATAAGAAGGATATTACTTTTCGGGATAAGTGTCAAAGCATCCTAATCCTCTGGAAGCTTTGATGGTCAACCAGTTACCAGTATTTCAAGAACTTTTACAAAGAATGACAAAAATCGGTTTACCTGTTGGAAAGCTGCAGGAACTATAAAGAAAGAACCCACCTTCGCACAGGCCATCATAATCATGTAGCTTTTAACTGTTTTGCCAATGAAATTCCGTGGTTTCCCACCTTTACGAGGATTTGACTATACTGGAATCACAACGAACATTTGAAAACGATTTCTCACTAATTTCCAACGTATCGAGTAGAATAAGGCTTAATAATGGCGATAAATCCCGGACTTGATTTTTCGTGCGGATTACATTGTCATCTCTTTATAATGGTATGAGCCGCTGTACAAAAAGTGCTGTGACACAGGCTCACAGTCGCGATACATGGGTCTGTTAACTTCTGTCCAGGTGGTGTAAAATAATCAAAAGTGGTTTGGCCTTAAACAAACTAAGTCAGGGTCAACCTTGGTCAACCTGATCCCAGGGATGATGCTTAGATTTCCAACAAGTGTAGTCTGCCACTAGTGACAGCGCGTCATCCAAGCCAAAATTGCTAAAATGTATAAGGCGCAAACACTAGATACCAACACCCCCTCTAACCCTAACCCTAAACAGTCCCTAAGCATTTTGGGCTTGGGTGACGCGCTGTCGCTAGTGGCTTTTGTTGATCACAGGGAGCTAAATTTGGGTCACGGCAAAGAGAGAGTCGAGTAAAGCAGAAATGGTCTTTCAACCAGACACTTAATTGTTAGGGTTAAATGTAAGTAGCGTGTAATAAGTAAATCATGTTTGACTGAGAGGTTTTCATATCACTTCAGATTTGACAGAATGTGATAATGGTGCACTTAAATCAAAACTTCTATCAATATTATAAGCAGGGGTTTCAATAAGTTTTGAAATAGCTGTCTGAGCTAGCTAAAGTAGGTGGCAACCTGATAAATTTTTTTCAAGTCATTTGAGTGAAAATACAAAGCAGGTCGCAGTGAGAGGTAAATTCTGACAAAGTAGGTGGCGGTAAACCACCGGTAAGCAGCTTTTATTGAAACCCCTGATTATAACGACACTTTGCAACTTTGCACTTTGCAACTCATTAATATGCACTCCTGGACATACCTCTTTCTATGACCAAAAAACAGTTGAAATTAAGTGCTAAAAAAATTAGTAATTATAAAAAAAAACAAATTGAGGCTTGCAGAGTTTTTGAGTGGACAAAATAATTATACAAAATAATGTGCTATTATTCAATGTTCGGATGAAGAGTAGTTATCTGACTTGTAAGTTTGATTTTGTGAGAACTGCCTTTTACAGTGACTTCTTGATTGTACTCACTATTTCCTTTGGTACCAGATTTTTCATGAATATTAACAAGGCATAATAAAATCCCTATTATGAGTTACTTTTAATTTATGCATTGAAAATAGCGTTAAAAACAGGTTTGTTTTCCTTGCAAAGAGTGAATGTTTTAAACCAAAGTGTTTGCATGAAATTTTACAATACAATACACTATCGCATTAAATTCCGATTTCTTAATTGATTCAGTTTGATTTATTTTGTGTCATTGATATTGAAATTTTCGATTATCTGGACTATCAAGTATCTGGACTAATTACTCCAGTCCCGGAAAGTCCTGTTATTCAAGGTTCAACTGTACCACTTTTAGGCACACACAAAAAATGCATTTTTCTCTGTTAAACAAAACAAAAACTAGGGTTCCCATTCCCCCACAACATTTTTGAAGATCTTATCCTAGACAAAATGCAATAAAACTAAACTATAAAATACAATATAGTTTCACGCTTCTTCTGAAGTAGTTATGAACATGACATTTATATTAAAATAACAAGGTACAGGCAATCTGAAATTGAACTTACCATCTGGTTGTTTGTACATTTTTTTTTAAATTTTAATGACTGATCACAAAAACTATACATCCAAAATCAAAGATGTACGGTAAACCAAAGCTACATTCCTCAATCAGCCTATTAGCTCGATGCTTTGTCATGAGGATGTAGGCTGCAGTTGACACAATATAAATGATCTGTACATTAAAAATCTGCATACTGTTCTAATAATTATCATACAGCTGAAATTTTGCAACATAAATAAATGTTGGCGTCTTTGGATAAACTACCTTGTCTTTTTCTGAAATTGTTGTGAATCCCCAGCAATTTCAGCGCTATTATAACTTTCAGCTAACACTTGCTTATATCACAGAGCTGGCATCTGCATAGCAATGTATTGGAGGCAGCCATCTGCTCTAACAGGTTGTAAATTGGGTGCTGGCTGAGCTGTAGTTATTAATAACCTGATGCTAAAAAGTTAAGACTTTCTTTAATATTTAAGTCAATCACTTCCTTAATTATTATTTGTATAAATATATGAATTAGTCTTGCCATTTATAGAGTAATTATGAATGAAAATCATTGATATACTGTAAACAATACATTAACCCCATTTACACCCTAGTTTAACCTTACACAAGGGAGCTGGTATCTGCCTCTGGTTTAGCCATCCGCTCAGTGTATCCATGGCTGCCATTAGAAACTGGAAACCAGTTTTTATAGCCGGCTACTATAGTAAAATCAGTCAGCTATACTCTCAGTTTGAAAGTGAGTAAAACATTAATAACAGCTATAGGAAGAATTGCTCGATTTTTGACTGGTTACTTTCTCTGACAGACCATCTTCTGAAAACTTTAATGACAAAAGTTACCCTGTGTACCACAGAGTTGGCATCATAATTCTTCTGCAGCATATCAAACAGAGATTGCTGGCATCTCAGCCTGGTCTGCTTGCTGTATGTACCAGAGGACGTTCCAGGAGTTTTTCTGGGATTAATTTACTTTTTTCTTATTCTCATGAATTGTGTAAGTAGCTGTGAAATATAAATTTCCTAAAAATACCTTTCTGTGAAATAAGAAATAAAAATTGTACACTGTATCCTGCGAGTTACTTGCAATGTCCAACTCAACTGTAAGTGCACGTGTTGATTAGCAGTGAATTTCTTTCTTAACAATTATTTTATGTGGCCAATCACAGACTCACAGCTACACAAACTGATTGCAAGCTAGTTAAGCCACGAAAGCAGTGATGTGCTCAATATGACACTTGGGTAGTGAGGTAGCATCATACCTTTGTACATTTTACTCAAAATGCAGTGGACTAATTGAGAAATACCTCAATGACTTTGAGACTGTGTACACTCCACCAGTCTGAGGAAGGTTCCATCTCGATATGCTCGTCCTAAACCCTCTCTCTCCTGACACTGAGTGGCTAAGTCATGCTGCCTTTCCATCTCCACGGCTCTAGCACGGGTAGTGGGAGAGTTCACAGACTTCAATCTATCATCATTGAGAAGGACATCTTCGTGAAAGGCAAAATCAGGATCCACACCTTCTCCACCTGCTGATTTTGCTCTTGACAGTGCAACAAATAGGGCTCCTGGATTCTTAGCTTCAAAGTCATGTTTTCCAGGATGAATCATAATATACCTGAATGCCTCCCCTGTACCTACAGCCATTCCTTGGCACTTGTGGATTGTGGTTTCCCATGACAATCTTACTGGAACCTGGAGACGCTTGCACCTACATGGACATTCAGTGCACCGACTTACAGGAACAATTGGTACAAATGTGGGGTCTTCATCCATAGAAGATGGACCCTTATATCCTGGAAACCGTACAAACACCACATCAGGTAATGGTACAGGGTCATCAGTTGGTCTTGAACCATCACTGTAGACAATGTCCACTACTGTGTCCACTGCTCCATTGAACAAGCCCCATGTAGCCTTCAGGTTTACTGTCAGCATCACCTTGCTGTCACGACAAAGATACAGTAGTGGCAGTAAACCACCTGCCTTATTGCTGTCAGCCTTCTGTTTATGCCTGTCATTGTCAACTGCTTTGATCCTTACTACTGGATGATCTGGCTCCCGGTTACACTCAAGCAGATTAGCTTTATTGCGTTCCCATTCTAAACGATGTGTTGGGAAGACATAGAGGCCTTGCTCATCCATCCTACAAAGAAGTTCTGGACCATGGCTTATGCAGAGATTGTGCCACTGAAACTTCTGCAGCCAGCGGACTTGCTGGGGTGTTGTATAATACGTCCTCATTGACATCAGCACATCTCTCAGCTGCTCTTCAGATTCAGTTTATCTCACGATCTGAGTTAACTCAACGACAGTATCAAAACTCGTCCAGACCAACCGACCATGGTTAGATGGTGCACTACGGCTGTGGTCAATGTACATTGGATTATCGCACACAGGAGGTAGCTGTAAATCATCTCCCATAAGCACTACTACAGGAAGGGCTCCCCAAAGCTCTTCTGCATTGGCTCCTCTGTTAATTGCATATCGTGTATGCTTTTCCATCCAGCCCAGAGTGGTGCGACCAAACATTGATCGGTCATCGCCAATCAGAACTTTCAGATTTTTGCACCTGTTCTGAATTTTCTCTAACTCTGGACCTGAAGGTACAGTTAGCTCATTGGAAGATCTTCCACCAGTTGGGATTCCTAAAAAGCTGTGAACAGTACTGCCTTGAACAAGATAGGCAGAATTCCCAGAGGAAGTTATCACCTGTACTGCGTCATTCTTTCTGAATAAGTACCGCACTAGCCTCTGAAGGCACTTGATAACATATGACTTTCCTCTTCCTGCAGTACCAGAGACAAAAGGACGCAAAGGATGATAATCATTCTTGTTCTCGAGAAAGGTGTAGAGTGTGTGCAATACTAGACTGACTAGAGCTCTCTGATTGTCATTTAAGGACATTGGAGATACATCTTGTAATTCAAGGCCTTAAGTTTCGTGTTCTTCAGCTTGTTTGATGGTTTCATCAAGCCATGTCTTTGGGTCTTTACCTTCAGGACGATCGATAGAAACACTGCTCCAGTCATATTGCTCTCAACCGTCATCATAATCAAAGTCCTTCTCTACACCTTCGCATCTCTGATTCTGGCCTGCATAGACATCAACCCTGTCTGGTTGGTCTTCTGCTTCAATAGCATCATCATCCTCGTTGTCTTCAAATACCAGTTCTTGCGGATGTTCCGCATAGTGCTTTGCCTTAGAAACTTGCGCCTTCACAAATGTTGGGCACTCGTTAGTTGCAACAAAGTCCTTAAAACGATCAATCCAAGATTTAGAATTTCCCTTTTCTTCTTGAATGTGAAACCAGTTTGGCCACTGTAAGAGGAGCATTGATCTACAGTAGTTCTCACTCAATGGTCATGCCGCATGTGTAGCACTCCCACTTACAACTGGAACCTTGCCATCCTTAAATGGAAACCGGTACCAAGAGAAATGCTGGTCCTACGCTCATGCAAGGGACTTATTTAAAGGGGTACTGCATGTCGCAGTGTCACCATCACCTTCTAGACGCCTTGACCCTGTCATGGACAAATACGTAAACTGACGGCTACAACGCCGAAGTGCTAATCCACTAAGCTCAAATGAGGCCTCGGGACCACTGATATCTCGCATTCCCACTGTCTTTACTAGCATCTGAGCGCAAATTGACTTCACTGTCACTTGGTCAGCATCAGCTGTATCTACAGCATTTACCATGTCCTCAAAGAAGTCAGCAGTAGCACCAGTAGCAGTGAAAACATAAAGCTTGTGGGATGTGGCTGGAGTGACAAGGATATACCTCACAAATTAATGTGATTTGGTAAGCTGAAGCCACTCTAAAGGCACTAAGGCCTCAGCTTACCAAATCACATTAATTTGTGAGGTATATCCTTGTCACTCCAGCCACATCCCACAAGCTTTATGTTTTCACTGCTTGTTTTATAGATATGTGGGTACTTGAGCCTGAGCATTAGCTATGCCATGCTGATGAGGCCTAACAAGGCCGAAACAGCTGTCCATGGCTGCTAATGCTTGGGCTCAATCTTTGCTTTGGTAGATTTAAGGGGTAACGCCCGCTACCATGTGGCCTTAGTGCCATCAGTAGCACCAGTAGGTTCACTGTCTTTACATGCATAGCCACACATGTAGTCAATTATAGCTATGATATCATCTGTGCTGGGATTGTCTGGGGAAGAATTTGACAGAATCAAGCTTACATCACCATTTGCTCTCCACGACTGCAACTGATAACACGAATGCAGAATCACACGTGGGTGGTCACGTGGTATCTCAAGGCGGCTCCATTGTGATCATTAACAATTTCTGGCTCACTGTGCAGTTTCTTCACTGGGCAAAAGTCAGTTTCAAATTCCATGAGGCACACCCTCTCATTAGGCTGCAATCCTTGCTCAGGATGACGAGGTGCCCTCAAGCAGGAATCTGAACAACTGTGCAACCCAACTCGGTTCACCAAAAGCAAATAATCCCCAGCATTTCATCTTGGGTTGAAGCTATATCCATCAGCATCTTAACCAGGGGATCTCGATCATTCGGTATTGGGTTAGCTGAACCCTTAGGTAGAGGCCAGAGATCTTTCCTTGGCTTTCCTTCCTCATCTCTACCAGCTAGGTGTAATGCTGTCATGGCTAGGTTTTCTTCAGCCCACTGATTAAGTACGGCAGCACATTCATCCTCATCACACTCATCTTTATGAGCTTGGTAAAACAGCTGATGTGGCTGTCTGTCCTCTCTCCAGCTGAGTTGTTGCCAGTGGATTTGACCACGGGACTTGGCAAACTCATACCGGTACCAATAGGCAGAGACACCAAACACAGGCTTTAGAACCGTGTCATGGTATGACTGCGTACGCAGGTCAAAGTAGTTTACCACAACATGAGTCTTCTCTTGCACGGCCTTGTAGCGGGCATTGCTACCATCAGCAAGGTTAACTTCTTTCCCTGTGGTCTGCAAAATGTACAGTTTAAGTAGTCTTCTGGTTGGAGGAAAGTAAAACTTAGCACAACTTCCAGTCATAAAAAAATGAAGGAAATCCTTTCTTCTCATTCACCATGAACTCAACCAAAGCTCGAAGCTGTCTCCGTCTTTGATGCCAATACTGAGCAGTTCCACTCAAATTTGCTCCAACATACAATAGCGTGTTGGTGAATGAAGTATCACCCCTTGCCAGTCACTCCTGTAGATCTGCAACCGTTAACTGTGGATCTCCTAGTTGCTGATCAACTATGTATCTGCTCTGTTCTAAGGCACGCTTCCTCATGATCATGTTGTGAACAACGAAGTTCCATGCTTTATGTCTAGGAAACCTCCCGTCCTGATACCAAAGCAGGTGCTCCGCCCAATCATGTAGTGTGGGACATGTTATCGGACGATTGATATGAAAATCGCCTTTCCCACATGGGAACAAGCAGGGAAAAGCCGTTGTGAAAAAATATGGAGTCGTAAACTCACATGCTGGGCTTGTCTCAGTGCTCGGCCATAGGATCACGGGTTTCGTACGACCTTGCTGGACCCCTTCTGTTTCAGCCTTCTGGGGTTCAGAAACAACGTCATTTATGGCTGCTTCTACCTGTGCTTGCACATTCACTCCTGGCTCAGGGAGAAAACCCCAGAGACTATCGAGTCATCGCTATTATCTGTTTTGCCGGCATCCAACGCTGTGGAGCAGGACCTTGATCGTCCATGTGTTCTGCGGTTCCAGAAAACTCGACTGTTCTCAAATTGGACAAGCCAACGGAGAGCACTTTCAACCCGTTGTCTTCTAACTCTGAAGTCCTTGTGGGTGTCATCTTTCCCCTGCTTTCTCACACGTATGATGTCCACTTCTGCTGGTAGATGTGGCAGAACAGTAGCTGGTTCTCGCACTGCTTGAGGGAATACCCCTAAAAGCAATTCCTAAAGGCCACAAAGTTTTCAAAGTAATTATATTTTATAATAAAACGTCTTTTCAAAAGCGTCATTAAACCCATAATTTAAACCAAAACAAGTATCTTTGATGCATAATAAAGATTAACAACTAATTAGCCTGCTTGCAAAAAAATCACTTTTTTCTCCTGAAAAGGCATTTCTTTATAAGCTGTTTGCAATTATTGCCCCCACAGGGTTTTGGACCAGGGGCCAAAACCTGAGGAGGCATAATAGAAGGCTGCACATATATAAAGAAGGTCAAAGAAGTAAGTTACAAGAATTTGGTACGTGCAAAGAAATCCCGATTTAAAGAAACCATGTAAAGGCAAGGTGGTATCGGGTAATTTGTCAGCTTCCCTGCAAGGTGGTATCGGGTAATATTCTTGCTGTCACGAGAACATGGAGCTAGCACATCAAAATGGCTGCTGTGCCATGCATAAATGTTCAGCAGTACCCCGTTCTCAGAAGGAAAAGACAGCTTTTTAAAACTGTCAATCAAAAAAAAAGATCCAGGGAACACTCTACAGCGTTAAAAACAGTGGAAATCGGTTGGTTCATAGAGAAGAAATCCCTCTTCAAGGAATCAAGTACAGATGGCGGGATGTGCCTTGACCACTGCGAATCATTGCAACTGAGCGCTTCTGAGAGTCAATCAATCAATCAATCAATCAATCAATCAAAATCTTCATTTTAACACGGTAAAAATTCATCAGGTAATTACAATGAAAAATACAAACACATAATAATTCCTAATAACAATATATGTACACCTAAAAAGTCTATTTAGTAAAAATACTATTCTAAACTAGACCTGTTTTCCATGAATGCCGTGTATAGAACTTAATTTAATTTAACTAAAATGAAGGTTTAATGATTGCTTAAAAAGATCTAAAGTCTACCTTTCAAAACAACATTACAGGTTTGAATGTGAATTTTTGCCGTGCTTTACCTTTAATTGACCGATTGGTTGTATTCCTGAAGCAACTTTTAGCAAATGTTGTGAAAAACATGCTCAGTTCGAGTGCAAATTGTGCTTCAAAGTGACTTTCGTATTTGTTTGCTTCGTCTTCGCATAGATTTACTCACGCAAAAATTAAATTGAACGCATTTGCCTTTCAGGCATAAACACAGGCATATCTGAATGAGTTTTTTTTATTTAGGAAAGTTTATGGTCTTTTTTTCTGTGTCTCAATTCACGGAATTCGCATTACTCAATTAATCTATCCAAACAAACCTGGTGAAAACCCCACAACCAATGTTGTCGTTAATGTTATTAGACAAGAGATAGCGTCACTGTACAACAATCAGCCTCCTAGCTACCTTACTGGGCTGAGTTGCTCGAAGCATGGTTGGCGCCAAACATTTGTTAAGATGTATTAAAACCTATAGGTTGTCATGGTATTTAACCCTGATTAGAGCTAACCATGCTTCGAGCAACTGGACCCTGATTGTTAACTGCCTAACCAGGCATTTATGTCGCATCACAATATGTTTACATCATTCTCACCCAATTCTTAATTTTGTTTTTTAGTGACCCTTAATTCAAATATTACAGTATTTACAATAATTATTAAGATGTGTTGTGATCATCCTGTTTCTCTAAAGCAAAGACAGTATTGTTCTTAAATGTTGTTAAAAAAAGGCATTTTAGAGTCACTGTTCAACAATCAGTAAAACTTGGATAATGATGCTTTTTCGATAATATTTCAGTACAATGATTAACATGCTTTTTAACTGACATACGATTTCACTGTAAACTTTAGAAGTCCAAACCAATGTACCCTCTCTTGTTCTCTGTTCAACAATCAGTCCACAAATCCATTAGGGTGCCATATTCCCCACCCCACCCCCCCCCCCCAAAAAAAAATAAAACAGCCATCTAAATCTAAATTGTTGAACAATGACACTTCATCAATTACTGTTGCTGCCAATTTGATGTACTGCAGAAAAATACTTGTTCCACATGAACTGCTTATATATGTATTTCGCTAACAACTATACAATCAAAGGGTGCCTATGGCTAACTCGTGGATAAGGTACACAAACCCAAGCCTTTGTCTACCGGCCTTTGTAGCACACATATTACAAGAAGACACATGCGAGAGAATGTTAGAAATTTAACTTCCTAGGTTTATTGACTTTTCTGCCCTTTGCAGGGAAAATATATGTGATAGTATTTGCCTGTGAATATAGAGCCTCCTTGGAGGGTATTACGGTTCACTAGCCCGTTCTAGGGCTCCCAGTGTCTAGTGGCGTTTTTTGTTATGTAAACGATTGCAAAGAGAGTTGGGCTTTGAGGAAGCCCACGACCCAGCGGGTTTCAAGAAGTTGTGTGCAGATGAGACCACAGAGCAACAGGCGTGTGGAATTATAAATAAATTGATAATGTGCTGTTGCTATGGGATTTCCAGATTGTTTTTCGAGATATGAGTCCTGCCCAATAAAAACACAGGAATACTGTGCATTAATTTTTTTCTAAGAAAAATTTCAACTTTTCTGGCAGGGTGTCAAAAAATTATTAATTGATTGCGTTATTAACTGGTTATAAAAGTAAATGAGGAGCTTTCTGGTGCACAATTACGTATATTACTATATATACGTATATATATTTTTCTACTTTCAGAAATGTCATGGCTTCTTCCAGATCAGCAACTGAGTGTGTGATTGAAAAATACCACAGATAAAAGATACAAGGTGTAAAAATGACTATTTTAAAGAATCATCTTGCAGTACGGTCGGACATGGATGCAGTATAGCAAAGTCTTAAATAGTGTTTCTTTTTTTTTTTCTCTTTTTTATTTGAAAATCATACCTTATTACAATACGTACATACACAACTTATTAATTGACAGATATTAACAGCTATTTACAATACGCAAATAATAATAACGATACAGCAATTCTACTTACGATACTTGAGACCAAAACAGAGAGAAGAAAAACGGAAACAGAAACACACACACGTGTACGTGTCGTTGGGTACTGTAAAAAAGTTGTATTTATAAATTAATTTGCGATCTGCATTTACTCTTTTCTATAAATAATTTGCTTTTAAGGTATGCAAGGAAGGCTTCGAAGTAGTAATTTTCTTCATTCCTTGAAGCACAATAGATGTAATACTTGGCAACTATTAAGCACAGGTTTAAGCTGAGTTGTTGTCTAAAATCATTTGTGAAGCCGTAGATTATGGTTGCATCGTTTAAGGTGATAGAATCGTCATTATTACCATTCCACCAGCGAGAAAAGCTTTGCCAGAAGGTCTGCACATCTGAGCAAGCAACAAAAAGATGGTTCAGGGTTTGCTTTTGGTCACAGAGATGACATTTATCATGTCGTATGATTTTATCTCTGAAAAGAGTGGCATTGGTTGGCAAGATGTGGTGCACAATTTTAAATTGAAAAATGGCGAGTCTTGTATCCTTGGTCACTTTGAAGGGACAATTATAAATAGTGCTGATTGCTTGCTCGTCTAGGTTCGCTTGCAACACCTTCTCTCAGCTGTAGGAGGCTCAAATTTCTGACTGATAAGAATTCGAGAAGCTGATTTGCAGGAAAGCTTGCTTAAAGGTATTTTCCCCACGTATTCTAAATTCGTAGGTGTGCTTGTGTTAGATTTTTTTAACAAGCGAATCCATTTTGGGGGAATCTTAATTGCACAATCCGTAATATGTGAGGAAATTGGTTTTAATGGTGAACTTGCGGCAAAAGTCATTGAAAGTTAAGAAGTTGTTTTCAAAAAAATATCTTTGACTCTGATCACTCCTGCTTTATGCCAACTTTGGTAATAGACAGAGAACTTTTCAATTTTAATAAAGCGATTATTCCACAGGATTTCGTTTAGTATTTGTTTTTTGTTTTCTGGAATATGTTGGTTTATCGTTTGCCAGGCATGGGGATAGACACTTTAAGACATTTTAGATCATAGTTGCATTCGAATAAAAACGAACCTCCTACCTCTTTTAAAAACGAAAGAGGTATGTGGCTCCAACTTGCATTGCCGCTACTTTCGTGTAGTCTTTTTATCCAAGTGACCTTAAGGGCGTTGTTCATTATTTCAAAATCTGGCAGGTCTAAGCCACCTTTAATTTTCGGATCAATAATTGTGGTGTGTTTGATTTTAGGTTTGATATTCCAAACAAACTCAGAGATAGCCGTTTTAACCAAAGCTGCAAATTCTAAAGGGAAGGTGAGTACAGATGTATTGTAGACTAACTTGGAGAGAGCAAGGCTTTTAAGAATGGTTATTCGACCATACAATGTAAGATTTCTTGTCCGCCAAAGATTTAGAAGTTTCTTCATTGAGATTCATTTTTCCTCGAAGTTTTTTTGGAAGGAAATGTGTTCATTATAAGTGAAATAGATTCCTAGTGCATATATAGGTTCCGAAGGCCAGGCTATATCAAAAGGTGTCGAAGTGTTGTATCTACACGACCCTAGCCACATTCCTTCAGTTTTGGGCTTATTTAATTCTAAACCTGAAACGTCTTGGAAAATGCGCAATATTTCAAAAAGGTTTTCCGCTGAAGATACATCAGACACGAAAGCAGTAGTATCATCCGCAAATTGTGATATTTTATATTCCTTGTTATAGATTTGTATTCCCTTAATATTATTACTATTTCTGATTGCCTGAGATAAAATTTCCGCACAAAGAACAAAGAGAATACCAGATAGAGGACAGCCTTGTCTAACTCCTCTTTTCAGGTTAAAAAAACTCCGAAGCGTGCCCATTGTTAATAACACAGCTGCTAGTGTCGGTATAGAACACCTTAATCCACTTTTGGATTTGAGGACCAAAGTTGAAAGCTTCCAGAACTTTAGCAAGGAAATTCCAATCTACAGAATCAAAGGCTTTTTTGAAATCGATGAAAATGGCTATACTGGGAATGTTGTGTAAAGATGTTAATTTCATTATGTCTTTAACTAGCCTTATGTTTTGGCCGATGTAACGGTCTTTAACATATCCGGTTTGGTCTTCGTGTATTAGTTTGGGAAGAACTTTAGAAATTCTACCTGCTATAGCCTTCGTTGCTATTTTGTAGTCGATATTAAGAAAGGATATTGGTCTCCAGTTTTCTAAGTAAAGCCTATTTTTTCGTTTCTTGGGCACAACTTTGATTATTCCTTGTCTCTGGGTTATATTGAGATGACCATATAACAAGGCTTGATTGAAGCTTTGAACCATTTCTTCCCCTAGTATGGGCCAGAAATGTAGATAAAATTCTACTGTAAATCCATCACTTCCTGGACATTTACCTTTGGAGCTCGATTTTTGGGGTTTCAAACACTCTTCCTTCGTCAGTGGCCTTTCTAATTCTTCCAGTTCGACTTCGTTCAATTTAGGAAGGTTTGGGTTTTCAAAGAACAATTTATCATTTAGGTTTTAACGAGGTACAGCCGTGTAAAGGTTTTTATAAGACAGCTTTTGACATTTTAAAATTTCATCTGCATTCGTTATTGCAAGGCCATCTTGGGTTTTAAGTTTCGAAATATATGTTTTGGCGTTTTGTCGTTTTTCTAAATTAAAAAAATATTTAGTATTTTTTTCACCTTGCTCATGCCACCTTGTTCTGCTTCTAATGATAGCACCGTTAGTTCTGTGCTCGATGATCTTATAAAGCTCCGATCTGACCCTATATAATTTAGTGATGTTCTCTTTTGACCTATTTGTAACAAGGGCTTTCATTAAAGTATCAATTTGATCGGAAAGATCTTTCTCTATGTTCCTGTGTTCTCTATTTTTCCTTTTTGAGTAATGCACGCAGAAACCTCTCATTTCCATTTTTATCATGTCCCAGTAAAGACCTTTGTCAGTGAGATAGTTGTATTTATTTTTGTACGCAGGTATCATATTGTAAAGTTGTTCAACAAAGACATAATCATCCAGGAGAGAATTATTAAATTTCCAAAATCCGGGTCCTCTTTGAGCGTAACCCTTAGACTGAAGTGTCAGTGTTATTGCACAATGATCTGTTAATGTGGAGCTTTTCATCTCGGTATTAATCACGATGCGTGACAACTCTTTATAAACCAACCAATAATCCAATCTACATTACATTACATACATTACATTACTGCTGCCGTGGGCCGAGCCCACATTGCGCCAACACAAACGATCGCCACTCCTTGCGGTCCTGCGCTAACACTGTTGCCTCTTCGAAGGAAAGTTCAGAGTCTTGCAGGTCTCTCGACACTGAATCTTTCCAGCGCATGCGCTGTCTGCCTGGGCGACGGCGTCCTCGTGGTTCCCAGAGGAGCAAGCGGCGGGGCAAGCGAGTTTGGTGCATACGGATGACATGTCCGAGCCATGTAAGACGTTTGTGTCGTAAGATGTTAATGAGCGGTACTTGGCTGGTTCTCTCGAAGATCACTTCATTTGGCACATGGTCTTGCCAGGAGACGCCAAGAATTCTTCTTAGGCATCTGGTGTGGAACGCTGCTAGTCGTTTCTCTTCCTGGACGGTGGTGTTCCAGCTTTCTGAGCCATACAATAGAGTCGATAGAACTACTGCTTGGTAAATAGCAGTTTTCGTGGGCATCTTGATGGATTTGTGGCGCATGACAGGTAGGAGTCTGTTGAAAGCATTCGCTGCTTTTCCAATACGGTTGTCTAGTTCAGGTGTGAGGTTGCCGTTATGTGATATCATGCTTCCCAGATAGACAAATTTGTCGACATTTTCAAGAGAGTTTTGATTGCTCAAGGTTGTAGTGATATCATTTCTTTCCTTTGCCACGTCCATGACCTTGGTCTTCTTCGAGTTGATAGTGAGACCAACCTTTCTTCCCTTCTCTTCTACTTCAGATGTTGCGTGTTGCAGTTTCTGTTCTGACTCATCAATCAGGGCTATGTCGTCCGCAAAATCGAGATCGGATATTCGTTGTTGTTGGTAGCGAGAACTTCTTCGTTTTTCAAGTACAATCCCTAGGTCGTTCTTGTCCAGGGAGTTCTTGAGAACCCAATCGATGACGATGCCGAACAATAGTGGGGACCAAACACAGCTCTGTCTAACTCCTGTTGTCACTTCAAACCAATCTGTCATTTCATCATCTACCTTCACGCAACATGTTGAGCCGTCATAGGTATTCTTCATGATGTTAATCCAATCTACATTGTACTTTAAAGGCCTTGTCGCGCCATGTAAATTGCGATTCATTAGGGTGCTGACATCTCCAAACATCTTGAAGTTTTAACAAGTATCACAATTTGGTAATCTCGCTAATTACATTGTTTTTCCTTCCCACTGCAGTCCCTCCAAGTTTGTCTCGTGGTGTTAGAGCGCAATTGAAATCTCCGCGAATTATAATGTTAATCTCCGAACATTTTCTAAGGACGTCTAGAATGCTCGAGAAAAACGTTTTCTGGTCGGAGTTATTGTTGGGACTGTAGATGTTACACAATTGGAAGGTGGTATCAGAAATAGTTGTTTGAAGAAGTAAATATCTTCCGTTTTTATCTGCTTCAATACTGTTGACCAGAGCAGCTAATCTGGGATTGAAAAGAATCATTACACCTCTCGAATGGCTTGTACAATGACAGAAATAAATTTTCCCACCCCATTCATATATCCATATGTTTTCTTCGCTTTCAGTTGAATAGGTTTCCTGCAAGAATACAATATCGAATTTATTATTGTGCAGCCATCTGAAAAGCTGTCTTCGCTTACGTGTTTGATTTAGCCCTCTGACATTCAAAGAACAAAAAGAGGCTGTAAATGGTGTAGTCATGTCTTTAGTTTGTGACTGAATTAGATGTAAAGCGAATGGGTGTTTTCTTTTCTTTGAAAAAAAAAATAAATAGATAGATAGACCGTGTAAAAATAGTGTTCCGCTAGGTTTGGTCTTCGTGAATATTAGCAAATGTAATCAACTGGTTCGTCATGGAATAAAAAACAAGGAAAAACTACACTATTACGAGAAGAAAAACGATGCTTCTAATTCTTTCCTGTAGTTACATTAGCAAAACAGAACAATCGGAAGAGTAAACACAAACGCGAACGTCAAATAAATTTGTATAAACACTCATTTTTAGCTCGTGGAGAGCTATCGGGATGGTTGGGGAATCAGGATGTCAGGCGTAAACAACGGAAAATTTGTAATCGATTTCCGATCGTCTCAAGTCCGGCATTCGCTGATGCATTCGTTAAGTGGTCGTTAACAATGCTCTTATTCGTCAGGCACATTCAAGGGACCAACAAATTTCATTGTGTCTTGTATTTCTCTGATATTCAAAAAGCTTTCGGTCACTATTAGGTTGTTCTGACTTTGGTTAAGCTTGTGTTTCGTGTACCGGGTCACTAATTTGTTCATTACAAAAGGCAATCAAAAATTGTTTTATCTGATAAGAATAGCGTATTCCAGAGCATTGAGACGGCACGAGGGAATGATTTAGACACCCGTTCTAGGAATTCTCATATGCTCAAAGACTCTTCGAGGTTGTTGTGTAAAAATTTTGGTTATCATTCGCTGACACTTTATGTTTTCACGTATTCGAATGCTAAATAAAGGTAAACAAATGTTCATGGTGTCATATGTTCAATCAAGCGTAACGCCGTGAGATATAAAGATAATCATCTCCTGTGAAATGCGCCTCCGACAATTTTCAGTTGGCAAAAGATTTTGAATCTTCGACAGCCTCTGCAAAATATACCTCACTTATTTTGTCTTCGTTCTGAGCTGTTGTACTTCGAGCAAAATGATTTTGAACAAACTTTGGCTCACAAAATGTGCGTTTCGTTACCATATGCAGAGGATATTTTGTTTCGTCTGTATGCAAATTTTTGGCGTCTGCTCACATAATCTGCTCACGGATTTTCTAGCCAGTTTATCGGCGGTAAGTTAAAAGCAGCTGTGATAGGTTATTTGCTTGTTTATTATAACAACGGCATGGACAACAGCCTTTTGAATTCCTTTTTACCGGTTTTTTATCCTTTGTTAACCACATGCGTATGCGAATTAGGGAAGCGATCTAGAAACAAAAGGTTCCGTGTATAATACGCAGGGCAAATTTCATGAAAAAATCTTAGGAAAAAAGTGCGCATTACACCCGGGAAAATACGGTAAACTGTTACTTGGTATTATGCACATGTCATCGGCTTCCCGAGGGGTCGACCCCCGGGTTAACCAGGGGGATTATAAAATCAGTCAAGCAAACTTGAGGAATTTTCCCGGGGGTCGGGGAATCTCTCAAGACAAAGTCCCCTGGGTGAGGTGTCTCTCAGCTGAAAATCCCCGTGACATCCTTTTCAAACTTGTTAATTCCCCCACCCCTAATCTTTGATCGTGAAATAATGTCAAGATTTCCCCCTAACCTTTGGCAAAGAATCCTATCCATCTCCTTGCATTCCCCCACATATCTCCCTGGTAGGTCCGGGGGTCGACCCCACGGGGAAGCCGATGACATGTGCATTACAGTATTTCTTGAACAAACTACTCATCTAATAGAGTGGTTTCAAAACTCCGATTCCACAACGTATATTAATCAATGAACAACAGTCAAGATAACGAATCAAATCGTAAAACAGAAAAATGTATTACACTGCATATCAAACCACTCTATAGGCTTGATCATTCCCTATATAATCTCCCTGACACAGTATCTTACTTACTCCTCGAGCTTACCACAGGGTGACTTTGATTAGTTAAATGAAATGACAAAATCAACGCGTAAAGATCACAGCCCGTCAACAACTTCTGAGGCACTAAAATAAACCACAAGAAAGAAAAATACTGAGATACTTTGAGAAACGAAGCAGATTTGTGCGGCTTATCAAGCGGCACTCCCGGCCCAGTGAAGATTGCGTGACAAGATCTGCAAGAAATTTTCAGAACAGCTATGAAATTCATAGCTGTTCATTCATGTCGTCGAGTATGCGACTGTTTGTAGAACGAATGTTTTGTACCACGCTTCGCCAACACAATAAACCAATACCAGTGTGTTAGACAGTTTTTGGCCTGTTTTAATGCTCAGTGTACTTCAAGCAAGAATGCCCTGCCGGGCGATAAATAATTATTCGCAGTCGCGCTAATCCAATTGTTAATCGCTCAGGGCACCGCAAACCGATAGAGCACAGCCTTGCTGTATAGGAAAAGGTCTCTGTATGGGTCATAACTTCACTTCCAATGTGAAACCACTAGTCTAGATCGAAGCTATGTTGCCCTCGCTTGACCACAAAAGGTCTCTAGTCTGGTTTCGCATCATGAACTCGTCAAGTCCTCGATTCGCTCATGCAAGTTCAATATGTTCGACAAATAGGATTCGTTTTTATCAAAGCTTATCACATTGGCATGAGATTTGCTCATTTTCAGGTCACTTTCCAGAAAGCTGGAATTTATATTCCCCCTGTGAGCTTGCGGGATCGATCGATAAGACCAAATCATCATCTACTCGTCGTTTAGCGCGTGAACCGACACAAAAGTAATGAAATCCAGTCTCCAAGTTGGCCAAAGTACTAATTTGAAACATCTTCAGTCCACCTGAAGACATCTAATCGTCCTGTGAAGGCTACAAAATCAGCAATCCTCCGGGCACGATGCATGCTGAGAGGGAGAACTGATTGGTTATCTTCGGGAACGATCGATGTACCGAGCACTCTCGTTCGGGGCCGACTAATTACGGAGTGTATTTACACCTTAGTGAGTGAGTGACACGCAGTGCCCACAATTACTCCTTCTACGCTTCGCGTATCCACGAGTTAAAAATGAGCAACAGCGTCTTCAGTATTTTAATATTTACAGCCAGATATCTACTCAAAAATTAATTTGGGGACAGCTTTAGTGAAAACTATTTCTAGTTAATCTTAATAGGCAGTAAATAGTAATTTTTTGCAGTTATAGTTCAAAAGATCATGGGTGAAGATAACATTAACATAAACATTAATGAATAAAAATCCTAACCATTAAAGGGTATCCAAAACAAAATTGCAAAATTTTACTTGGTCACTGCAGAGAAAGAACTACAAAGGTAAAAATAAGCCTGAAGCAATAATGCTATGTTGTTAACCTTTGTTTACTTTGTTTCAATTTTAATGCATGGCAACTGTAAATATGGAATAAGTAAAAACAATTGCATCTCAAACTTGAAAATATGAAAATGCTTGTAATCCTTTATTGGTCAATCTTTTTTAATATTGGCCCATGATTCTATTTAGTAGCCACAAATGACATATGTACCTGTATTGGTAACCACTGTTGCAATGCGAACAGCATTTTGATTTCCAATGTTATTCCCTGGAGGAGCATCATCGGGAGCATGGCATTCTATAAAGAAAAAAAAAGGGCCATTAAATCCATTGATAATTATCGAACTGTAATGTTACTCCTTCTCCCCTTGCTCTGTCAATTAGATGACTACCATAAAAGCTCTATTAAGTACCCCCTCTCTATAACCCCCCTCTCTAATAACCCCCCCTCCTTTTCTGGACATGATATTTTGTAATGAGCCCCTCCTATTCCCTCTTACGAAATCCACTTCATGCAGCCCAGTTGGTTTATTTTTAGACAAATAATACACTCAAACACATAATACTGTTTGTTGCTCTTTATTAAATGATCTTTACTAAATCAAAGTAGTTGTTTGAGTTTGGTACAAAAACTATCATAAGACGAAAACGGCGTGTTTGAGATTTTAAATAAGCCCCTACCCCTCTCTGTTAAGCCCCCCTCTCTAATAAGGCCCCTGTCAATGTCAGGCCTGAAATTGAATAAGCTCCCCGGGGGCTTAATAGAGCTTTAAGCGAAAAAGAAAACAAACTGCGGATATAAACATGACAAATGAACCACGCATGTTTTAAGAATTTAATTCATTGAACTTGACGTTTCGTATGCTACAACATACATCTTCAGTAGTGACAGTTATAAAAATTTGGGCGAATTTAAACATAAAGCGAAGTACTGGTACAGAGGTTAAAAATATACTACTAATAGAAACAATAACATCCGGCCAATTTAATAAAGCCAGAGTTTTTCACTGCCAAAATCATCATTTAGGGCAGGTTTTAAGCCCCTTATCAATAACGTCTCTTTTATCTTACAATGTAAATCGCATCGTTCATCTGCCAAAAATTCAAAGTGATCCGATTTGATGTTGTGACCAGTTGAGATTGTGTGATCAGCAACGGCGGAAGCGTGGCTTGTCTGAGTCAGAGCTCTGAAATGTTCTGTCTTCCGGTCATGTATATGACGCATTCCTTTTGCAAATGTAAAAGGCATCACAATCCCAACAAGTAGCTTTTATTTTTTGAGAGCGATTGAAGCGATATTTGTAAGGGAAAAAAGACTTAATACGACGAGTGTTTTGAAAAAATCCTTTAAGATTAACATAACCATAAAATTTACTAACACAAGATTTTAAATAGCCTCCTACGCAGACGTCTTTTGGCTCGTCACGCAATCTTTCCTCCCCAACAACGTCTGCTGAAACGAGCGGCACATTCCTTTCCCATTGTTAGCAAAGATCAGCCGGAGTCCACGTGAAAATTACTACAGAGCCAATCGGAGCTAGGTTTTTGTGCGATGTCAATCAAAAGCTGCGTTTAAAATGCTCCCTTGGGACCCCTTGAGGCGATTTAAGCCCGCCGCACACTTGAGGAAACAGCTGAGCAAAATGCCTCGCGAGGCAGATGGCTCAGCCGTTTCCTCATGTGTGCGGCAAAATTTTGGTGATTTTCGCCTCGCGAGGCCGTGAGATCAATATCAAACATGTTTGATATTGATCTCACGGCCTCGCGAGGCGAAAATCTCACAAAATTTCACCGCACACTGCCTCGCGAGGCATTTTGCTCAGCTGTTTCCTCACGTGTGCGGCGGGCTTAATGTTTCTCCCCGAAATCTCTTCCAAATCATAACCTTTATTATCCAAAAAACTTACATTGGAAATAATTTTTCCCCTGTAGTTCCATTATAATCCCGACTGCGAGCATACCAGTGTTCGGCAAGAGTTCTGTGGACATACCGGGCAGATTGGAAATGCCTTGGAAATCGATCTTTAAAAGTGTGTTTTTCTTGAGGGACGCGTTCGTCTGTTCCCGATGTGATAAGCTGTTACTTCGCTTCAAAAAAATTAAAGCAGACCTGCGAGCAGTTCAAGAGGAGATTAGGTTGGAATTTAAGGAAGCTGTAATAAGAACGACGCGATTACGGTGAGATTTTCCCAAAACGGAGGTGGACGTTTATACTGCGCTGATCGCACCTTCAACAAACGTACCGAAGCAACATCACTAAATCTGTCACCTTCCGTACCACTTTCATTTCTTTGCAAGAAGACAATGGCGAAAGTTCTGCATTGTTCTGAAGGTTGCGGAAGTCGATC
>JAEMWC010000591.1:177500-297500 GCA_016490735.1 Pachyseris speciosa
AGTAAATCATCCATGCAAAGTAATTGCGATCTACACCAGCACTATAGATGTCAACATTTCTTCCTAGGAGCGTGCGCGACAACCCACTTCACCTACTAGCAGCTTAGTATTCACCTAAGATTTGGCTCAGAGCTGCCATAATTAAAGATCGCGAACAAGTGCATTAATGAAAAGGGGAATCGGGAAAGTCCGGGAATGTACTACTCGGCCGATAGGCAACAACTGATGAGCTTCGCGGGGACTGCGCCAGGGATGTCTCAAAAACTTCTTGTTTCAATCTAAAACATTCGAAAGTTATGTTATTTTTAGCATACGCTTGTGAACGTGTCTTAAAAGTTGAACCCAGTTCAACTTTTGCGAAAACCTTTCCGATCGCTACGTGAGGGTACGTACATATAACGTACGTAAATACCAAGAAAAAACGTGGCATTGGAAATTGGGCAGCGTAAAGTGAACGCACGTAACCGCACGCGTAAACAATCATTTTTATGTACGTTTTTAGTTTTTACGTACGTTAACGTGCGTGGAAAAAAACGCGACAGTGGAAATCCACCTTTAGAATAATTTCAAAATTAGTGTTATTTCACCAGCGTATATTTTGGGAGTTTCGTTTCAGATGTGTGTTCGCTGCTCGCAGGCGCACGCTAAATAAAACAGAATATACGTTTTCTCGAGATCTGCTGCAATTCTTTCTTAAGAAAATCCTGGGAAAGACCGCCGTTTGTTTGAGACAGTTTAAGCAAGATAAAAAACATACAGACAGAGACCTGAATTAACTATGTCCGGTTTTAACAGTTATTTATGCGTTGCTATATTTAAACCACCTGGCTTCGCTACTCGTTCCACATCCGGCTTTCGAACCGAGGAAACGTTTCAACCTTATGCTCAGGTTTCGCTGCATGAAATCTCAAATGGCTCAGAGGAAAAATTACTTCCTCTTAAACAATCTCTTTTTTTTGTACTGATTATGTTAGATTCAGGACGATGTTGTAACAAGGCTGCATGTTCCTTATTCAAAAAGTCAATCCATCTCTGAATACATTAATTAATTTCCCATTTTCCACTCTCTCCTTCTTTTGGTCAACATTCTCAGAGGTAGCACCTTGGAGGTTGATTTTCACCCCAGCCTTTAACCTTTTTCGATTACTCCCTAAACAGAATCAACTGTGAACTCACAAGTGGACCGCATGGCCGTCGAAGGGAAGTTCTATTCTTAACATTAACATCCTTATGTCATTAAGTAAAAAGTATTGGCCGATGAAAAACCAAATTAGTTTCAACCATATGGAATCAAATGGTTTTGAAGAAAAAAAAAATGCACCTCTGACGCCTTTTCTCTGCTTAGTCATTATATTTATTACGCAAATGAATCCAGCTGATTCCATCGCTGTTGCCTGACTGCAGTGAGACGAGAGAGTTTAATCGGTGCTATTATTCATATTGAGACTGAGGAGTTTTCAAGAAAAAAGAGGTAAGTATTGTATGCAGGTGCTGAGGTTACTGTTGTGCCTTACTTAAATCAAGTTGGTTACCTGTGAAATACGTTTCCCTTATATGCTGGTTTTAAAACTTTGTCCGAGAAGCGTCCTGATCCATCAAACATTTTGCTCAAAACCAGTATACTTTTACATCAAAATAAGTCCTCCAATCTAGAACTGTAAAATGAAATGGAGTATTGACTTTTTCAGCCAGATCAACCTCAATCAGTGATCAAACTATTTTTTGTGTCCTTAAGGTACGTTGCGTGTTGTTCGTTCGTTTTCCACCATCTTCGAGGAAAATTAAGAAAATAAATTATTAAATAAACTTACAATGAACAAAATTCGTCATTTCTTCAAAAACAGAGACAATAGTCTAATTCTAGCTGCAAAATAATAATATTTGCTTTATTTGGTTTACCACAAGAGAAATATCTTGGACAATTTTAATTCGTGGATAGGTTTTTCTCCTCTCACTCCTCGTTCCTTTCTGTGGACCATCTGTGCTTGTTTGTGAAAGTTCCTGCCTTTTTTTTTATATATCTCGAAGAATTATAATTTCCCAATTACATAATTTTTTCCCTTTAACTTGCGCCTTTATTAGTACTACTAGCAACGTTTCTCCACTTTCCTAATTCCTTATTCGGAAAATTGTTCCTAATATTTTTATACAACCGTGAAAAATCTGTGTCAGTTTTGCAGAACATGAATGTTTTAAGCGTGCGTCAATTAACTTCTCAATACATGGGTGACAGGTTTTCAAGACAGTGGAGGGGGGACAGGGGTCGTGAGCCCGGGAGACTAGAAGGGATGGTGCTAGAGACGACAAAGAGGGGGGGGGGGAGAGCGAGTTCTAAAACAGCACTTGGTGGGGGAGAAATACTTTACCAGTGCCAGGGGTAACTCGTGAAGGTACAAGAGGCGGGAAATATTCAAAACTAACAAACTAAAACCTCTTGAAAGGCAAAACCGTAAATAAAGAATAATAGCTGGTTTTCTTTTTTCAGATCCGAACCAAGCCGTGACCAGACTATTTCTTCTCTCAGTGAGGTATGTTGCGTAATGTTGACTCATTTTCTACCATATTTTTTTAATAAAAAAGAAGACGATTAAGTAATTAATTATTAAGTAAGTAATTATTTTGATTAGAAAAACTTTATTACTTCGAAATTGTTGTAATACTGACTTGGGACCCCACAGGATCATGGGTCCCTGATTGTGTTTGGGGGCCATCCCTAACAAGGAGGAGCAGCCATGTTTTTTTTTTGTCTTAGTCGAAGAACATGAGGAGTTCAGTTTCTGAGGATCCTTCAGTCCTTCATCGACACCTGAAATTTATCAAAGGGAGATGTACAGGCTGTTTGAAGGGGTTCCTGTGAAAATTATGTTACATGATTTCCTGATACATGGTGAAGATCAAAGAGACATTGATAATAAGTTGAGAGCAGTGCTTGACAGCAGCAGAGGTTTGAAGTAGGTTTGAACCTCAACCCTAACGAAGTAAGCTATGCACATGAAGTGATGTTTGCCTCTTTCTGACTGGATGCCGCTCAACATCAACCGATTCAAAATACGGACAGTGGTTGGAAACTTTAAAAAGTTATCATTTAAAGGCGTCTAAACAGAAGGAGGCAATCAACAGGACGGTTTCTGGCCGGCACATAAAGATCTTCCTACGCATTTCGACCCTTTGGAAAATGTGGGATTTTGGTTTGCTCTGAGGGATAGCTCGGGACCGCTTCGGCGGATTTTCGATCGAGAGGCAAGAGAAAAAGCATGAATCTTTTGGCCTTTTTGTCGAGTGGTATGAAAGCTGAGCGATGCGATTTTCTGAGGCAAAAAACAAACGCCTTGGCGCTGGCTCTGTGCTGGAACCGTTCAAATCTCTTTTTACCCTTTCCGTTTCTTATGAGGCAAAGTTGACGGTGTAGACAAAATCAGACCAAATAAAAATATCACTTTTGAGGCAAAAGAACAACAGTACACCTCAAGTAAGGCAATTTAACGTATATTTAGCGATTCGTCCCTAGAGCATGAAAAATACGGAAAATTTGTTATAAATTAAGAAAGGGTTGTACAAACAGATTGTCTGGGTCCCCGGTGAGCTATGTTGGACACATAATCATCAGCTGTGTTGAAACAAGATCCTGAGAAGATCATAGCCATTAATGAAATTCCTCCACCCGCAGACAAGGAAGTTGTTCTCAGGATATTAGGAACAACCATTGAGCATAAAGCTGATCTACAGGGACCCATCTCACAGCTTAATCAGCAACATGCAGCATTTGTATGGGAAAAACCACAGCAAGACGCTTTTGACAGCCTGACAACTGTCATCACTACTGCACCTGTACTTGCTAATTTCGCAACAAGAAATAAAAAGTGCTAAATGTGGATGCAAGTAGCACTGGACGTGGTGCAATGATTATGCAACAAGGTAACACAATTGTATTCAGCTCCAAATCACCTATTACCAGTGAGAGAAGATATGCCAACATTGAGAGAGAGAGAGAGAGAGAGAGGGGGGGGGGAGATGTTACCTATTGTATGGGAAGCATAAAAATTAAACTTCACACTTACGTGAATGAATGGGTGAAGAGTCATTGTTGAAACTGTTTATAAACCGTAAGAGCCTACATTCAAGAAACACCACCTAATGATGCCCTTCCCAGGCTAAAATGATGCTTCTAAAACTCGCCAAGTATGATCTTGATGTGAGATATGTTGCTGGAAAGAAGCAAGTAATCTCAGACTGTCTTAGCAGAGCACCTCTCAGTGACACTGAACCAGTCAGTCAACCTAAGAATGTCATTAGAGTGCATCTTGTTGATGAAGTAGCATTTGAGAGCAGTACACTGAAGAGATTTAAAGACACTTCAAGAATTGATGAGACTTCCAAAGTAGTGATGGACGATGTCATGAAAGGCTGGCGGGCTAAAAAACAGCAAGTTGATGACTTTGCCACAGATTTCTATTCAAAGTACTTTGAAATAGAGCCACTTCACCAGAAAAATGCCACCTGTGTTATTAACAACTTTAAGAAGATATTTGCAAGGTTTGGGATCCCTGATGAGTGACAATGGTTTGCAGTACAGCAATGATGTTCGTTCTTCGCATGCGAAAATAACCACGACTTCTTCACGTCACTGGGGGTGTGGGGTGTGTGCGAAGGTGGCTGCTTAGGCCGATCATTGCAGGAACTGTCTTCCATGTGGTTAACATGGCCAGCCCACCGGAGCTGAGAGCGCATCAGGATGGCGTGGATGCTCTCCATCTCAGCCCGCAAGAGCACTTCCGTGTCTGGCAATTTGCCCAGCCACTTAAAGCGGAGCAAGGTTCTGAGACATCTCATATGGAAGGCATTGAGCTATCGGGCATGCCGAGTGTAAACTATCCAGGTCACGCAGGCGTAGAGCAGGGATGTTAACACAACTGCTCTGTATACTTCGAGCTTGGTGTCAAGGCTCAGTCCTCTGCGCTTCCAGACCTTATCCTTCAATCTAACGAAGGCTGCGCTGGCTCTTGCGATTCTGTAGGCCTCTCCCTTATCGATGTTGAAGGAGCGTGACAAAGTACTGCCGAGGTAGACAAACTTGCCTGATACGGCTAGTCGCTGACCGTTGACGGTGATTGTGGGGCTCGGTGTAGGGAGCTTCAGGCGCTGGCTGGGGCATGAACCTCTGTCTTCTTGGTGAAATCGTGAGCCCAAAGTCGTTGCAGGCAATTGGGAGGAGATGTCCATGCTTCCCTACATGTCAGACTGAGTGGAAGCATTCAGCGCGCAGTCGTCAGCGAAGAGGAAATCTCGGGCTGTGTCTTCATGCACTTTGGTCTTGGCTAGCAGTCTCCGAGTGTTAAAGAGTTTGCCGTCGGTACGATACCGAAAGCCAACTCCAATGTCACCGTCTCGGAAAGCGTCAGTTAGCATCGCGGAGAACATCACACTGAACAGGGTGGAGCCGGCACGCAATCCTGATTTACTCCATTGTTACAGGGAACGGCTGGGAGTACTCGCCGTCATCCTGCACTCTCGCGTTCATGCCATCGTGGAACTGCTGCACCATCGAGATGAACTTGGCCGGGCAACCGAACTTGGCCATGATCTGAAGATCATCACAAGAGCAATACCAGAAATTTATTTAACTGTAGCCATGGGGATCTCGCCATACTACAAGCTCACCGGAGTACCCACAATTGAATGATGCAGAGAGAGGCAGTGCACGTACCCTGAAGAAGGCTGCAACAGACCATAAGGACCCATTTGAGGGATTGCTGAAGTATCGCAATACACCTTTCCAAGATATAGGTGTGTCACCTGTTTAGTTACTGATCAGTCAGCGAACACGCACAATAATAGCTACTCGTCGAAGTCTCTTGTTACCCCAAGAAGTGGACCCTGACCAAGTTGTGAAAGCACTTCAACTTCGTCAGGACATTTTTAAGAGGAACTATGACAAACAGAGTAGAGACTTGCCTCCACTTGAGGTGGGGGACAAAGTGCGAATTAGTCCAAATCGGGAGCAACAGTGGCGCAAAGCAGAAGTGTTACCAAGGTCATCCCCTGGAAGATGAACAGGGGCTTATCTACAGAAGAAATAAGAGGCAGATCATCTCAGTTCCCAATGATCAATTCATGCATCCCCAGCTGCGTCATGCTTTGGCTTCTCAGCTTGGCGCTCCCCCAGAAGTTTAAATTTACCTGAAACTGAGGAACGGTCACTCAGAAAAGAAGACGCACCGGTGAGAATCAAGGTACAAGCACAAAATCCACCAATTACTACGAGATCTGGAGGAGAAGTCAGGAAGCGAGAACGATTCATTGAATCCTGCTAGAGGGGAGATGTTGTAATATTGCTGACTGGGGACCCCGCGGGTCCATGAGCCCCTGATCGTTTCGGGGCCACCCAAACAAGGAGGAGCAGCCATGCTTTTTATATCTACACAATGTTATAATTATTATTTTATGCAAATTAGGCTTTTAACTATGCCTTAATATCCCTAAGTAATTTTATATGCTGTGTGTTTATGGTCGAGCGGATATATCTGCGTCTTTTGAGCAGGAGACCCAGGTTGGAATACCCGCTGACTTTGCGATTTTGTAATTTTACAGGGTTATATGTTGATAAGGATTCTATGGATTGTTATTGCGAAAAAAAAAAACACAGACTTCGGGCATCATTATAAGCATAATGCGCTTAATGTAACAAGTACAGACTTTCCTCCTTTGTTTTGTTTGGCGCTACTAACATGAGGGTTACACTATTTTTGTAGTACCCAGTTATGGCTATCAATCGTATAATTATCGCTCCAAAAAATATTTAATTTTTTTCTTTTCTTTTCCTTTTTTTATTTTATTTTATTTTATTTTATTTTTTTTGATAACCACCTAGGAGAGCAATGTCTGGACAACATAAAGTCGTTTGTGGTAATAGTAAAGGAATGTATTTATATATGGGTCATATCGCATAGTCGGTGCGCGATTTTCAATTCTTCTGTTGGGTGAGATCCGACGTCAGCATTTAAACGCGCCGCTAGCAGCTACCAGTCTACATTTTGATCTCGCCCGCCAACCCAACCCACTCATGAATGTGAAAGAAAGAGATAGACCACACACCAGGGACGACGCCTCTACTGTTTTCGAACAGTGCGTGGGTTCCTTAACGTCTCATAGATTATTAGGAACAAGTGTCGTTATCTTCCTTGTCAGGGAAGATTAGAAAATGTGACCATTTGCAGATGTCATTACCATAGCAGCACTTTCTCCTCAATTATATAAAGACCCTGAATGCTGGTCTGGCAGAGGTGTAAACATGGGCCGACCGCGCGCACGGAAGTCCGGTGTCTACCAACTGAAATAACCGGTCGGCGGATAACTTTTTTTTGCCTCGCACCGCTTTCATTTTAAGGACCATGTGCCTTAGATTCTTTTAGTTTCCTGTAAGTTTCTACGTATGTCGAATTAAAATTTCCAAGAACTTTCACTTTACTCGTGCAATTGGTACATTAAAAGAGAGTTTTCCAACTTCCTGTTTGTTTATTCGGAAAATTAATCGGAATAGTTGAAAGCTTGTTTTCTCTGTTTCCCTCTAGGTCAAAGTAAACAGCGTCTGGGTTAGTCCTCCAATTTTCCTCTCTCAAAAGGATCGACTAGGTGACTCAACAAAATTCACTAACTCACTGCCTCACTCAATCCCAAATTTCTCTCTTCATTGCTTCGGTTGCTAAAAGATATAATGGATTTGCTGATAGACACAACTGACATGTAACGTTTGATGTGGCGAAGCTAATACATACATTTGAGTAGAGTGTCGGCAGTTGATCCTACCGAGCTTTCAACTTTGTCGAGTTGCGAATTGGATTGAGATGTTTAATCCTAATAAGAAAACGAAAACTCTTCTCTCTCCTTATTTTCTGTCCTCAAACCACGGGCACCAAAATAAAGAGAATGATTATTCACTCATTGTCTGCTTTGAATTTCTTCAGGCTGAGATGCACCTTGCAGTCTTTTTGCTGGTTGTGTCGCTTGCTCCTACGTGTGTCTGTAAGTAGTTGATGTAAAAGATAATACAATCTTGTAGTCTTAGAAGAGTATTGTAGTGACTTTTGTTTAATTAACCAAATTGGAGGCATGCTAGTAATAAACCTGGCCTGTCTAACCGCAAAGAATTCTACAAAGACCAAAGCAAAAATGGAAAACGCAGAATAAAAAATAATGACCGTTGAGTCAAATAAGTTGTTACGTGCGGCTGTCCGTAAATATTTCCTGCAAAATGAAAAATCGAGACCTCTCAAACTCTACCAGAATAGACCTTATCAAGGTTTCAGACGCCATCTTGACGGCTAAGTAAACAAAAGAGAAATTAGAGTCTTTGTATGCAAATTCGTTGTCAAAAATATGCGTAAAGCGTCTGTTTCTCAGCAAAAAATATATTGCTAATTAATAGTTATACGATAAGGGTTCGACGGACAAAATTTGAGGGATTTAGCCGTACCAGATAACGTTTCTCTGGCTTTTTGAATTTTTCCATACATTTGTTTGTAATTTTTTGCCGTGGGCTGAAAAATTCGCGGAAAAGTAATAGACTAATGTATGGAAAAATTCAAAAAGCCAGACAACGTTGTCTGGCACAACTAAGTCCCTCAAATTTTGTCAGTGGAACCTTTGCCTAGTACCATTAATTAACAATATAATATTTTTGTGAGAATACAGGAGCCTCACGCTTTTTTTTGCAACGCGGAATTGCTTACAAACGCTGTAATTTCTGTACTGTTTGCCTACCCGCCAAGATGGCGTCTGAAACCGTGATAAGGTCTATATAGCCTTAGGTCAATTTTTCTGAACAAAAATACTTGTTTGCTCGAACGGCGATATAAACATCTGTTCCGAGGCGTTCAAATCAGCTTTCCCAGGGTCCACAAACTCATTGCTTGCACCAACCCTAAAATGTAAAAAAGGTGAATGTAAACATTGACTACCTCACTGAAAATGACGCATGTTAATGAACATTTTGTTATCTAATTTGTCGTATTTCACAACATAGGAAATATTTAAAGTGCACCTAACCCCAAAATTTTTTCGCCTAAATAAATCTACTTATCATTCAAAGTATTTCGGCGAAAGAATTATTGGATTTGGTTGAATCCTCGATTTTTTATGGACGGCAAAAGTCTGATTCAATTTGTTGCACGGCCGAGTAAAAGGGAGTCGGAACGAAAAGATAGCTTCTCAGTCAATCTCTGTTTTTGCAAGCGTTTGATGGGGTCATCGAAGCACACATTGGAGGGTAAAAGCCTGGCTGTAGTCAAAATTGTGTTGGAATCATGTCCCCTCGTCCTCGGAGACAGAATCAGGCTATGTGTAGGGTGAAGATCAAATTAACTTCATTTCTGAAGTGGAACTAGAACGGAATCGGCGAGGAGCTCGAAGGAGCCTCATGACCAGGAATGGACAGCAAGATTCGCGGAAGAAGGGAGGACGAAAAAGATAAGCCTCGTGGTTCTGTGTACCCTGCTGGTGAGCAAAAGCTTTGATTTAACATTTCGATCTTGAACGACCGAGTACCCGTGCATCGGCAATGGGAATTGTGCAGCGGTTTGAAAACAATAATTGTTATTTTATATAGACGGCGCACATCCGACTTTAGATCGGTATTTTAAACGAACATCAGCAATTAATTGTGGAAGTGCCTATTTATGGGGAGTCTTTATTTATGGTATCTATTCAAAGAAGGCAAAGATAGATTTGACAAGAGAACGGAAAGTGAGCTCAGCTGACGCGAATTACGTGACTTGAGGATTAGCTGAACTTCTAGTTATCCTCAGGCAGTACTGTGAACGAAGTCAAGGCAAGGTAAAATAAATATAAATAGAGCTTACTGCAATTAAAATTTGAGGCTACGTATCCGTCTAACTGTTGGTTAGAAATAAGCGAACGCAACTTCGCGATGCGAGAATAATTTGCATATATCCGATGTAAACAAACGAGACGCGATTGGATATATTTTAATACATGTAGCTCCATTTGAACATGAAGTTCGAGTGGCACCATCGTCTAAATCAACTGAATTCGGTGAAGTTAATCAATTTGATTTGTAAACACTTCAAGTTTTCTTAGCAGTCTACAATGTATTGATCAGTGACATGGGCTTCTGTCAGTGAATTAGCATGGCCCCTGAAATATATTTTGATTGTTGATGTTGGAAACCGGTTTTAATAGAGCGCTTGTGTCGAAGACTGTAGACTCATGAAGCCGAAAAATTTAGAGGAAGTTAGATTGATGAGGTTTTCCTAAAGGTACATATCGAGGAACAATTATTTTAGCTGCCATTACATTCTGGACTACTTTGTGTCGCTGCGGTTAATTAAATCCTTTGTGTATCCGATACGCAGCACACCGAATATCACGATGCATTGGAAACGTGGTACATGCACATGTTTGGGTTGTATCACTATACAATAAACGAGTTTTAAAGAGGAGATCTTTTCACTGAGCGGACTCATTGGAATTTTCTGTTTTCACCGCATAAAAGGGCATAAAATGCTTGTGAGATCAGCCGATGGGAATATGTTTATTTCACGAACAGCCGGTCTGTTTTTGACTCATTCGTTTGCAAAACATCAAATCTTCTCTTAGGAGAGAAATGTTACATGTGACAATACTAGGAATATAAATTATCGGTTAAAATCATGTCTTATTTGCCCTCAGAGTTAGAATTATTGAGCTTCCTTCAAAGAACTTTGTAAGCGCAACCGAACTTCCGTTCCCGGGATGACGTCATACAAGGGCTGAACCCAATCTCCCCATAACTCGGTCGTGAAACAAAATGGCGGCGTTTTTGGTCGCAATTTCGAGACTTTACCGGGGCACAGAAAAGCGAAGATTCAACCGAATGAAAATTTTTTTTCACGGTTGGGCTTCTAATTCAGAGACAAATCATTTAAAATGAAAAAAAAATTGGGGGTTAGGGGCACTTTAAGGGATTTTTTAATTAGTTTCAAGGATTTTGCCGATTTCGACGGGGCAAAACCCGCAAAATTGTCGCTTGTTAGATGGTCTGTTGCCACATTAAGTTCGCCCAGCGAAAAAGCAGTAAACCGCAATAAGATGTTTGGGCTTCTAAAAAAACACAAACGTCAAACGTCAAAACATGCGATTTCGAAGCGTAAAGTAACAGTGTGCTTATCAGAATAAGATATCGGCCATTTTTCCAATAATAATCTCCTCAATTTGAAAGAAAGTGTAGTTCTGAATAATATTTCCTTGTTTGCTCCTCAGGATGTTTGAAATTCAGAGATTGGAATTTTTATCGGTCATCTTACCACATGCAAATTCTGCTTCGCCGCTCACAGATGACACACACACAAAAAACATGCAAACAAACAAAAAGACCTCCAGGACCCAGAGTAAGCCAAAGTATGTAAGGTTTTTACAAAATTTAACAATTTGTCCCGACGCGTCCAAGCCCGTGGCAAGCATAAAATAAACTTTTATTGGCCAACTTTACAATGGATTTTATCAGGAATCAATCGGTATATAAAAAAAAAACCTCACACACTATTTCAGTCAATTACCCTGGATAATATAGTCCAGTTTGTTTGGATGTCCGTAGTAACGCAAGCGCTATCAACTGGGTTGAACAAACATTGTCAGTTTTTCTTTTCAATGCTTGCGCTCGCCTACCAAAGCAAAACTTGTTAACGTTGGAGTTATTTTCAGCTTCTGAGGTTTGGCAAGGTTGTAATAATAACTCCGTCTTCGCTGCTGTTTAACTGGATGATGTTTTGCCACTGAGAATCTTTAATTGAAGAAGCTTCCTCGGTGGACGTAGAAAGTAAACTATAAAACTTTCAAGGCAGTTTAGGGTTTTGCTTTTGCTTAGCCAAGCGAGGATTTCGGTGTGATATGGTGCTTTTATACAGCCCTGAGTTTAGAGTGATTGTTGACTGATTCAGGGTGATTTCAGGGTGATACTACCTTTTTGGTATTTCTACGGACATTTATGTCAAAATAGGCCATTTCTAAATTACTTTAGGCCTCTTTTTTCAAAGTGGGCCTAGTGTTCAACCATTTGTATGAAAATGAGTTTAATTTGAATGTGAATAAAACCTTAGTTTCATGTGAAGAGATGAGCACCAGGACTCACTTTCAAAAAGAGGTCAAAGGTAATTCGGAAATAGGCTATTGCTTAGCAATGTTTTCGTTTTGGTAGTTTTTGACCAACGTTAAATGTCGCATCTGGAAGTGATAGCCCTGGGGATGAGGATTGTTTTAGTGCTTTCGTTTGCTTACAACTTGATTGTTTAGTGCACGAAATTCTGTACATAAGACAATTAAAACCTAGTCTCAACGTGCAGTCGGATTCAATACTGACGAAAGTATTCTTGTACTTTTCTCACTCGCTACGACCTTTATTATGTTAACTTGGTGAACCATTTGTCTCGCATAACAGTTTCCTTTTCATTTACTTTGACAATGACGTCATGATGACACCGAAACGTCGGTTGTTCTCGCTAGTTTATATTTGCTTATGTATAACAAAGCCTGATAAAAATCGTTTATCGGGAGCTATTTACATTAGCGTTTTCCGATTAAGAGGAACTTACTAAAGATGGTCTCATATAATGATCTAAAGAGAACATATCTGCGAAAGAGGATAGCAAGTGATGCAGATATAGATTAAGTAAGGCCCCGGCCAAACGGGGCATGTTTGGAAACCAAACATGTTGATGTTTGCCGGAAGCACTGGCCAAACAAGTAAACCATGTTTAATCGCACAAATATCAAACATTCAGACGCAAGGCCTTTAGAGCCATCGGTGAGTTAGGTACGTGGCAGTCCCTGGAAAAAAGTATGTTCCACAGGTATGGAGTGTTCCAAAAAGTTCGATTATCCGTTTGCTTCTTTATTCAATCTTCTTTAACTTTGTTTCAGCTTCTGATTAGAGGTTTCTTCAACTTCAACTTCAGTCACGTCGACAAAACCTTTTTCCTTGTTTGCCATTTTGACAATTAGCTGACGAGATAGCGCAGCACGTACGGGAGCAAAACATGTTGGAAAAAACGAACCATATGGCAAAGAATGAGGGAGATGCGTGTCAGTTCGTAGGAAATTAAATTTTTTTTCATACCTCTCTAAACTTTTCATTTAGCCTGTGAGCAAGCTCTCTCGGGAAGGGAAGGGGGTGGGGGGTGGGCGTTGAGGAGGGAAAAATGCTTCCTGTGGCTTCCGCATGTCTGAGCTGTCAAAATTTGGCCAATCAGTGCAAACCGGAAATATCATATAAACATGTGAAAGACAAATATGGCTGCAAAATACTTAAAAAGCAATCTGTTTTGAGCAAAAACCAAACCCCCTAAGTGCCAACGATTACTGTAGATACTGCAAAGTTTCCTTGAAAGTACGCTACGGAGACTGATTCGTGGAAGTCGATTGCCACAGAAAATTTGTTTCCTCTGTCGAACAAGAGAGGACACGAAGGGACAATTTGGCACACGCATCGGGAATCGTCGCTGAAAAAAAACCCTCACTTTCTGAGAGACTCCGCCTACCATGTGCTACAGAAATGCGAAATCCTAGGGAAAGCTTCAGCTTCAGTATTGAGGCCACATTGAACTTGGTAAATCCAAAGTTTGCTGTGCCGGAGAGTGAGGTGTTGACAAAGTGTTTGTCGATTACTTTCTTGGCTGATCCAAACAAGAGATTTAACTCGCTAGAGATTAAATCCTTCGGCAACTGAAGCAGCAAACATCCCCATACTTCGGGCTTCGGCGACCTGGTCTTCGATCAGAATACAATCGATATTGTCAGAGGACGACTTCTTTCGATTGCAGCAGCGGCAGCAAAAACTTGATAAGTCCTGCTGAGTACATAAGCTTACTTTTGCCAAATCCTGTAGGCAAAACAGCGAGAATATCTTTGCTGTGAAGTACGTTATCGACTACCAGACGCTGCTCTGGTTTCAAATCCAATGGACAGTTCACGTGTTTTGAGAAAGCCTCGCGAATACAAATGTCTCGCCTCCGTGTGGATTCCTTGCCACAAGGCATGTCCGTTAACCAAAAACGCGTAACAAAAGAATATTCGCAATAATTAATAAATGACCGAATACGCGCAGATCACTTTTGATTGAGACGATAACAGGTACGATTGATTTGTCGGTAGACTTTCAGCCCTTGAAACCTGTCACCTGTTTTGAGTTTCTTCTCATGATCACATCGATCGAGGATACGCTCATTTAAAGGGACTATATCAGCCAACGCGCATGCGCGAGTTGGTCAGAAAACTTTTGAAAACGTTGGCCTAACTTTTTCAAATCCTGTCGAAGGTTCCAAGTCGTCGATTTCATCTGTTTGAATCGCGTTAATCTTGAGGAAAATTGAGGAAGTTTTTGCTCACAATCAGTCTTGAGTAAATACAGATGGTGTTTGTAGCAATATTTTTTTAAGATTTGGCTTTGGAAGAATTATTTTCATGGCAATGTGATGTCTACTAGCGGCGGTCGTCGTGCTGGCAGCGAACGAAAGAGAATTTACAACAGCAACGCCATCAGACGCAAAGTTTGGGAACGAGGAAATCACAAGATTGGCTGGATGTTTAATTTCTTGGGTCTCGGCGAAATTAAAGTGCGGTTGTTCCACCGATTCCAAGTTCGCGGCGCATCTTCTTCTATGCTTTGCATTTGATGAGACATTCAAGCTTACCGGTTTGTTTTGACATCACTTTTCTTTGTGCCACAAGTACATAAATTGGTGCAATGCACTTTGCAGTTTTACAGGGGCAACCATTGGTATTTGAGGTAGTTCTTCGAGAACAAAGATTCTTGCAGTTGCAAGGACCGGCCTAAAACCCAAAGGAAAAAAAAAGTAAGTCACTGTCATCAGATGATGCCATCGATCCGAAGAGAAAATCATAGCAGTATTCACGTCAGACAACATACAACACGAATAAACGGGGTAATCTCGCCACGCTAAACTCGCTTTCGACGACAGCAACGTCAGTTTCCATGATTTCGAAAAAACAGGCACTTCAATTCTTTTTTCCGCGTTGTATGAACGTGTTGTTGGCATGTAGGAAACAATGGCAGGCGTCCGGGCGAGGGAGACTGCTGTGATGAGCTTTATGCAAAATAGTGCCAGCCGGTCGCTACTGCGCATGTCTCACAACTGACATAGTCCCTTTAATACGTTTTGGTGAGTACAGCATTTTCATTATAGGGTGATTTTATACCATTCGCGTTGCTGGACCACATTTTCTGCCCGGCCTCGCGTTTCTACCAAGACAAAATTTGGCCCTACGACATTGATAAGGGAAGGGGGATGGGTGATCTATTTTGCGTCGGAATTTAGTGTAGTGTCTCAAGTATTTTTCCAACAGGGTGTCTGATTTATGAACAAGATTAAACATAGCTTTCTAGAAGTGAAAGCTGACTACATGGCTGCAGGAGAGTTATTTATAAAGTTGAAGTCTTACTCAAGAGAACTGCAGACTTGTTAGCGTTCTAATTGATCCGGAAGTGAGCGCAGAAGGTGCCTTGGAATTGGTGCAGTTTTGAGTTTGTGCGTTTTGACACAAGAGGCTACATTCGATTTCGCTCTGGAGCTGTAAAAGACTTTGGCGGCAAGCTGTTTGCTATTCGTAAGGGTACTGGCGATTTAACTCGTATCGAAAACGTTGCTGATGTAGCATAGAGATATTGCATGCCTACCGAATTTTGAAAAGAAAAAGATGACTGCGAAAGTTGCCAGCCTCCGTTCACAGTACACCAATAGACGCAAGGTTCTCTAGGCTAAGCATGAAAGCGACACCAAAATGTCTTTAAAAAGGAAGGAACTTTTATCTCCTTTTTAAAAGTGAACCTCTATCAGTATTTCGTTTTAGCAGAAAATGATTTGCTTCATCGGAAAGCTTCCCCGATGGCTTGCCCTTTATACGGCACGCGGTCACAGAAGAATGTGTGCTCGTGTTAATTTCCACGAACGTAAACAAACCCTTATATGGTCGATCTAACACCGGTTCATACATCATTTCTGAAAGCGAATAGACCTACGTCACCTAGTTTTACACTTCTCTACATAGAAATGTGTCCAAAAATTCCGTAAAAACCCAAAAAACTTTCCATCGGTCCTTCATGACCATTTGCGCTTTTTTTCCCGCTTGCTCTAATGAAACACTAAAAATAGCAGCCATTACGTCATAACCGCAATGCTGCAAAATACACTTTGAGCGTTGGTTATTTGTAAGCCTCATAATGCATGACATTGAATCACCTGTTTTTACAATCACCTCATAACATCACAAAAGTATACCACTTCATCGATTGGGTACGTAACAGAACGCCCATACAAGGACAACTCATTCAGACAACCAGTTGCAAAAATGCTGACATACTTCCAATAAAAAAAAAAACACTTTTCTCTTAAAACTGTCCCCTGACAGTTGCTACACGACAGGCCAGACTCCCCTCCTCCCCCTCCCCTAAGCAATGTTGCTGGACCACATTTTCTGCCTGGCCTCGCGTTTCCACCAAGACAAAATTTGGCCCTACAACATTGATAAGGGGAGGGGGGTGGGTGATCTCTATTTAGTCGGAATTTAGTGTAGTGTCTCAAGTATTTTTGCAACTGGTTGTAGCTGTTGTGTGCCCAGCAAAATGTTGCGGCGAAATCGACGTGTAGATTAGCATACGAATAGGCGTCATGTATTCCTTGAATGGACCATTTCGGATCGAGTTGCGCAGCGAACTGCGGCGAGTTTCAAAATTTAACCAATTTGAGATTGGCCATTTGTCCAAGTTTGATGCTTTTAGGTTGAACAGAAACCAAGTTATGGACTTTAAAACATAGTTCAAAATCCATACAAAAGTCACGACACGACACGACACGACAGTTACCAGTCACAAAATGTTGCAATTTTGAGGCTGCGTCCCCCAGAACCATATAAACTCTTTGAAATATTTTCAGTTTTGTGAAAACTATAAAATCCCGCCATTCACCTACTATTTGGAAATAACTGAGGTGAAAATCACTTTGTTTCCCCATTTTTTACGAATATCACAGAAATCGTAAAAAAATATTCAAGAGTTTATATGGTTTTGGTGGACACAGCCTCAAAATGTATCCTCTGCATTCACGAGCTGCTCCACAGGAGCAATTTTTGTGGCTACTGTTCCTATGGCAACAGTAGCCACTTTAATTAATTAAATGTGACTGATCATCGCAGTTATGAACACTACTTAAGCAGTAGTGAAAATAGAGCCTGAAACAAAATTCAGGCTTGTACGGGATTTGAACCAACGAACTCTGCGATACCGGTGCAGCGCTCTACCGACTGAGCTAACAAGCCATCTGGGAGATGGTCGTTTTGTTGGTTCGTAATATACCCGTGAATGGTGAATATATGAGAATGACCATATGAAAATCATATATTTGAACTGCGGATTAATGATTAAATGTGACTGATCATCGCAGTTATGAACGCTACCTACTTTTTTCAGGCTCTATTTTCACTACTGCGATGATCAGTCACATTTAATCATTAATGCGCAGTTCAAAAATATGATTTTCATATAGTCATTCTCAAGTATCCACCTTGCTATTACTTCTGTTAGGAAGTAAGTTAGTTCGGGTGACAATGGGAAAGTGTTCAGAAATGCGATCAGTCAACGACTCGTCCTTGATACTTACACCGTTGGTTTATAGTTTCCATGTTGCAGGATCGAGAGCCTGACTTTTAGTATGGTTTTGGAGGCCTATCGTCGGCATAATTCGATCAGTCATCGGGTGGAATCACTCAACTCGAAGCATTCGTTTAATAGCCTTTCGTCCATCGATGCCTGCAGGGTAGTAGTTTGATGCTCGTTTGCTCTTAAAACTGGGCACAGCTCTCACTCAGAGTCTCAATTACCTCCTCACAAAGTATCCTTGTTATATTACGGTGGGCTAGTGAGATTGAACAGGAAAGTGCTAATCGCGACTGTGTTGTGTTTCTTTGAAAGCGACACTAATTGTCACAGACGTGTGCCATGCATGTGGCCCGGGTTCGATTCCTGGACTCAACGTCATATGTGGGTTGAGTTTGATGTTGGTTCTCTCTCTGCTCCGAGAGGTTTTTCACCGGTTCTCCGGTTTTCCCCTCTCCTCAAAAACCAACACTTCTAACTTCTAAATTCCAATTCGATCCGGAGTACTAGGACGTTTAATACATGAGCCCCTGGCTCAGCAGATTGGGTAACCACTCCTCACCCTATCGAGCTTATAATGAATAAAATTAATATGATTTGATTTTTTTTACAGGGCCCCCATCTTTTTTTATTTTTTATTTTAGACCGCCTCCAAATTTCTACGGCAACGATCATTCAATAGCATCTCGCCAAAGAAAGAGAGTAATTGACAGCTGTCGAGACGGTTCTGAAGTGACTCCGCCCCCTCATATCCTTCATTCCTTGCCGTGAGCATCACCTACCAAACACGAGAACAAAATCTGTTTCAAGTTGTTGATGTTCAAATTTTAACAAACACTATCAAACAACATCAAACATGACCAAAAACCGACGCCAAACAGTAAAATTTTTAGTTTTTGTTTGGTCACCAAACATTCCCGTTAAGCTGACCCTTTATACCTGAAGTGATAGATCTTTATAAACTGAGTCAATGTTTCCAGTTAAGTCTGATAACAAATAAAATATGCGAAGAAGGAAAAATAAGTCCTCTAGACTTCCACGAGACTTTATTCTTTATGTTCTCCCAACAGATTTAAGACTTTCCGAATAATGTTTTGACTGATTTTCCGACTTATCTTCTGACAGATTCTCTTTCAAATCTACAACAACATGTGTAAAGTAGAATTCCGAGATCAGATTTCAATCAAGACATCGTGCTCCGATTGGATGACTAAACAAAGAGTACAACTCACGTGCGCATAACGAAATCTATTTCTGACAAAGCATACCTTGTCCTATTTTGATTACTGTTCTTGTCTTTTCTTCACTGATCCTTGTGAAAAATGGGAAAATCAGGCAACAAGTGTCTTTAATTTGTTTGTTTTATTATTTTATTCATGGCTTTCAAATGCGCTCCTATAATTACTTAAATTTCCTAAATTAAAAAGTTACGAAAGCTTTGTTTCTATAATGAGGGAGGAGGAATTCGTAAAATGATGGCAGGTGATACAGATTAGGTAATGTTCATAAGTATGTCTTCATTGGTCCTCCCAGAAGCTTAAATCATGGGCAAAAGTAGTACAGACGCCCCCTAAAAAAACCTTGCTTATTAAACGCGTGAGGTTTCTAATTGTAACCACCTGCCAGTATCCACGTAGCGTATTTACTCGGGATACCGAGTTATAAATCATGTTAGATTTCGGTCTTTTTTTCGTCTTCCTTTTTTTTTCCTGTGCAGCAAAGTGCACAATAGGAAACACGTGGCAGTGTTTTCATTGGCTAATGCACAGTAGAAGGCACGTGGTGGTGTTTTCATTGGCCAATGTACAGTAGAAAGCACTTGGCGGTGTTTTCATCGTCGTCCAAGGTACAAAGCTTTGCGTCATTATTAACTCTTAAATCAGTTTTACGTGCTTTGCTCCTACCAAAACAAACGTATATACCTTGTGCGAACCCAAAACCAAAACATTTTCAATTTTCAACCGGATGGTTTTCATTCAGCTTGCATCTACTCCTGCATCACGAGGTATCCCGGGTAAACGCTCATAGAGCGTCTTGTTCAACATTGAAAGGAGGGAGAAGGCGGGGTGGGGGGGGGGGTGGGGGTTGGTTGTCGACAAAAAAGAACTTCTTTCAATTACGGAAGGACGCTGATAGAAAACGATTGTTTTGCTCAAATGTGTCAACACTTTTGTCCATGATTGTCTGAAATTGCATTTTAGTGAAAACAAATGGAACTTATGCTGCATCTTTATTGAAAGTACTGAAATATCTTTAACACAGCGATTAAAACCGTCTAGTTGTAGTTTAAGTCAGGTTTTGCTTTAGAGAAACGCAGGACAGCTTTCCACAGACTCGTTTCCAGTCGCCGCGAATTAGCGGCCGCTTCAGTGCAGGTTTTTACTTAGTGATCTCGTTTGGTACAAATTGAGCCCACGTGCATTAGAAAACAGCCAGTTGTCTACGTAAGAAAATACGGGAAAGTAAAGACCCACTTTCACGTCCATGTAGATTTTGATCCCCGAAATTTGTCTGAGTGATCTTGCTGATACCAATCGCAGTGATTGAGTTCAGCAGTAGAAGTCTCGCTTGACGCAAGCAGTAGTTTTATGGAAATTGGACAAATAACACTTCATGATATTCAGTTTTTTCCTGATTTTAACCCCCCAGCCTACAAAACCTCGGCGTGCCTTAGTTTTGTAGGCTGGGGGGAGGGGGGGAGGGGGGGGGGTTAAAATTTGGAAAAAAAAAAGAATATGGATGAAGTGGTGATTTGTCGAATTCCCATAAAACTACTTGATGAAAGCAACAAAAGGGAAGGGAGTTGGAAGGAAAGGGGCGGGGGAAGGGGGAAACGCCCATTCAGAGAGTGGGCATTGCTGTGTTTCGTTCGATTTTATTTCGAAATATATACTGCACCAAAAGCCGGCATAGAAATGGATATCAAGTTGTTGCGCGTTATCACAGCTGTTCCAGAGGTCAGGGAAATTAATCTCAAATTCTTCATTTGCAGAGCAATGGAAAAAAAGAAAGAAAAAAGGGTGGGTCCTTGCTCGTGCCGAACTTTTGAAAACCTTATCGCAGTTAATAGCCTTTTGAACATTTGAGAAGCTGGTACAACAAAAATGATTACTTGGTTTTACACAATTGTTTTGATCGTTGTTGACGTTTCTGTTTAAAAATTGAACAAAGAAGTTCGAGACACTGCGCGAGAAGTTTGCGAAGTTTTTGAAAACTGGAAACCCAATTGAACATTGGTGGCCCTGCGAAATTTGTGTGATTTTTCTTAACCCCAAGAATGCATTTAGAGATTGGACATTTTTGTGTATCGTTCCATTTTACTCTGGAATATATTCTGCGGAGGCTTTAACCGGCTTTGGTGGGCTGCAAGGTATTTATTTTGAAATTCTGTGAAGAAGAAACCTTTGCGTAACCTCTTTTAAAGAAAACAGGAAGTCTGTTATAAAATAACCTTGGCAACCAACACCATGACGTTATTCAGATCTGTTTACACTCCTATGGGCTTGAAAAAAGTTAAGCCTTCAGGAATTTGTATTAAAACAAAGACGGGGGTGAAGATAAAACTGTTTTTTTTTACTCAGCCATTGCATGACGCTAAATATAGTTTCAAGTGCCAGCTGTTTTGAAAGAAAACCACCTGCCGTTGATTGTTTGATTTCACACAGTTGTCTGAATTATTTTTTATGTTTTTGTTCCGGAGTTGAGCAAAGAAGTTCGAGACATTTCTCGGAACATGTGTGAAGTTTTTGAAAAAAATGGACACCCAATTAGACATTTAGTGGCGATGTGTATCGCAATTAATTTGTTGGAGATACTTATTCAAAGCCTTCCTCCTGAACTGCAAGAGAAGATTCTCGGTCATGTTTTGACTGAAATGATTGAACGTAAAAAACTCAGTGGCTGAAATTCATGAAGAAATTCAATGCGCCCCTTATTGTGAAGTGCTAGAACAAATCACCAAAGTCACAAAATACAGAAAATGTAATTTCTTTTGGCGCGGAGATCTTTGTTACGAATGGTTCAAGAATTGTGTGGAACATTGTTACGAGTTCGTTTTGTGACCGGAGGAATGTAGTTTGAAATCCAAACAGAACGCAGGGATGTCGGAACAGCAACAAAGAGATTTATTCCACAAGAACGTCGTGATTACTGCTTAAGACACTTTTACACATTCTCAGCTCCTCCTGGCTTAAGTATTAAAACGCGACCTCTGTCACACTTAAACACGGCCTCTGCCAAAGATAAACGCGACCTCCGTCACACTTGAATAAACACGGCCTCACCGCTTGCAAATACTACTCGATCAATCGATCCGATTATTCTGAATTTCTAGCTCGGCGGCTAATATACCTTTTACATAAGATTCTAAAACCTTCTTAAATAAGCTAAAATTAGTAGCATTACAACATTTCACGAATTAAGTCACTGACGAAAACTTCTGATTCACGCTGACGTAATGCAAAGATATGCCTAATTAATATTCAAGAATATTCCAGACAGTCACGCAACGCCTAAAAGCAATTTTTATACATAACATAACCCCCTTTCAAGAAGAAATTTCTTAAATTTCTCATTAACAATAAAAATGGCTAACTGAGGGGTAGTCCAATGTCTGAGAACTCATTCAGGTAATCCGCTCCAATGTTCTCTGAGCCCTTAATGGCTTCAACTCGGAAGTTATAACTTTGTAAAAACATGGCCCAGCGCATAAGACGTCCATTTGCAAACTTCGCACTGTTCATGTACTTTAACGGTTTATGATCCGCCTGTAGAACGAAGGGAACTCCATACAAGTACAGCTGAAATCTTTAGATTCCCCACACTACTGCCAAGAATTCCTTCTCAATTGTAGAGTAGTTCCTCTCTGCACTTGACAACTTTTTACTTGCATAACAAACGGGGAACAGCTTTTCGTCATGTTTCTGCATCAGGGCTGCTCCAATTCCATCGTTCGACGCATCTGTACGTAAGAAATACGTCTTCTCTGGGTCTGGAAGGCGAACAATCGGCTCGCTTGTCAAATGAGACTTAATGTTCTGAAAGGCTCTCTCTTGGGCGTCACCCCATTCAACTTCAGTTGGTTGACCTGTACGCGTCAGATCAGATAGAGGTGCGGCGATAGCAGCTGAAAACGGGGATGAAATCTCTGTAGTATCCCGCTAAACCAATAAACGAACGGACTTGCTTCGTAGTACTTGGTCTTGGCGCATTCTTAATCTTCTCGACGTTGTCCTCGTGTAGACCAAGCAGTCCTTCCTCTAGGCGATGACCTAAGAAATCAACACCACCGACTCCAAAGATACACTTGGTGGGTCTTATGGTCATTCCGGCTTTTAATAAGCGCGCAAACAGCTCACGGAGTGCCTTGATATGTTCTTCCCAGGTGTGGGTATGGACCAATATATCGTCCCAGTAGAAGTCCACATTATCCAGATCTTCTATTAGTTTCTTCATAGCCCGCTTTAGGGTTGCTGCTGAATTGATCATTCCAATAGGCATCTTTAAAAACTCATACGATCCATCAGGTGTCACAAATGCCGTCTTCGGTATATCTTCTTCAGGAATTGTAATCTACCAGTACCCTTTACTGAGATCAATCTTTGTAAAGAACTTATCACCACTTAGCTTCTGGAACAGGTGTTCAGCGGTCGGCATCGGTTCAGGATCAATCACAGTCAACTTGTTCAATTTTCTGTAGTCGACACAGACCCGATTCGTGTTGTCTTTTTTCTTCACCACCACAACAGGAGACGCATAACTAATAATAATACTAATACTAATAATACTAATAACTCCCATCTGGGTCATATCAGCTATATCCTTCTTCAGTGACTCTCTCATGCTATAAGGTACTGGATATGGTCTTGAGCGAACGGGCTCATCTGAAGTAAGCTTGATGTGATGCTGAGCGAGGTCTGTGGTACCAGGTACTTCAGTAAACAAACTTGAAAACCGCTCAGCTAGGTCCATGAACTCGGAGCGCTGATTGTCTGAAAGGTTTGGTCCAGTTGTAACATCCCGAACAGACTCCTTGGCAACATATCCTCCTATCTCTAAGAAATCGGCGTTATCTTCTTCTGCTTCTTCTTCTTCTTCAATTTCACGTATGGGTTGAGCGTTTTCTCCTATCACGGCTACTGCTCCTTCTGACGTAACCTCTCCTCTTTCAAAATACTTCTTAAGTAAGTTCGCGTGGTAGACTTTCTCTTTTCCTTTCACTCTAACTTTGTAGTCGTTAAGACCAACTACTGAGTTCACTTCAAAAGGACTCTTCCACTGCATGGGTAACTTGTTATGATCAGTTGGTAGTAAAACAAGGACCTTTTCTCCTGGTTGGAATTTTCTGACTCTGGTTTTGCGATCGTAATAGTGCTTTCCTTTCTCTTAAGCTTCCTGCAACTGACTTTGAGCAAGTTTAAGAGTTTCCTCAAGCTTCTCACGCAGCTCAAAAACGTGCTGGTAGCTGTTCTTCACTTCTGGTTCCTCTACTTCTTTTGTCCAAAGTTCCTTGAGAATAGTCATTGGACCTCTAACAGATCTTCCGTAAAACAGCTCAAACGGCGAAAAACCAGTGGACTCTTGGGGAACTTCGCGATAAGCAAACAACAAGGGGTTGAGGTAGCGATGCCACTGTCTTGGTTGTTCGCTACACAGTCTCTTCAACATGAGTTTCGTAGTTCCGTTGAACTTCTCTGTTAAACCATTACACATGGGGTGGTACGGGGTGGTTGTAATCTGCTTGATGCTAAGCAGTTGTGTCACTTCCCTCATGCAATCAGAGACGAACTGTGTTCCAAGATCACTTAGTATTTCTTCAGGTACTCCCAAACGACTAAAGATGTTTACTAATGCCTTCGCAACAGTTTCCGTATCAATATTCTTCAAAGGTACAGCTTCAGGGTAGCGAGTAGCAAAATCAACTACTGTTAAAATGTACCTGTGTCCTCCTTCACTTGGGGGACTGATGGGTCCGACCAGGTCAATGGCTACTCTTTGAAGAGGCTATCCATGAGAAAACCATGCAAAAGGTGCTACAGTGCACATCACAGAATTGGCTCAAACTTTCCACGTAGGCATAACTTGGTGAAGTATAGGTAGATATGGTATTAGTTTTGTTCAAGCTTCTTTCTTTTCTTTTTTCAGGGGGAGTACCCTTGAACAGCCAAATCTACACTGAAATATGTGCAAATTTTGTGATTTTTTGAATGGCAATATTTCTGGCAAATTGTTCAGCAATCCAGGTGAAACAAAATTCTCACAAACTACTAAGTATACACTCTTAAACGATGACAACATAATCAGTGTGACTCTTCTTTATTAAATTTTCCATAGCATTATTTAACATGACATATGTTAATGAGAAAAATTATGCAAATTTCTTGAGTTTTCAAAAAAAAAAAAAAAAAGTTCTCGCAGAGCTTCAAGTAAAGTGAAATACTTGATGATTTACGCAGAGGTATTGTCTTTTGCTCTGGTATATAAAACTTCTGGGTATTGCAATAGTTTAAGAGAAATACCGAGGTTTTACTGGTCACCATTTGCAAACTGATCGTTTTACTGACTTACGATAATGCTACAATTCATGAGGATTGGTTACATTTCCCCAGTGCTTTTGAAAGAAATTGCAAGAAATACTTCCTAATAGGAGATTCTAACCTTCTCTTTACATTGTTATGTTTCCACGGGATTATATCTGCCATAAAACCGTCCAAAAGTTAACAAATGGTAAACGGATCGGCGTGCACTATTGAGTTATGGATGCACGCGGGAGGTTGCTAAGCACGAGAGAAGCGTAAGAGTCGCTCGAGGCGTAGCCGAGAGCGACTCTAGCTTCTTGAGTGCTTAGCATACCTCCCAAGTGCATCCATAACTCAATAGTGTACGCCGATCCGTTTACAATTTGTTTATAACATATCAAAAACATCGTACAGAAAGCAAAGTCTCATTTTATTGCACTAAAATGTTCAAGTAGTCTTACATGACCAAGAAAAACAAGCGCGCGAAAGTTCATTCACAGAAATTGCAACGGCTTCGGTAGACACTATGACGATACAAATTTTATAAAACCTCACCCAAAAAAGCGCTTTCTAAGCTATATGATGCTAACAATGAGCCACTAAATTGCTCCGATTGTAGACGGCGTCCAAAAACGACTACAAACAGAAAATTTGTCAAGCGTCATTTAAAAAATGGCTGAATTCCAGAGGAAGAGTCGTTGAAAACGATTTGCACGTTTTGAATAGTGCAGTCGCCAAAGAACGGTTTCGCAGGCACATGTTTTGTCAGGACTGACTTGGGAAGCTGTTGATATTGCTGAGGAATTTCCGATAGACGACTTTCTTCACTAGCAGGATGGGAAAGTGCTGTTGACAAGACTTGGCTGCAGTCATGAAGTTGTGAGGTTGAAGGCCGCGAGTTGTAGCTCACCAGGGACTGCTCACTGCGATGTCCTGAAATTGCCATAATATGACGGTTTGATATCACTGCATTGGACCAGAGAGTAATGGCAGTAGCCCTAACACTATGGTTTGTGTACGTTTTGGACAAACGAGCTTCTTCGCTAATAGTTTTCATCATTTTGGCGAGGCTGTTTATCCCAAGCGGTCGCGCTTCGTACCAAACGGCATCTTCAGTTGTGCTTGTTTTCTTCGGATACTGAAACAACGCAGTGCACTGTGGATTGACTTTCTGAAGATATAGTTTTAGGGCCGTGTAGCCGTCATCTTGGTCTTCGGTTTCGTACATTCTGGCTTCTTTTTCTCGGCTTTCAATGTCCTTTAAGCCACCTGGATGATTTTTGGACACTTCATCGTGGGCTATTGTTGCGTAGTTTCTCCCGGCTGCATCAGTTTCAAATTTGAAGCTCGTCGTCGTTAAGCTTCTTTGACCTTCACGGCCCCTCCTGCAGAAAAACAGGACAACATGGAACCAAACGTTCCTCAGCAAGGACAGAGGTGACAACAAAGAGAAAACCCCACTTGATTTTAGCTTGTGCAGGTCTTGTTCTTCAATGACAGGTTTGTGCGTGACATTTTCTTTGCCGCTTCGTTTAATATTTACGATTTGAGCATCAAGCATTTGATTTGACCTTGCAAATCTTGGGTCAGAGGAAATTTGCAGGCCTCTGTTGAATGGAGGGGCATTGAGATATCTTTCCACCGAATGCCGAAATCCTAGCAGTGTTGATTTACTGTATTCTTCGCCCTTTTTTGTTCTCGCTTCGGCATAAAATCTTCGTAAATTTTAATCAAGCTGTCCGATCTTCATTGCCTCGAGCGGAGTTTGAATTTGTTTTTCTGCACACCAAACTGAAATCAGACAAAAAAGAAACAGGTGATCAAAACTGTGATCCTTCTAAGCAACTTAATTCCTTGATATTTTCGCCTGTTTGTTTTTGATGGAAGTACTATTAAGTACCTTTCTGCAACAGGTATGTGACAGCTATCTTTAAAAACAATGTTTACAAGGCGCAGCATTGAATTAGTTTACCGTTTACGTAACACTTAAGTGTAGATTGTGAAAGTATTTCAATGGGTTTAAAAATCTCATAACTACGTTTCAGTTTCTTTGTCAAATCCAGAAAGAATATTGACCTCTGTTTGCTATTTTAACTTACCCTTAAATGTTGACACCAACCAGTTTGTAACTTCCTTCGTCTTTTTTGAATGCCTTTCGCTCACCAGCTCGTTCAGCTGGCTTTCGGACAGGCTTGCAAACCGCTTTGCCGGTGGCTCCGGAAAAATGTCCGCTAGCAAGTCAAAGCATGGCATTTCTACGTCTTCTTCCAATAGCTGCGACGAAAATTCCGCCTCTCCAGTACCTGGGTGGTCGACCATTATTCGTTTTGAAACAGTTCTTGGCGAAATTTAAGTTTATAAACATTAGCGCACACGTCAGCAGCGTTCACCCATGGGCAAATAGTAAATGGTTAATTGACCAATCAGAGCGCCCGCTTTTCTTTAGTTATGTTACAATGCACTGATTCCATTGCCGTTCAGAAAGACTGAGTGGTGCGATAAAACACAGGCTGCGACTTATTTCTCAGATTTGGTGCTGTTGAAAAGGCCAATACTCTAATGCCCATTTTGATATTTAAATTGACAACGGTTATCATTTTCTGGACATAAAGATTACAACAGAAGGGCCACAACTCTTTCTTCCGCCATATTGCTTATGCGTCTGCAATGAAAAACTGACCTGCGGTAATATAGGCCATTGTGTAATCAAAGGGAAGTGTTCTTTTGCTTAGTGCTTTAGAAAATGGTTTGCTTTGATGCCATTTACAAATTTCGTATTTTTGCTTTGTCTGCCAAAGGTTAAGCTCTTTTTTTAATTTTTCTTTGTAGCCTTATAAGGTGATATAATGAGCTGTAAGTTGTATACAATGTATAAGAGCCAACACATCTTCCAATATGACATAACTTAGAAAGAAATAGATCCCGGTTGTTCAAACGTTGGATAGCGCTATCCACCGGATAAAAATCTATCCACTGGATAACGCAATTGGTTTCCCTAGTACTTATCTCCTGGATAGTGATTTATCCGGTGGATAGTGCCTACCAACCTTTGAACTACCGGGGCCTGAAAATTGGTTGCAGAGCCCCGCGTGCGGAGATGGGACAAATTTTTAGTTTATAACAAAAAGTTTTCATTAATAAAAAAATGTTTTGTCATTCTTATGAAGTGCACCTAGAGAGCACGCGTTATAACAGGCATTGGTAACAGGTATTTCCTATCTTCTTATCGGCTCTGCCCCATCTTTTTCTCAACGGTTTTTAAGCTCCTTCTATAAGTCCACAACGTGAAAAACTTTCTCTCGCATGGACTCTCGTTCTCCTCTCTCAACAAGGGCATCGAGCATATCTTCTTCCTCTATTACAGTCTTCTTGTTTAAAGAAAGCTTTTCACTCTTAGCGACCGATGCGAGACGTGAAAAGTATGATGTAACTTGTTGAGCGCTGAGCCAGTCTTTAGAAGAAAACAATTTTACGCCATCTGGTCCACGAAGTGACTTCAAGTTCGAGGCAACAACAGCAGGGTCGCTCTTATTTCCTGTTTCTTCTCCATCAAGAAACAGTTTAAGGAGGTACGCTTTGACATGCTCTGAAAATCGCCCGGTCTTCTTGTTTTTCTTCAAGGCCCAGCCAGGCTCAGCAGTGGGGTACTCTCTGCACTCTTCTTGGCTCAATCCTTCAAGGTTCTTTTTGGATGGAATATATGAAGGGCGTAGGTTGGTGCATGCGTTAGCCCATTTACGCTTAATACTGTCATGCGTGGAATCCTTTTGGGTGCAAAAAATGTGCTTGCCAAAGTCCTGGTGGTTTTGCAACGCTGTTGTCGTTTTGAATAACTTGATGCAGCCTGGTTGAGGGCAACTGAATTCACAAGGTTCACTTTTGTTTTCCGTCGTTTTGCTATTTTTGTACAAGAAGCCAATCAACACACGCGGGATGTAAAGGGCTCAACGACCTCCAATCGGGTACTTCCCTGGCTGGTGCCTTTCTTCATTAGCTTATTATCATAACGAACGAACTTTCCCTTTCCAACATTAAAGGCTTTCCACATCCTGATTCCGTCTGCGCAAAACTTGAAGTTTGAAAACATCAGTAACCTGTTCCAGTTTTGATTATGCAGATCCTGTGCGCAAGTTTTCACCTTTACAACCGATGCACGGCAACCTCTAACTCCGGAGTAGGAATCTATTGCTTTCTTCATATCTTTTGCCTTCTCGACATCATTTCCTGCATTGACGTACTGGCGTATATGACTTTTCAAAGGAGAAATATGGCGATCGCATATATCTTTACCACTGTTTGATTCACTGAAGTCCTATCGGCTTGTAGTTACACCTGTACGTTGACTTATACCAGGAATACTTAGCAATAAAAGAGCACAGTGCACACTGCCTCGACAATCTCAGGTGACTTCCTCTTTATTTCCATAAGCGTGTTCTCATGAATAGATGCAACAGCAAACCAGTTCTGGCTGCAGTGATCCAGCAGATGAACGTATGTCCTTACCTATACATATGAACATAAGAAGTAATGTTACACTATCGGCTCCATGACGTTAAATAAAGTACAACAGGAAAGCTCACTGACTTTCAAATACCTAATCTTCTGGTAATCCTATCTGTTGTCAGCTTGTTGTTTCATCCCTTGACTATAACTATGCCTCGTATCTTCCTGCACTTCATAGCTAAAGATTTCAAGGGATTATTTCCTCAGTAGAATGTGCAAATAAAGTAATCAGTGTAAGCTTTTAACCTGTCACGCGGACACCGACCTACCTCCACTGTCAATACCTAATTTATACATTGCCTTTACCGTATTTTGTACAGCAAGTGAATGTGGATAACTCTACTGTTACTCAGGGAATAAGAAGAAAACAGCATTTCTACTATTTAGGACACAAATTCGACTACTACAATATCTGAAACTGAAATGGTAATTTAAGGAATATACCGTCAAACCTCCTGTAAACGGTCGCTCACGAGAATCAACACAGTGTCAACAAACAGGGATCTCTTCCGAGAAGAGATCCCTACAGGTGTCCTGTTAAAAGATAAAATTTCGGCATGCAATTCCTACGTTTCGTATAAGTGTAGTTCCGGGTTGTCAAAAAATGATTTGCGCATAATCCGACTGAGCGGCGTAGTACATACAGAGACAGACAAAGCATCATGCACCGTTTTGGATATGCCCATAGTCAGATGTGGGACATGCCTGTAGAAAATACCTCAAACTCTTCCTTCGGTTTTGTTATCACGGCTGTGACATGCCAAGAGAGGCCTTTCTTTCCAAACCACTCTCCTTGCGTTTCCCTATACTTCAACGGAAGGAATTTCATAGCCCAATCCATGATAATTAAAGCTTGCTCTGGCGTCATATTGTTGAGGATATCATCCTTTGCTAGGTCCTGGTGTACTGCTCTTAAGATGTGGGCCTTCCATCGCTCAATCTTGTCTATATTGTTACTAATGTCATGCTCTAGTTCCTCCTTTTCGTCTTGATATCTAAACATCAAAATAAAAAAGTGGATGGTTTCCTTCTGTTATCAAAGATGCAATTATAATTTCTTGATGTTTTAGGGCGACATCATTTGCTCGTCTTTGCATGGTATATTTTTCCTGATCCTTTGTTTAATGAAGTAAACCGGCATTGTTTCCGAAGTTAAACAACTGTAGATTTCAGTCACCTGAGCCACCCATTTCCAATTGCAAAAAAGGTGATTAAGATATGACAATTAGAAAACTTACTCTTCATAATCAGGTAAAATTATAATATATATCTTTTCGTAATATCCTGGGAAGAATTTTTTTACATGTGTAAAATGAAACGATCAACAATAAACTGAACAATATAAAATCTGTTAGAGGAGAAATCGGTCTTCTTTCTTTGGTTTTGACTGCAAGAAAGTTTAGGTTTTTGGTTTTGAAAGAAGAAGACTATAGAACATGGTATCAGTAATCGTTTACCTGAGGTGAAGGTCTCTTGATGACAATACCAGTTCTATTTCCTCAAGAACATTCTTGATATTGTCGCAGCTTTGACATGATTTCGTGTGTTCATGCTCACAGAGATGATCTTCAGGGTCAGACAACGCAAATACCCGGCAGTGATCAGCACACTGGCTTTCTTCAGAAACGCGGATCTTGAAGCTTGTCTTAAGGTAGCTTTTACCAGCTTTCAAGCGATCTTTAACACCTTTAACCCAGGCTGAACTTTTACCTTTAAAAAGGCACGCTAATGTTACCACTCTTTTTTTAATTACTACTATTTAAGATAAAGCCGCTCATATATGCTAAATTGCATTAAGAGGCCAGGCCTTTGTTCAAATTGCACAGTATAAAATACATGCTTTTTAAAATTATGGTTTCGACAAACCTTAAAGAAGAAATAAGAAGTCCAAAACTTAAATTGGCCTAGGAGGTTGGGTGGTTTGAGTGTTAAAGGTGCACTGAAAAATAGCATTATATAGAAATAAAATGGGAAGATTCAGGTCTCCCCGGGACAAAACTTAACTCAACCTGAGCTTACCTAACTTTCCTAGCCTGTTTACAACGTCTTCGAGTGTATCGAAGGCTTGCGATCCCTCTGTAGCGATGTTCTCAAGTCCTGCCAAAGACTTCTTTTGTGATGCTGCACAAATCTATACAATAATGACATTTTGTTATATTTTTCTCCTGGTGTTCATATTTACTGTTTTTCTCATCCAGAGCGTTTGCTCTTTTCTAATCCCCACCTATATGCATGGCTAAAGGATTTTCAGTTACTCAAGCTGAAGTAGTAGTTTAAACTAAGAAACATGACACAATGCATATAATGATATCTTCGTGATATCTACATGAGATAACAGAATATAGAAAACCCCAATTTTTCTTTCTTTTTTCGCTTTTCCTCTGATTTTGAATCATGATTTTGTTTTGATACGTACCTGTAAAATACTGAAGAGGGTAGACCTCCCATGTGAAAGGAAACCGGTTTCCTGACAATACTGCTGGTATAAGTCCACAATCCTTGAAGCAATGACTGTCCTAACCACGTTTGAAATCTCCATCTTCTCCCCATTCGACAATTTTAGCGTTTTTGTTCCGTTCGCAACATCTTGCACGAAATTTGGTCTGTTGATAAAATCTAGAAAATGGTCTACTTTGCTTGGATTCACTCTTGCGCGTGTAATGGCCTCCATCTGTGGCACTGGTTTACCCACCCCCACCTTAGCGGCATGCCTTCTTGCCTCATCTATCGCCCAAATGCTTACTCCAGGAATAAGCAGCTGAAGTTGTGCTTTAGAGTAATCGTTTAAATACTGACAGGATTTGGTTTTTAGTAAACCAACTGTTGGCCTCTTCGTACAATTTAATCAGGCGCGATATTTCGCTAACATCAGTATCTACACTATTTTGCTTCCCTTTTTTCTCCATATGTTTCATCGACTCTGAAAGTAATTCTATTGCTTGCCCTGGAACAAGGCAATCCAGAGCCACTTCAATGATCTCTTTCCCCTTCTGTCTGTAATATCTCTGTGTGCTTGGTGCAGCTTCCTTCCAAGGTATACTCAACTGACGAACCACTGGATCTATCCTACCGCGAGCACTAGGAGCTGAGCGGATAAACTCATTCACCGCTTTCAGTCCCGATTTCACACATGGAGTAGAACACCATTCATATGAAATGTCTTCTTCTGGCAATGACTCATCTAGAGGACTACCAATGCTCACTTCATGTTCATTACCTTGAGCCTAGAAAAATAAAGAGCAATGCAGATGATTAATATCTGTAAACTGATGTTTCGTTTGTGTTAAGTGTTAAATCAATGCATGAGTAAAAATAAACATACCGGACACTCATCCACAAGACGATTTTCTCTAACGTTTATGAAGTCACCTAATTCAGTGGTAGGGTTTGAATCCAAAGAAGCCGCCTGTTCATTCAGTCATTTACGTTTCTGCTAGAGGAACTTCGAAATAAACTGGAGAACAGAAGGGAAAAAAAAAAGGGGGGGGGGGATAAATGATTTCAAGAGAGGTATTCGAAAATTCATTGAAATAAGGAAAATATTATCCATAGTAGATGACTGTAAATGTGCGTGGAGAATTTCAAACCGTAATTTAGTTTTTATAAGCCGGGATCAGCAAAATCCAGACACCGTTCAACAGATTGTAGGGGAAGAGTCCCTGAAAGCCGGAAACTTACCACATGGTTTTTAAGATCGCCATAAGGAGGATTCTCAACATCGCCTGTGTGTTCGGATGTCACCTGGTAAATGTAAAATGTTACAAATAAGGAAAAGGAATTAAGGAATGAACTAACGAACGAACGGACGAACGCACATACAGGAGAATGAATGAATGAAAAAAAAAATGTGATTCAGCGATAAAGTGGGCGAGTGAAGAATTGAAGAAATGAAAGAATGAGTGGATTGACGAGAGGGATCCTAGGCAGAACTCTGAGCGATATAAATAATATTATAATGCAATACTTCTTCGGCTCTAACTGCCTGATTTTCTTGTAAAAAGTAAGGGTAAGACACCATGGGATCGAACTGCTCTAGTAACCACAGCGACTTTAGTTGTTTCCTCATCAAGATTCAGACTTTGCTGCTAAATTTCCAAATAAACAAAAAAATTGTGTGACCAACGGAACCACTTTTGAGGTTAATATATACTCACCTGAAGTATTTGTGTTTCTCTTTTCCCTCTTTCTTCTAAATGTAATTTTCTGCACCTGATGCATATACCTAGAATTTAAAGAACTGAAAGAGTAAGTATTGGAAAAAAAAGAAAGAAAGAAAGGAAGAAAGAAAGAAGAAAGAGGGAAACTGAGTAAACCACACAGTTCACAAATACCTGATCCAATGGGCACGAGAACTTCCCAGTAAACTTGAATTTCTTTTGAAATTTCCAACGAAATCCCTCTTCCAGGCGTAGCCCTGCTTCGGCCATGAAGTAGATGATGGCATTTTGCAACTGGTCTACTTGAATTCCAGATAGTACCAAAAATATCTCTGTGCAGGGGACAGATTGTGAGCGTCTCACCATCTTTATCAAATAACCCAGCTCTCAAAAGTATCAGCTGCCATTCACCTTTGATGTTTGCTTGAGATGTTTTCAACCGTTGAAGGAGACTGGTTATAGCTCTCCTGCAACTACGGAGTGGCAGGTACTCTTTGATGTTACGATAGTGCTTCGAATTGCCACATTGTGTCGACGAGTGTTTCGAAAACGAGCAAGTTAGACTTGCAGCCATAGAAGAAAATGTTAAGCCAGAATACGACCCTGTCTTCTACAACATAGGTTTAACAACTTGGTATATGAATTCAAATGTTTTTACAGCTGTACTGAACGTTCGCGCTTTCCCGGACTCCCGCCAAAGCAATCTACATTGGGGAGAACCGAAGACCGCTTGGTTCACGGGCTCGAAACAAACAAGGTGGTAAACAAATGCACACATGTTTGTAAGACGTAGTTTCTATGGCATTACAAGGCGTATGAAGACGTTCGAAAAAGATATTTTCCATCCCTCAAGCAAAAGAAATAGCTTTTTGGGAATGAAAGTTACTTTTGATTGTTCTACGAACGGGAAAATATTCACAAGACAGGTTAGGGCTATTCTCCAGCTACACGCCGAAGCCGAAGTAACATCATTTCGTCGAAAAAAAGAAGATTTACTGGGATCACAGCAGGAAAATTATTCCCTTTAGCCTTTCTCAGTCACAGAGGTATGTGTTTGAAGTGTCATGTTGTGTTTTTGAGAGACCAATTATGTATCCTGTTCCGTATAATTTTTGGCTAATTTTAATAAAACGATTGTGTTGGCTCATAGTTTGTCATAGTTCCGAGGCTGACGTGTCCATAATTTCACAATACCCAGATTTTTGAAAGCGTACAACAAAAATGCAACTTATTCTCTTAACAAAAGCCATATTAGATTTATTGTAAGGTTTGCGAGAAATTTTAGAAATAATCTAAAAAGTGCAATATTTTTCTAGCTTGTAAAAAAGCGTTCAACTGCCCTTCGGTTAGTACACGGTCTTGAGAAGGAAGAACTCTCATTATCTTTCTGGTTTATACGTCTAGTCGAACTTAAATCATTCAGTTCGACCGCCGGCTACTTATTTTTCACTCACGTCGTAAATTATTAGTGATCAAGGCATCTAAACTTCAGGAAATTTCGGCCTTGTATAACAGTAAAAATGGTCTCCCGAGGGGACCCCCCCCCCCCTTCGTATACACAAAGGAAAGGCGTTGGACCCCAATCATACTATATTTGAAAATAGTACACCCAAGTATACTTACTCACAGAATATAAGCCAATTCTGTGATCTAGCCTGTAGCACCTTCTGCATGGTTTTCTCGTGGACAGCCTCTTAAATGGCTTATCATTTAAAGGCATCTTCTGTAGTGGTACCTTCGGAACAGATCCCTTGTTCACGGTTTTCTGGCAAACATCACAGGACTTGCAAAAGCGTGTTACATCACCTTGAATTCCAGGCCAATAAAAAGCGCTCTGAATCTTGTCAGTCGTCTTCTTGATACCCAAATGACCTCCCACTAAAGATCCATGGCCAGTCCCATTATTCGGGGTCTCAATTTCACAGGAACCATAACTTGCTTCACAGGCTTACCACCATTCACGAAGGGATGTTTATAGATGCGGTACAATATTCCACACCTTGCTTCAAAAGAAATCTCCGCCTGACCCTTCACTAGTACATCACTTCGGTCCCAATACTTGCGCAAACTGTCATTATCACACTGCATTTGTTTAAGCTTCTCTTTATCTACGATAGGGCTTTCTCGGCTACTCGGTACTTTTAAAGGATTTACCTCACCTTCTTTCTTGGTTTGGCTCCTCGTAGTCACAGCACATACTTCTTGCCAACTTGAGTCTGGGTCTTCAGCAGGTCTTGCTCCAGGAACATTACCAATTATTACATCATAAATGGTATCAGGGAGACATTGTGCTTCCACTTCACCCTTGAGGTAAGGTGTGTCAACAGAAATTCTTGCAATGGGTACCTTTCTTGCTGTATTGTCGATTAGCAACATGACGTTGAAATCACCAGTAAACTGATCCTCGGACACAAGATCCTTCTTGACTACTATTCCACTGCAGCCAGTATCTCTCAGGACGTCGACAGTCTTATTTCCAACTCTACCCTTCACAACAGACATTTTGCTTCTAACTCCGGTCAAAGGTTCAACAAAGGCACTGCTCAACAGTGGAATCTTCTTACCACATGCTAGCAACAGCTGATCATCTTTAATACAGGACTTGACTTCTTCTTCGGTAGGTGTAAGTTCAGGCGGCTGAACTAAACAACCGGCACTCACTTGATTACGTTGCACAGGAACACCATCCTTGTTCTGACCTTCAGGCTTTCGTCTAGTTGATCGACCGTATCTGGACTCATGCCCTTGCTTACCGCACACGTAACATTTCTTGATCTGAGACGGGCAGTTGACAGCCTTGTGTCTACAGGTGTTACATTTGAAGCACACCACAGCTGCTGAATCATTCTGTTGATTCTTTATGTCATCCTTCTGAGACGGTACTACAGGCTTTCTACTTGCGGGCTAAACAAATGCTTTCCATGGGCTTCCAAGTACTGGTCAGCGATCTTTGCAATCTCAGCCAGAGTTTCAGGTGCCCTCTCTCGGAGGTGAATGGCCAAATCTTTAGGACAGGAATCAATAAACTGTTCTTTCACAATTAAGTCCTTTAGTCCCTCAAAGTTTTGCTCTGTCTTTGAAAGCTCTAGCCACCGTAGAAGGTATCTGTCCAGTCGCACAATAAATTGATCAGGACTTTCATCAACTTCCGCTTTAGATGCTCTGAATTTACGACCATAGCCGTCTTCTGTGAGATCATATCTCTTCATCAACGCAATCTTTACTCTATTATAATCTCTAGCTGCTTCCTCAGATAAACGTGAATACACTTCGAGTGCTCGCCCAGACAATAGGGCACTGAGCTTCGATGCCCACCCTGTTCATGCCACGTGGCTGTAACTGCAAACCTCTCAAACCTTTGCAAGTATGCATCCAAATCATCTTTACCGTCCACAAACGCTGGAAGTTTCGGTGCTTTAGCCCTGTCATCTCTTTCTGCAGGACGACCCTCAGCATTCATTGCTGCTAACCTAGCAAGTTCTAACTCGTGCTCTCTCCTCGCGGCTTCTACGGCCTCCTTTTGTCTCAACAGCTCTGCTTCCTGTTGTAATTTCGTAATTTCTCTTTCCTGGCGTCTCGTTTCTCTTTCTTCATCCTGACGTCTGCGTCTTTCTTCTTTCTCCTCCTCCTCGCGTCTACGCTCTTCTCCTCACGCTTACGTTTTTCTTCTTTCTCTTCTTCGAGTCTACATCGCTTCTCTTCTAACTTTTGTTGTTGTTGCACAAATTCGAGAAGGTTTTCTCCTTCCAGTCCGAACTTTTCTCCTATTTGAATGAACTTTTCCATCTCCAGATCTGTGGCGAACAATTTACAGCAAACTCACAATACACCTCTGTACCTCCACAATAAACTTTCTTCGAAGGCTGATCCTTTCCTGGTTACGGTAGACAACAAACAATTCCTTGAATTCCAGTCTCCAGCGACAGGCTTCCAATGTTACGAGTTCGTGTTGTGACCGGAAGAATGTAGTTTGAAATCCAAAATGAACGCAGGGATGTCGGAACAGCAACAAAGAGATTTATTCCACAAGAACGTCGTGATTACTGCTTTAGACACTTTTACACACTCTCAGCTCCTCCTGGCTTGAGTATTAAAACGCGACCTCTGTCACACTTAAACACGGCCTCTGCCAAAGATAAACGCGACCTCCGTCACACTTGAATAGACACGGCCTCACCGCTTGCAAATACTCCTCGATCAATCGATCCGATTATTCTGAATTTCTAGCTCGGCGGCTAATATACCTTTTACATAAGATTCTAGAACCTTCTTAAATAAGCTAAAATTAGTAGCATTACAACATTTCACGAATTAAGTAACTGACGAAAACTGCTGATTCATGCTGACGTGATGTAAAGATATGCCTAATTAATATTCAAGAATATTCTAGACAGGCAAGAATGTTCCAGACAGTCACGCAACGCCTAAAAGCAATTTTTATACATAACAGACATCAATATTTTCCAATTTTCTTTGAAGATGTGGAAGCAAAAAATTTGAAATACGTATGATTGCATTGTGTCACAAACTCGACTCACACAAATCAGAACATTTTGCCGCGGCTCCAAATTTTTTCCTTAACTATCATAAGCAAGATGGATTTGTGGACTTTGAATGGCATTTGTTTGGCAAGTCTGCTCGCTGTCAACTTTGTTGATTATGCCCCACAACTTACCCATATGTTGCCCCAAATTGTTAACTTTTTCTGTCAGAACAGGCAAGAGATTAATTTGGAACTGGCTCGCGGGGGTTACGGTGTTTGTTTCATCGGTTTCGATCATAGCAACAATTGCGGTAAACTCGACCGAAATTCGACTGCCACACAAAAATATCGCACTGAAAAGCAGCAGATGGCCATCTTGAAAATTTCGTACCCGAGACATCTTGCTTTTTTTTTTTTTCGCCACATTTCTGTTTGCAAAATTTTAGCGAAATAAATCTGAAATACATAGTAAGCATGACTGCCACATGTCACAACTTCACTTTTCTGGCAGCAGAAAAAATGAATCCAAACAGGGAAATTATTTAATTTCGCCGGGTAATGGAAGAACTGAAATTCAACGAGGAAGCCCCAAGCCAAGCTTCTGCTTCGAGTTGATGGCGTTTCGAGCCAGAGCATGGCCCCATTGTCTTTCCCTCCACGGGATCGAACTTGACCATTTTGCGGTCCGTAAAATGTTTGCATTTGTTTTCGTCCTCATCGTATTTCTCTTTGCGAAAAGCGCAACTGCTGTAATCAACATCGTGTTGCATTGCAACCGCGTCTGTTGCACCGGTGAGTTGTTGATAAATTTCTTGAATTTCTCCAGTTTCAGGGTTGTATTTGAACTGTTGGTCAAGAGGGTTGGAGGGGCCTGTGAACATATGCCCAGGTAAAGTCCAACCTTTTGGGGGGGCAGGAAGTTTTCCAATCAGAGAATGAATTTCAACACCACGTCCGTAATAATTTTTCAGAGTTTCCTGAGGGACATCCGCGTATCCTGTGTGGTCTGGAACAGCCTTTACGAAAGCTTTCACCAACTTTGGATCAATGTTAGGAACACCGAAGTTGCCAGGAACAAACAAACCTGCGCCAGCAAGACCTTTTCCATAACCTTTCCATTTTATCGACGAACCATAGCTCCTCTTCCCTCCTTGTGTGTGTGTGTGTGTTTTTTTTTTGTAATCATTGTACCGTCTTTTGTATTCAGCAACCATCTCGCTGCCTTCTTTTGCTGAAACTTCCGTACCTTTGAAAAGTTTTGGATTGGCAACAACATCCCACAACTTTTTGAAATCAACAAATGGAAAAGGAACAGGAAGGCCGCTTCCATCAAGATATTTTCTGTCGGTTCTGTATTTCCGGTTTATACATACATCATACATAAATACATCACATTATTTACTCTCGGATTTTAGAGTAGCTTGTGCAGCTAATATCTCCGAGCATTTAATCATCAGATGAGAGATAGACCACCACACCGGGAACTACGTCCCCTACTCTTTTCGAACAGTGTGTGGGTTATTCTACGTCCCACAGAAACAATTATGAAGAGTTGTGAGACGGGGCCTACGGTTTATCGTTATTACAAAGGCAGCACTTTCTCCTCAATTATTTAGAGACCCTGAGTCCGGTGCTCTACCACTGAGCTAACCTGTCTCACTTTTGTTGAAAGTTGATCAAGTTAGTTTTGCTTTTTTCAGGCGATAGTTTACAACTTTCTTTTGCAAATCAGAGTTACTCGAAACTTCGCAAGTGTAATAGCTCCCCATTTTAACCCCATTTTTTGGCGAGAAAAGGAACCCCATGTTCCAAAAACAAATCAGTCGCCGTTCCAGCAAAAGCCCTCTGCAAGAGAGGGCCCCGTTAGTTTCTCAACAAAAAGGGTGTTTTGGTTATACCACAAACTGCGCATTTCGCTTCTAACATTTTGCGGTGGTTTTTTGTTATCGGAATTTTTTCAGTTCCTGGAACATTTGGGGTAGAACGTAAGTCTTTTGGAAACCCAAATTGGTGTTGTATACTTTATAATATTTTTTTTACTGGAGGAGTTAAATAATAAAAAATTATGTTTATGATTTTTGAAACCAAAAATTTCTTGTCGGGAAGAACACATGAAAGCACATAAACGAAGGGATAAAACCTGGAAAAACTGGTTTTCCACTTTGCAGGAAAAATTTTTGTGCCCATGTTCTTTTTGTGTCTGCACTGAGAATACTTTGCCAGGAGTTGGCGAAATGTTTATCACATAGCTTATCATCGTCAAAAATCTCCGCATCACTTTGTTCGCTTGAAGAAAAGCTGATGTTTTCATCATCGCTTTGTTCATCATTATTTTTTCCAATCAAAGTTTGCAAAACAATTTCGGAAAACGGTTCGTCAACACCTCGATTCATGCTTGTTCATATTTGGACGAAAAATTTTAATGAACTAAGAAAAATATTTTTTTACCACCTCTTCATTAAAATAAGGATTGGAAGAAAACATTTCCAGAATTTTTTCAAAGCTGGTGCCTTTGTTTCGTTCATTCAGAAAAAGCAAGCAATAATATCCACACCTCACACTTGTAATTGCCTGAATTTGGTTCTCGTTTCGATGAAAATTGGTTTTTCCCATTTCTCGCTTCTTTCTCCCATTCATCAGGCGGTGGCTGACCAAACGAATCAAAATATCCTAAAACATCCTTTTTTGAGTGCCAGCAGCAAACCCAATGTGTTTCCAAGCTTCCGTAATCATCCATGTTGATGATGCAAGGTGAATGTGAAAAAGGTTTGCGCTTATTGCGTGAGAAAATTCTCTTCAGCGGGATGTCGAGATGTTTGCACCAATTCATCAAATCAATATAGGAAGAGCGGAACATCTTTGAACTTCATTTTTTTGGTAACCAGCCCCTTTCCCTTTTTGGGGGTAGGGGGTGGGGTCAGTGAGCGCCGCGATTATGAGCCAGGAATGTGCAGCCCTTTTCCCAACATCTTTTTGACCAAATCGATGGCGAGTGGTACACCAACAGAGGCCACCAGCATTCCAAGGAATCCTCCGTACTGTGCGGCATACGGGTTGGCGGAGAAAGAATCCACTTTGTCGGATTGTTGAAAGAATATGAAAACATGTTCTGGGGCTTTAATCCCAGGCGTTATCAGCTAAGAACCCGAGGCGACCCCTCTGGGGGTGGAGGCATTCATCGATTCTTGCAGAAATTCCTACTTTTTTGGTTTAGTGAAATTTTCAAGAACCATCTTTTTCCCTGCAGCTGTGAGCATCGACCTTGGGACCTACAGTTCACAACAATTCTGGTGGCGGTGTTGTTTATTTGAAAAATCATTTCTTTGTCATTCTGAAGGGTAACTGAAAATTCAAGCTGCATTTTTGGGAGCAGCTTGTCAGACAGTTCTTCGAAGAACGAATACCGGTTGAGAGGGATTATGGTCTCAACCGTCAAACTCCATGTGCAAGAAGCCCGCACTGCCGAATTCCCAAGTTTCTCGCAGTGTCTGATGCCACCGTAGTTGCGTCAGTGTCAAGATAACAAAATTGATTTTTTTCCCCCGCAGTGGCTGAAAAATCTTAAGAATAATCCAGCAAGTTTTTGATGAATATTCCTTTGTGGACGTCACAGACCTAATAAACCTTTTTGCCCGAAGATATTACCGTCAGCTCTTTTATCAACGAAAAAGAGCTGTTCATTGGAGCTGACGGGCTCTTGGCAGCAATATTGGCGCCATCTGCGACGGCTTCGCAGGCGTAATTCACATTGAAAAAAGCGTTGTACCAGTCGAAAACGTTGTCTCTGTCGGTCATGGTGAATTTTCAGTCCGTTTGTTTTTTTCTGGCCCTCCCCATTGGCCGGAAATGTGAGAGGTGTGTGAAGCACACAAACTTGAGGCAATCAGCTTTTTCGACATACGGCGCTGTCCTGAACATTGTGATATATTTTTTTCCAAAAACATTTTCAAAGTTTATTCGCCAAAATTCGGCTCAGTTTCGAAATCGCATTTGCTCCTTCAGACTGGTTTGGGCCAATTTTTTTCTTTGTCGCTCGCAAAAGTTGCTGAATTTTTGGGCCCCACATTCTTGCAACTTCTTTCCCCATTTTTTTTTTTTTGTACCCGTTTTTGTGGCCACGATTTCGACAGGTTTGTTTGCACCTTTTGCGGCGCTTTTCGCCAGCACTTTTCCGATGTTGATGAGGGTGTCTTGAACAACACACGAACCTTTGTGTTTCAGCCGATAACGCCCCGCACGTTCCTCAAAAAAACTTATTACTTAGATACGTTATGCATTGAACAATTTTTCACAGATTATAAACTTTGGAGCAGAGCACAAGTATCAACAAGAGGCTACAATTAGCCTAAACCCGGGCTTGTAAAAAACAATATTGTATCCCTAACTTAGTGCTAAACAAAAGAATAGAGGGAAGTCTGTCTTTCTTACATCGGACGCATTGTGTTTAGCTTGTGTTGGAGTCTGTTTCTTTAGACCCCTATTAACATTTATTCCTCTAAAATACAGCTCAACCATTGAGAACAGTAATTATAACACTTGTAAAAAATATTTCTAAAAGAACAAGAAAAAGAGAAACAGAAAAATAAAGCCCGTGATATATACCACTAAAAAAGCTAAAAGACATCAAACCCGGGTTAGCTGTGTCACAGGCAAGAACAGTGACCTTTAGGCCACAGAGGTTTATCCTTTTGCAAGGTGATAAAAATAGTGTATTGATTCCAAAAAAAAAAACTAAGCACACTTGTTTTCGCTTCGATGGATAATTGTTTGAGAAAGGAAACGCTTATCGAACGATGTAGGATTTTTTCGCATAAACGTTAATGGAGTACGTCTCGGTGAAATGTGAGTAGAAAATTAATTAGCAGAGTGAAACTGTTTACAAACACTTCTCCTTTGTCGTCTCATGTTATTATAATCGGCTCCGAAGCACAAGACCTAGAAAACTCAGACCCACCCCCTAAACTGTAAAAACTCAAACCCCTCATAAACGGCGATAATTCATTTTGCCCACGTTTATTTCACTTTGAAAATTTGTATAGTTGTGAGGGGGTCTGAGTTTTCCAGTTTGGGGGAGGGGGGTGGGGGGGCGGGGGTCTGAGTATTCTAGGTCTCGTGCTCCGGAGCCGATTATAATAACGTGAAGTGTTTGTTATCTGGGATAAATAGACGGTGTAACATTTCAGCGCACTGAACGGCGATAATTTATTTTGTCCACGTTTATTTGACTTTGAAAATTTGTATAGGGGGTCTGAGCTTTCCAGACTTGGGGGGGGGGGGGGGGGGGCTGAGTTTTCTAGGTCTGAGGTCTGAGTTTTCTAGGTCTGAGTTCTCCAGACACCCGATACGGGGAACACGGCGGCAATCCATCTGGAGTTAAATTTTGGTCATGTTAAAAGCTTTCTTCTCGCTGTTGAACTTGCAAACATTCGTATAGACACTTCTCTTAACATATTAGTTGTTCAGACTTCAAAGACACAAGGTGAATCGACGTTTTCCAATACGTGACAACAGGCATCATTCTTGCTGTTGATATGAGATTTACACTTCCGAATCACTCGGCCGTGAAAGGTCAAACTCCCTTTGTCTGTAGTCTCTAATTTTTGGTGCTCCCCTCACGTCGCGTCTCCTCGCAACTTCGCGCGCGCACGTGGCCCCAAAATCCGTCGCCAAAATTAGAGACTACTCGCAATCTCCTGAAGCAGTCCATCTGCCTTTAAGTTTACTCATGTTAAAAGCCTTATTCTCGCCGTTGAACTTGCAAACATTCGCATAGACACTTCTCTTAACATATTGTTTGTTCAGACTTCAAAAGCCACAAGATGAACCGACATTTTCCCATACGTGACAACACGCATCACTGTTGTTAAAAATAGTTAGCGCTTGCGCAGAAACGCCGGAAGTGCCATTTGTGGATGATACTCGACGACGAAAAAGAATAATCGTCGGTAGTTTAAGACCCGGGCGCCGCGCGAGACGCGCGTAGCCCGGGTAATAAACGGAACGGGAATTTCCCTTTACAACAAGCATACTGAAAAATTTCACTATCAACATGATCAAACAACAGAATACTATTATACCAAAACAATTGTTCAGTTCAAAAAAACTTCTTCTCCTCCGATGTATGTATACTGCACAACACATTTAGACAACGACGGGTGGGATTTGGATATTTATCCGACCGAACGTCAACTATATATGGTTGTTTATAGCGTTAAATGACGTTGATAGCAGTGTACACGGTTATCATAAATCCTATGGACAAATTAATAATACTCATAAAATGCTTGAAAACATTGAACGGTCATAAAATAAAATCCCTTTAAACCCAATTTTCGTTCCAGCCTATTTCAAAAAAACCCAACACACAACCCACCTTTTCATCAATGGAATTGAACCACTTCAGATAGTGCCCATGGACTGTACCCTTAAAAGCATAACCTGTTATTTTTATTCACAGGGAAACAGAGACTATCGCACTGAAAATATTTAATGCTTGAAAAACACATAGTAGACATACTCTGAATTCGTTACAAAATGAAAGACAAAAATTGGGTGTTCACATGCTCATCCAAAAGACAGTATACTATACATCGAGAATACAACGACCCCTATAACACATGATGAAGTTGTATTCAGTCTGACATTAACCGCGGATTCAGTGTGACGGTAACATATATTTCGAACATGGCCGAGCATGTTTTTAGTCTCCACCGTCGCAGCTTGCATTACTTTTTTCCACCGATTAAATAAAGCGTGGCGAAGACGCGTATCCAACGTAAAGAAGGTGTGAAACAAAAAATTTTCGAGTTCAACCACATCGACGCAAACCTTTCCAAGGGAACGATTGGAATGTTGAATCTTTCCGCTTATTACCACAAGGAACATTACAGCTATGAAAAGCTGTACCGCACCTTTCAAAAAAGAAATCTGTTTTGAAACGTTGTGGCGGGTAAAGGTCCATGGGTCATTCGTTCATTCAATTTTCAACTCAAATTAAAAATTGAAAATCGATGTCAATTTTTGATTTTGATTTCTTTTTTTCTCTCGAAATCAATAAATGCGTAGTTGTAAATATTTAACCGTTTTCACGTTTATAAGGAACAAAAATAACACTTAGACTTTTATTTTTGTGCAGTTTCCATTGAATAGAAAATCAAACAAGCTATGGCATTTATTTATCAGCAGGAAAACCATTGTCGTAATCTCGTCTCATCTACGATGACATGAATTTAGAAGAAAGTCGAAAATTGAAAATTGCGATCAATTTTCAATTTTTGTTTTTGTGCCAAGAATTGATCAATCGTGCGCACTCAGAGTGACAAAAGTATTGGGAAAAATAGTATACGGAAAGTATATGGAAAGGCACTAAGAGAACTAGCTTTAGGAAGGGATCTGGCCGATTTAAACAGCTTTGAGCAGTCTTCACCACTATCTCCGGCTAAATATGGACGACGTAAGCGGCGATTACTATGTACCTATTGACTAGTCAGGACGATAGGGAAAGAGAAATATTTGGCTCGAGGTCATGGCTTACGGACCAAGCGCAGTAAATGTTTTCTCATATGGCCTCCTTAGACTCTTCGTGAAGGGCGTAGAAGATGAAGCGACAAATTTGCACAGCAAATTGATGTAATTTGCTTTTTGTATTTGTTTTCTGGTTGATAAATAAACTGGTTAAACGGTCCGTGGGTCATTCGTCCATTCAATTTTCAATTCAAATTAAAAATTGAAAATCGATGTCAATTTTTGATTTTCATTTCTTTTTTTCTCGCGAAATCAATTAACGCGTAGTTGTAAGAATTTAACCGTTTCCACGTTTGTAAGGAACAAAAATAACACTTAGACTTTTATTTCTGTGCAGTTACCATTGAATAGAAAATCAAACAGGCTATGGCATTTATTTCTCAGCAGGAAAACCATTGTGGTAATCTCGTTTCGTCTACGATTACATGAATTTAGAGGAAAGTCCAAAATTGAAAATTGCAATCAATTTTCAATTTTTGTTTTTGTGCGAAGAATTGATCAATCATGTGCAGTCAGAGTGACAAAAGTACCCAGGAGGGGGTGGGGGAGGGAATGCTTTGCCGCCATCTTGAATGCTGGAAAGACCCTAAGAGAACTGGTTTTAGGAAGGGAAGTAGGAAATTTAAACAGCTTGAACAGTCTTCGCCACTATCTCCGGCTAAATATGGACGACGGAAGCGTTGAGTGCTTAAAGATCTTTGTTGTGACTCAGCGGAAAACACACTCTTAAGTCAGTTTGTTGCTAAAAGAAGCGTATCCTGATAGGAGTGGTGTTAGTTTGAGGCCAGTTAAAAGGTTTTGTTTTAAGTATGCCGGGATACACATGCAAAATTGCCTGTCAAATGAAGAACGCAAGGAATTTGTTGCTTTGGTTGGTTCGCTTGAACTGTTAGTGTTGGTTGTAAATAAATAAATAAATAAATGAATAAAATTCTGAAATATTTGCCGGTTAGTCTTCATCATTTGTGCATATCTTACATGCATCCAACTTCTCAATTTGCTCCTTTTTTGATGAGGGAGAAGGTAACACTCGAGAAAGTCTTGAAACCGATAAGTAAGACGCTGCGATGCGAAGTCTAAGATTCTCTGTCGGTTTTCTTTTCCTCGAGCGTTTCAAGCAAGAAAATCAGGTAATAATACATGAAAATTTATTTAATAATTTATAATGTATCCTATGGCTATTGCATCAGTTTGTCAGGTTTGTATTTACATTTCCATAAAATACCTTGCTTCTCTTAGCAACACACATACTTTAGAATGTGTTTTCCGCTGACTTACAGCAGGATCTTTACTTATCATAGGACCAGTAAGGCCCTGCGCGCTTTTCATTCCAAACTATTGAGAAAATTCCAGTCTGAGAGCCATGCATTTTACCGCAAGCAAGCGCGCGTTTCTCAAAAACTCCCGAAACGTTTCGAGTCCGAAAACTTCATTAGGGTCGTTGCCAAAAATTCAATTTCTAATATTTTTAATAATCTTTTAAGAAAGCACTCTATTTATAGGTGACCCACGACGCTTGTACCAATCGACTGAAAACGAACTTGAAAAATACTTCTCGTCCCTAAAATGTTTTCTGGGGTATTGAGAAACGCACCCCAGGGCCGAAAAATGCAGTACGGCCTTGTTAGGAACACGTACGGCCCAGAGGGATACGATTTTAGAGGATTTCGTCGCGTTTAACCGTTTAACAACCAGAAAGCAAATACAAAAAACACATTACATCAATTTTCTGTGCAAATTTGTCGCTTCGTCTTCTACGCCCTTCACAAAGAGTCTAAGGAGGCCATATGATAAAACATTTACTGCGCCGCCTTGGTCCGTAAGCCATAATCTCGAGGCAAATATTTTTCTTTCCGTAACGACCTGACTCAGTCAATAAGCACTCGTCGCTTATGTCGTCCATAATTAGTCGGGGATAGTGGTGAAGACTGCTCAAGCTGTTTAAATTTCCCACTTTCCTTCCTGAAGCTAGTTCTCTTAGGGTCTTTCCAGCATTCCCTCCCCCACCCTCTCTTGGGTACTTTTGTCACTCTGACTGCACATGATTGATCAATTCTTCGCACAAAAACAAAAATTGAAAATTGATCGCAATTTTCAATTTTCGACTTTCTTCTAAATTCATGTAACTGTAGCTGAAGCGAGATTACGACAATGGTTTTCCTGCTGATAAATAAATGCCATAGCTTGTTTGATTTTCTATTCAATGGTAACTGCACAGAAATAAAAGTCTAAGTATTATTTTTGTTCCTTATAAACGTGAAAACGGTTAAATGTTTACAACTAAGCGTTTATTGATTTCGCAAGAAAAAAAGAAATGAAAATCAAAAATTGCCATCGATTTTCAATTTTTAATTTGAATTGAAAATTGAATGGACGAATGACCCACGGACCTTAAACGCGACGAAATCCTCTAAATTCGTATCCCTCGGTACCGTACGTGTTCCTAACAGGGCCGTACTGGATTTTCGACGCCGGCGTGCATTTCTTAAAACCCCAGAAAACATTTCGGGCCTGAGGAGTATTTTTCAAGTGCGTTTTCAGCGCATTGGTACTAGCGTCTTGGACAACTATATATATTGTGCTTTCTTAAAAGATAATTTAAAATATTAGAAATTGAATATTTGGCAATGAAGCTGAAGGAGTGTTCGGGCTCGAAACGTTTTTAGGAGTTTTGAGAAACGCGCGCCTACTTGCGATAAAACGCACGGCTCTCATACGGGAATTTTCTCAATAGTTTGGAATGAAAAGCGCGCGGGCCGCACTGGTCCTATGATAAGTAAAGATCTTGCTGTAACTCAGCGGAAAACACATTCTGAAGTCAGTGTGTTGCTAAGAGAAGCAAGGTATTTATGGAAAATGTAAATACTAACCTGACAAACTGATGCAATAGCCATAGGACACATCATAAATTATTAAATAAAATTTTACGTATTATTTCCTGATTTTCTTGCCCGAAACACTCAAGAAAAAGGAAACCAACGGAGAATCTTAGACTTCGCATCGCAGCGTCTGACCTATCAGTATCGAGAATTTCTCGAGTGTCTTCTTCTCCCTCATCAAAAAAGGAGCTCATTGAGAAGTTGGAGGCATGTAAGATATGCACAAACGACGAAGACTGAAGAGCAAATATATCACAATTTTATTTATTATTTTTTTTTTACAACAAACACTAACAGTTCAAGCGCACCAACGCAAGCAACAACTTCCTTGCGTTCCTCATTTGACAGGTGATTTTGCACATGTATCCCATTCTTAAAACAAAACCTTTTAAGTGACCTCAAACTAAGGCCTCTCCTACCAGGATAGGTTTCTTTTAACAACAAACTGACTTCAGAATGTGTTTTCCGCTGAGTCACAACAAAGATCTTTAAATACTCGACGTTTACGTCGTCCATATTTAGCCGGAGATGGTGGTCAAGACTGCTCAAAGCTGTTTAAATCTCCCAGATCCCTTCCTAAAGCTAGTTCTCTTAGGGCCTTTCCAGCATTCAAAATGGCGGCAAAGCATTCCCTCCCCACCCCCTCTTGAATACTTTTGTCACTCTGAGTGCGCACGATTTATCAATTCTTGGCACAAAACCAAAAATTGAAAATCGATTGCAATTTTCAATTTTGGACTTTCTTCTAAATTCATGTAACCGTAGCTGAAACGAGATTACGACAATGGTTTTCCTGCTGATAAATAAATGCCACAGCTTGTTTGATTTTCTATTCAATAGTAACTGCACAAAAATAAAAGTTTAAGTGTTATTTTTGTTCCTTATAAAGGTGAAAACGGTTAAATGTTTACAACTACACGTTTATTGATTTCGCGAGAAAAAAAGAAATGAAAATCAAAAATTGACATCGATTTTCAATTTTTAATTTGAATTGAAAATTGAATGGACGAATGACCCACGGACCGTAAGGCTGTCGTGACTGACCCAGTCGCTGGCGGCATCACTCTCAACCCATTCGTAATCGCTTCGATTTGTTCAATTTTCAATTTACTTATTTATGTATTCAACGTATTTACCAAGTAGAGCCTAATAATATAAAAGTAGAACAAAATAAATCAATTAATTAAAAAATAGGTAATCAGATACAAACAGATACAAAAGGTTCAGTCCGTCTCCGGTGGGCGGAGCAACACGCATTCCGTGGTTAACCGATCAACTAATCACATTAACAAATAAAATAAATTACAAAGGAAGTACAACAACTAAAACCATTAAGAATTACCAGTAATTATCAGTACAATCACAATACAAACTACAACAATATTAGATTAAAGGAATGAAAACAAGATGATATGAAAACGAAAATGGGCGGATAAGCGTTCGGGGCTCTTGTGAAAATTGTTGCGGCCGCAGAAAATACAACAAAAACGTTGAAAAAGCCAACTTTGCACAAAGAGAGTACAAAAAGATTCTTGATGCAATTCGGTTTTACTCCAGAGGTGAGCCTTTCAACGAAAAAGAGTTTTTTGACAGGCTGAAAATGGTTAACGACTGCATCACCAACCATTGCATGGAAATCCCAGCAAAAGTGGAATCTAAATACCACAAACGTTTCACCTCATACCTTTCTTTCGCACAACAACGGGTTGCCGGTTTAATCCTCTTTAACGCTGGTGAAAGTTTTTCAAGAATTTCTTTCCTTCTCGGCCAGACCTCAGAAAGGACGGCTTCAAAACAATCGTGCAGAATTCACACATAATTTGCGGACCTGCCGCCATGATTGAAGTCTTTAATGAGGTTGCTAAGAAATTCAATGCGGTTCAAGGTGCGCCCTTCCAACCAGGCCGTTTTGATTGTGCATCGTCAATTTCGTTTTTCCTGAGAATAGTCTTGAGATGATAAACCACTGGTTTCTGTTTTTGTTTTCTTTCCAAGGAATTCAACTTTGTGCAACTCCTTTGTTTTCCGACATTAGCTTCAAAGCAGTTCACAATTTCCCACTTCTGTTTTCATCTTCACCACGCAATCAGAACAAAACTCGAACGCCTCCGGTCCCCCTCCCCCCCCCCCCAGCTCCTAAATTCTTCCACTTGAACCGCAAACAAGTTTCGAAAATTTCGCACACACAACCATCGGCCCTTAACACCTCAAACAAATTCCTCTTATCTTCGCCGAAGGAAAGTCACTCAACGCGCGATTTCCCCAAGGATCCTCAAGTCTTCCACATGAACCGCAAACAAATGTCGAAATCTCCTCCCAAAAAAACATCCGCTTTTTGCACTTCCAATAAGTTCTCCCCATCTTTCGGTGGTTGAATATACGCTCAAATGGAAAAACGTCTTTTAAAATTTATTACAGCCCTCAAGGATACTGGAAACAGTTTGCGACCATCAAAAAGTTGGCCCAAGCCGCAAAAGTTTCGGAAGATGCAGCAAAGAAATGGCTGGTCAAGCAAGCGGTTTGGAGGGTCTTTCTTCCCGCCCCAAAACACATTCCACGTCCGAAATTTGACGTGTCCACACCCAACAAGGTGCACCAGACTGACCTTCTTTTCATGCCGCATGACAAACCTTCGCGCGCGCGGAAAGTTTTCAAGTACGAGCTGACTGTTGTTGATGTGGTCTCCCGTTTCAAAGAGGCCGAACCTTTGCCCTCGAAAAATTCTGATGAGGTCACCCAGGCCTTTCAGAAGATTTACAGGCGTGGACCTCTGAAATGGCCTGAAATGCTGCAAGTTGACCCTGGGTATGAGTTCATGGGCGCTGTTACAAGAGAGATGGAAAATCACGGAACAACCATTCGACGAGGGCACCCTGAAATTCACCGCGACCAAGCCATTGTCGAACGTTTCAACCGTACTCTTGCGGAGCGTCTTTTCGGGCATCAGTACGCCGTTGAAATGCTTTTGCCAGAGGGACAAAGGTCTGTTGCGTAGGTGAAAAGGCTACCTGCTGTTGTCCAATTTTGAACAACCAAATCATACGGCTGACAGGAAAAAAACCCGCAATTGCCATCAAAGGAAAAATTTTGCTAAACCATCAACTTCTTATTTGCACCCTGTCGGGGTAAAATGATAAAAAAGTTCCCTCACTTTGTGAATGTTCGCTATCTCTTCCAACCCGGTGAGTTGGAGGTTGGTGTGCAGAGGGCGACAGATCCTGTTTGGTCTTTGAAAGTTTTCAAAATCGAAAGAGTTATGATCAAACCAAATGAACCAGTGATGCACTGGTTGCTCAACGGGCCCAACAGCAGTTTTGTTCGTGAAGAATTGTTGTTTGTTCCTTCCAATACCGCTCTTCCTCCATCCAGTCCCGGATAATTTGTTTGTTGAACATGAACTCGATCGGCTCTGTATGAATCCCATCCGGCAGCACCCACCATTTGTCATAAAACGCGCACAACCCAAGCTTATGCTGTTCATAAGTCATCATCCGCCCGTCCCTCATTCGGAAACCTCTGTTTTTCGCCATGTCCTTGTTGCCTTCTAACGCTGACTTGAAACGCTGACATGTTATCTCATTTTGTGTCTTCGACACCCCCTTTGAGTTGAACTTCTTTTAACCCCCTCCAGTTTCTCGATGAAATAGCACTTCGAGCAGAGCGCAATCATCCGCCAGCCAACACACTCGAGTTTTAAAAGGCCAGGTGTGCGGCCGCTCCATCTGTTCCAGGCCAACCATTCTTTTTTTGCGTGCTTCAAACTCGACTCTCATCTCCGGTTTGACGATGTCTTCCAACTTGTCGGCACTGATTGCGATGTAGTTGCTGTCTGTGTCCATCTGAAGCAGTTCAAAATCTCTTCTGTCCAGATACCTGTCAAGAAAGTCGTAATAAAATTCGAGCATTCGCAGCTTTGCAAGTTAATAGACTGCGATTGCGATCTGCAATGACGTTCAAATGGTGATACGGGGTTTTCGGCTTTCCAACTGGTATGTTTCGCCGATTTCCTCCAGATCACTGAAAAACTCGCTTCGGAGGGCCCTGTCAACAACCTTCTCATCTTTCGTGTAGATCACGTTGGTTTGTCGCTCCAGTGCTTCGATAAGCCTTCCGTACGCGCTGTTTCCCAACAGTTCAAACACCTCCGCAATCAACACCTTGCTCTTTTTCTGTTTCCTGTGCGGCGCGCCTCCGTTACTTGCTCCACAAACCAGGTGAAAATCTTTCCCGCTTGATAGTCGATTGTTCAGTGAAAAGCAGTAATCACTACACCGTGATTCACATACCACCGAGGCAAAGGAGCATACACCAGCATCTTTTGCACAGACAATGCTTCCACCAACTTTTTTCCATCCCCACGGTTTCTGCCAGTCGGTTTCAGGTAATCCATTATTTGTTGTGGCACAGCTTCCACCGGCACCTCCTTGTTCTGGGGCTCTGGAATCTCGATGTCAACTTCATCAAATCCAAACCAGGCTCCCGCTCTGAGCCTTTGTGTGAAGATGCCGCTCCGGCCGTCCAATCGTCTGTGTAATGAACAACCTTCTCCTTCCCGTAGGGCATTTCGTTGGACATGGTTGACAGATAGAGCGCGTTGGCGTCATAACCGAGGATTTTTTTGCAAACACGTGGATTTTCCATCTGATGGGACCTTATTTTCGAGACGCCAGCTTCGTAGTACCATGTGAACACAAGGCTTGGCCCTCCAACGACGGCGTTTTTTAACATCTCATATGTTTCTCCACAGGGGCTCCATAGATCGGCGCCTCGCTCAACGGCTCCTCGCAGAAGATAATGCCGACTCACTCCTGGAATTGCTGACGGCGTCTTTCAAAATATCAATGCCCATTTCAATGTAAAAGGCTCGCATCTTTATCAAAGCTTCCAATCCAGGAGCCATGTCAAGACTGTCGTAAAAGCGCAGCCAGTTTGCGAAAGTCCTCATGTTTTTTCTTTGAAGATCTGTTGGCAGCTCTTCCATTCTTTCTGTGTGAGCGGATACCTCCTTTCAAACTCGAAAAACACAAAGGATAATCTGGAAGCCCAGGGTAATCACGTTTTTCAGGTGAGTCAAACCATTCGTAACTAAACCACGATTTCACATCTGTGCATTCACAAGTTGTCACTTACTTTTCGTAACTGGTTCCTGGGCCAATGTTAACTGATGATTTTAATAAAGCGAAACCCCGTTGTCAGCAAGAACATAACCTTGTTCGCCCTTTTTGCAACTCTAACCTTGTTGGTTGTGTCGGTGAGCCGCTCCATGAAATGTTCTTTAATCAGGTTCAGATCGTAGCGCCCGGAGTTGAACCCAAGAACGGACACCTGGTCACACCATTCCTGGATTTTGAACCGTTGCGCTTTGGGAAGTTTTTGACGTATTCTGGCATGGAATTCGCTCTTACTTTTTCCCGAACATTTTTCCCACGCCGTTCAAGCTCCTCCATGAATTTGCGGACAATTCTTTTTCACAGATGTGTGTGGGCTCACGTTCGAGGGTGTCACCGACACAAACAGAGATGGGTACGTGTGTGTTTTCGAAAGTAAGCATGTGTGTCGGCTCTTTCCACTGATTCTCCTCCACTTACGATTCGTAATCGTGCAGGATTGCGTGCGGGAAACGTTTTGTGAAAGGTTGGGGAAGTGGGGTGTTCTCTTCCAAGTTGTCATGGCTCCACATCTCAACAACGGTGTAGCCAGCATTTCGGAGCGCTTGCGTTCGACTCACGGTTGCGAGAAAACACTCTTCTCATGTTTTGACGATGTGGGGGACAACTCTTTCACGATCATCGGGATAACATTTGCGACATCCATGCCAAAAACAGCCGCGGTATTCAAAAACGCTGTTAATCTTGGGGTCAAACTCGTCCACAGGGGCGCGCTCAATCCTCCGCTCCCCACAGTGCCCACACATTGCGTGATGAATGTGAGTTTTCCTCCCCTTTGCTTCTCATTCAAGCCAGTAAATGGATTCCAGGGAAGCAGTGTGTTTTGGAAAGAAATCTTTCTCGAAAGATGTTTGTGGTGCTTCAACCTTTTCGGCCGGACAATCGATCACCGTTCTTTCTTGGGCGCATGTCAGGTGATGACATTGAAGATTGCAAGCTTAAGTGAATCGCCCACGACAATGAACTCATACATATATTCTCGCCAGCCTCGTGATATCCTTTATCAAGAACGCATGTCCCTCGAAAAAACCGGTTTGTTAAAATGTTATTCAACTTGTTAGATGGGTTTCGTCTGAGCCGCCATATCACTTCCCACCTTCCACACACTCAGGCTCATAAAATCGAATACCGAGCCAATCTGAGAAAGCCGCCCCCCGATTCAAACGTTTTTCAACCCGATCCAATTTATCAAGTGATTTCCTGGGCCAATCGTTTGGAACGGTTGTGAGTTCGAAGAAACTCATGGCGAGGCCCCGCGCAGCTTGTGTGCTTCTATCTGGTCTCGAACCACGGTGCAAGGCAATGCAGCGCCAGAGACAAAGGTTATCCTGAAAAGTGTCCAGCAGAATCATTGCCCGACAATGTTCAAGGTTTTGCAACCATTCTGGAAGGGGGCCTGTGCCCAACAACGGTTGCCGATCAAGCACGGCCCTCACATCAACGCTGAAAAAACTAATGAATTTTCACTTTGTATGCTGTCTTTCAATTTGCTCGATTCCTAGGCGGTCCGCCTCTTTTCCTTGCAACCATTTCTCTGCAGCTGAAAGGGTGGTGAACTAGGGAGAACCTTTGTTTGTGAAATACACAATAATGTTGCCGTCTTCAATATTTCGCAGCTTATACCCGTAAATGTGTCTGAGAAAAAAAGATATTTGCACTATCTCTCAGATTTTTGCCATAAAATCTTCTGAAAGTTCCTTTCGCATCTCTCCGATGGTTCGCCAAATTCTTAAGCGGCGCCCCCTTCTTCCTTCCTCCAGCCCCTAAAATTCACCATCATCAAACAAATTCCGAATTTCTTCTTCTTCTTCTTCTTCTTCTTCTTCTTCTTCTTCTTTCTTCTTCTTTCTTCTTTCTTCTTTCGTCTTTCTTCTTTCTTTCTTCTCCCTATTAGGAAAACTGGATCAACAAACCTCAAAACTTCTTGTTTTCTTGCCTTTCTGGGCCGGAAAGGGGCTTTCGGTTGAAAACGTTGGGTGGGCTGTGGAGCAAGTAGGTTTTGAAGTCGCTCTTGCTCTTCTTGGGAAATATGTTCATCCAACACACTTGGAACAACCTTGCGAAGGGGCCCTCCCGTATTCGCAAGTTGTTGCTCAATATTTTGGATTGTTTCTGGCGACATTTCGGAAAGTAGATGTTGAAGAAACACTGCAACACAAATTGCTTGCCATTCGACAAATAGCGCACAGTATATATTCAGAAATAAAATCGAACGATACACAACAATGCCCACTCTCTAAATGGGCGTTCCCCCTTTCCTGCTTCCTTTTTTCTTCCATCTCCCCTCCCTTTTGTTGCTTTCCTCAAGTAGTTTTATGGGACTTCGACAAATCAGCACATCATCCATATTCAGTTTTTCCTGATTTTAACCCCCTAGCCTACAAAACTGAGGAACGCCAAAGTTTTGCAGGCCTGGAGGTTAAAATCAGGAAAAATGTGAATATGGATGAAGTAGTATTAATTTGTCGAATCCCCATAAAACTTCTCAAGTTATTGCTGATATTGTGACGGTTCTCATGAACAGTTCTCACACATAACCAGATTTTCTGCTTCTGTCCTTCATGTTGTTAGAGGAACAATTGCCCTGAGGTGGCCTTGCAATGATTCACAGCGGTTTCAACGGTTCACATAACTCAAATAAAGTATATCTTTTATATTCTTTAACTGGGGATGTGAACCGTTATGAACCATTGAAGTGTAATGTCTCGCTCATGTGAACCGTCCAAAATCATACTCCAAAATAATGCAAGCCATGTGAGTAACTTTGAAAACGCAATCAAACCGCGGATTTTTTGTTCAGACAAAAAGTTCCGCTACTGAAATCCCACGTGCACTGGAGCAGGTTTATGATCGCGCACCTTCACTCGCAAGTGTAAAACAGACAGTTTCTTTCTTTTTCTTTTTTTTTTTCTTTTCTTTTTTTTTATTTCTTTGTTCCCGACAGCAAGACTAGGTTTTCCTAGCGTTCTCTATCAGATGCGTTTATATTTTGTTCCATTGTCTTTGGCTTGTCTTGGTGACGTTTGCACAAAAGAGAATCGTCTTCCAACAAATAAAAACTTTATTCAGACCCATATATATATTTTTCGCCTTTCTTCATCAATGGCTCCTCAAAGACCATTTTGTGAAATAATTCTCGCCAATCATTAACCTAAGTGACGTAATAATAGTACTCCACTGTTGCGCGGCAGAATTTATAGTTACTAAACAATAATGCTAAGTACTACTGAGTAGATGCGACAATGATGATGGTGAGAAAGATCCTCAACGTGAAAAATAATATATATATTTAGCCAAGCCTAAAAGCGGAGCTCTGTTTGTCATATCACCCATCTGACCTCACTCAAGCTACAGGTCCAATGCTGCAAAAAATAGTATGGAAAGGCGATCTGAGCCAGTGGCACAGTGGATTTGGACCCCCCAGGCATTTGCACCCTCCAGCCCAGATCTGCTTGTGGATCAGATTTGGACCCCATAGTCCAGAACTGCTAGCAGATATGAACCCCCTTTTACGGATTTGGACCCCACCCCTCCTAAAACAAGCGTTCTATTGAGTAAGGTAATAAAAGTTCCCTCGCAAATTGAGTCTGGAGATGTTAAAAAAGCAAAATAAAAATATTGAGGTAGGTTTTTTAAAAACTAATATTTAATACTCTGTGTAAAAAAAAAACCTGCAACGCTAGTTTGCATCTATAAATTTTTAAAACAAAGCATTTCTTAACATCTTAGAGCAATACCTAAGGACAGGTCTGTTTGCCCGTTCAACTGTAGGCTACTTAGTTATGGTTTAGAGCCACTAGAAATTGTTGGAGAAGCCTGGTGATTGCTCCTTTGAATCAGTATCACATGAGATATATAGTGATTCACATCATCACTTCATAATGAATGCAATTTCAGTTATCCACAGCCTCCCATGAGGCAGTCGGAAATCAGAAATTGTGCATCCTCTGGATATAGGTATGCCTCAAAAAAGTTATGAAAGAAAGATACACGGAAATCAATAAAAATATTTAGATGATATGCATTAAGACCAAGATATTTCTTTTCATCAGTTAGTTCTTGACCTTACTATCACAAAAAAACTGTTTGCTAACATTAAGCTCGTCAATCAATGCACCTACAGTGTTCTCAAAAAGAAATCCAGCTGCTCTTCTGGCCAGCCAAGTGCAAGACCGAGCGACTTGATAATACAATATTGGGCATTTGGTTGATACCACTATCAAGGTAATTAACAATGTAGAATGAGGATTTAAGGTGATGATTCATCGAGGCAAATGTGCTGGAAATCCGTGTTAGCCATCTTAACTTGATTTTCTATTTTGCAAGAAAAGTAAGGACTAGTCTCACATTTCTCCATGTACATTTGAAATTGCACAACCTACTTCATCAAACCTCGGAAACCCCATTAAACATTAATGCCAGATGTCATCCAAACATCCCACAAGATTGGTGTGACCAGCTATTAATAAAATTAATTGAAAGACTGTATGCAGGAGAAGGAAGTCCAAAGGATGTGTACATTGATAAGAAAGAGCTTACTTTGAGATTAATTGTAAGTTTTAAGTTTAATAATACTTTGTCATACGAATACAACTACGTTGATACAAAACAAAAAAGTGCATGACTGGAGAATAATTGCGAGAAACTAAATTCCCATACAAAAAATATTATCTAATATTACACATTCTAAAAACTAAGATGTGAAATTTAAACGTGGCCTAAAGCTAACGTATTAGAATCAAATTAAATCGAGTACTTGTCTCTTGCAAGTCACCCCTGATTTGAGATTGACAATAAAAATTAAGTAGTAAAATTGAAATACAGTCCAAAGCTAACCTAACACAAATAATGTAATAGATAGGACTTAAAACTGCTTAAAGAAGGTGCATGCATGATGTTCGATGGAACACCATTCCAGTCTGTTATGTAGCGATTTAAAGACAAGCTGAAGGCCATATATATATTTAACCAGGCGAAGTCTAGAATCGGAGCTGCACACTCTCACCGAGCAACTTTGGGCCAGTTTAATTTGTGTCCAAGACAGTTGAGCAACAGTAGGGGAAACGAAGAGTTTTCGATAGCCAACGTTTACAAAACAAAAACAAAAAAAAAAAAAAAAAGACAGACATTCTTGAGTCCTAACTACTTTCAGATGAAAGTGTAAAGGAATTCAAAGCGGATAAAAAAACACTACAAGCGACGCAAAGTACGATGCGAGTGTTTTCACAAAGAAGGAGAAGGTGGAGAAATTATACAAGACTAGCTAGTAATAAAAATAGCTTTTACTGATTAAGCTAGAAAAATAGGTATTTATTTTGACATAAATGCCAATAGCACTGGAAAACTTGAACCATTTACAGACTTCAAAAAAGTTTGTCAAATCTCTGTAAAATGTATACATTTCCTTTGTAAATTGCAATGTCTGTAAACGTGCACACTTACAGAGATTTTATGAACCCTATAAAATGTCTGTAGATTCGACAGAATTTTACGCGTCCAGATCCCATTAAATTTCTGTGAAATCTCAAAGTTTTCTGTGTAAATTGTAAGCAAAATTTACAGAGATTTCATAAACTTTGTAAAAATCCTTGTAAAATCTCAAGGTATTCTCTGTAAAAAAAACTCTAGGAAAAAACTCTGTAAAATAAAGAACATAAAATGTCCATAAAATCTTCGTAAAAATCAAACCAAAATAACTGCATGAAATGTTAATAAAATGTACACAAATAAAAAGCACACAATGTTAATAAAAAGTGGGTGTAATGTTTGTAAAATATACAAGGAGTACCATATGAAATCTCAGCAAAATCTTCATATTTTCTCTGTAAAAGACAGAGGGAAACAAACCAGGATGAAACGCCAGAACACAAAATCCCAACAAAATGTCTATAAAAAGTGAACAAAAGCTGGACCACAAAGTGTCTGTCGATAAATCAAGTGCAGACAATACTGTATCTTCAAAAGATATGTATTTTATTGCAAAATGTTAACGTTTTCTTTGCAAAAACGAGCTGGTACTAAAGCGACCTGAAAAACGCTAAAAACGTCAGTGGCCGTGAACTTTTCAGGGCCGAGCTTGCCAGCCCATCGCCACTGAACATTTAACGGCATGAAAAAGGTATCCTTTCTATTGCAATTGCCGCAGAAGTTGTATAATTTACGTCCCTTAGCTTTATCGTTTGTTATAAACACTGGAAAATTATATTTTCATTCCAAACGGCTGCTGGTATAACTCACAATTGGAGTTACTAATGTTTTATGTTACACTGAACTGTACGAGGCGTGCCCCCCGCCAGTTCAGAGGGGTTAAACTAGACAGAGAGAAAGACAGATTACACGCATGCTACACTGGACAACATAAGGCGTTCCACCCGCTAGTAGGGAGGAATTAAACTATAGAGAGAGAGAGATTACATGTATGTTACACTGAACCGTATGAGGCGTGCCACCCGCCAGTGCAGAGGGGTTAAACTAGAGAGAGAGAAAGAGAGATTACATGTATGTTACACTGAACCGTATGAGGCGTGCCACCCGCCAGTGCAGAGGGGTTAAACTAGAGAGAGAGAAAGAGAGATTACATGTATGTTACACTGAACTGTATGAGGCGTGCCTCCCGCCAGTTCAGAGGAATTAAACTAGATAGAGAGAAAGAGAGATTACATGTATGTTACACTGAACTGTATGAGACGTGCCACCCGCCAGTTCAGAGGCATAACGAGCCAGAGGTTCTTAGCAACCACAAAAATACCACTGGATCCCGCTGAGATAGGGGGCAATTTGCCACCAATCTCAGCAGGATATCCAGCTACTCTGAACATTCCAATGTAATTGAATCGCGTCTGGTACTCGTTTCTGTTTGATATGGGCGTCAATTTTCACGCTTATCTGCCATAATCCTTAAACGCGATCGTTTATTTATGACGAGAGTTTAATTAAATTCTATCTTTAGACCTGATGCACGCGAAAAGTGACTGCAGGAACCGGAAAACGATACTCAATTGTTTGTTTTGGTTTGGGTGAATAATTACTCTTGAGGTAGGCTCACCGGTTCCAGAAAATAGCACTAAATTACAACCAAAGACTCACGTTTTCTTTGTTTCTCTTTCGCATGCAATATGGGAAAAACAATAGGGCTGTTTATACGAGAGAAAATAAGCCGCGGCTTACTCTGGCCACGGATTACATAAGACACGAACACTCCGTATAAATGGTACAAAATCTACATTCACGGCTTTCTCAAGCTGCGGCTTATCCTGGCCTAGGAGTTTTTACTTGTATAAATGGTTCCTTTCGCATCTTCTGTAAGCCGCGGCCAGAGTAATCCGTGGCTTATTTTCTCTCGTATAAACAGCCCTATTATGTGTTTTGTTTTTGGAGGGATATATATCTCTTTTGAACGCTAATTAAAATTCGCTTGTATTCCTAAATCAAAGATACTTGCAATACATGGTAATAGTGAATATATTTGGGAGTAATATACACAAATCAGTCTGCAAGTATTACTCTTCTTAAACGCCGTGAAAGTAAATTAACATCACTGAGCTAAAATAATTCGCTTCAATATGTGATATCGTTGCGTGCCCATGAACAAAAGTTTTACTATCCGTACGGTTTCCCTAGGAACTGATAAAATTCTCGTTGAATAATTCCTCAATAACCTCGGCAGACGTCGAAATGGAAGTTTCAATATTCGACTTCCAAAACTGACCTTGGCAGGAAAAGCGACAATGGCGACGGTATCAAAATCATCATTTCAAAATACAACTTCTCCTTTTTCTAATTCTCTCTCGATTGTTAAAATTTGTTTAACTTGGAAAATGCTGGCGAACTCTCCAAGGACTAAATTAGTCTGAAGGGCATTAAAGTAAGGAAAACGTTATCGAAAAACAAAAAACATTTCATCCGAACGTGTTATTGTTCTGCAAAGAAATGTAAAACTGGTTATTAAACCTGCTTACAACATTTGCCTAGATTTGTATGTGCATTTCATAAAACTGATCATGTTATATATCCCAGAAGCACTCAGGCATATAGTGATGCCAGGACCTCAACCTGGATGAACCAGAAAAGATATAGAACATTTTCCTACATTTAACTGCACTTTAAAAAATGTTCATGTTATATATCCCAGAAGCACTAAGGCATACAGTGATGCCAGGACCTCAACCTGAATGAACCAGAAAAGATATAGAACATTTGCCTAAATTTTTATCTGCATTTAAAAAAAACTATGTTAAATATCCCAGAAGCGCTCAGGCATACAGTGATGCCAGGACTTCAACCTGGGTGAACCAGAAAAGATAGAGAACATTTGCCTAGATTTTTATCTGCACTTCAAAAAACTATTCATGTTATATATCCCAGAAGCACTCAGGCATACATTGATGCCAGGACCTCAACCTGGATGAACCAGAAAAGATATAGAACATTTGCCTAAATTTTTAGCTGCATTTAATAAACTGTTATGTTAAATATCCCAGAATCACTCAGGCATACAGTGATGCCAGGACCTCAACCTGGATGAACCAGAAAAGATATAAAACATTTGCCTAGATTTTTGTCTGCACTTCGTAAAACTATTCATGTTATATATCCCAGAAGCACTCAGGCATACAGTGATGCCAGGACCTCAACCTGGATGAACCAGAAAAGATATAAAACATTTGCCTAGATTTTTGTCTGCACTTCGTAAAACTATTCATGTTATATATCCCAGAAGCACTCAGGCATACAGTGATGCCAGGACCTCAACCTGGATGAACCAGAAAAGATATAGAACATTTGCCTAAATTTTTAGCTGCATTTAAAAAAAACTGTTATGTTAAATATCCCAGAAGCACTCAGGCATACAGTGATGCCAGGACCTCAACCTGGATGAACCAGAAAAGATATAGAACATTTGCCTAGATTTTTGTCTGCACTTCGTAAAACTATTCATGTTATATATCCCAGAAGCACTCACGCATACAGTGATGCCAGGACCTCAACCTGGATGAACCAGAAAAGATATAGAACATTTGCCTAGATTTTTATCTGCACGTCAAAAAACTATTCATGTTATATATCCCAGAAGCACTCAGGCATACAGTGATGCCAGGACCTCAACCTGGATGAACCAGAAAAGATATAGAACATTTGCCTAAATTTTTAGCTGCATTTAAAAAAAACTGTTATGTTAAATATCCCAGAAGCACTCAGGCATACAGTGATGCCAGGACTTCAACCTGGATGAACCAGAAAAGATATAGAACATTTGCCTAGATTTTTATCTGCACTTCAAAAAAACTATTCATGTTATATATCCCAGAAGCACTCAGGCATACAGTGATGCCAGGACCTCAACCTGGATGAACCAGAAAAGATATAGAACATTTGCCTAGATTTTTGTCTGCACTTCATAAAACTATTCATGTTATATATCCCAGAAGCACTCAGGCATACAGTGATGCCAGGACTTCAACCTGGATGAACAAGAAAAGAATTGTAACATTTGCCTAAATTTTTATCTGCAAGTTACATATTCTAAATCACTTGAATATTTTACTATTGCTATTTTCCTCGTACAAACATACAGAGTCCTAAACTACTTGGTAGTTTGAAAAGGCTTTCAGAAGCTGTAATTTCTGGCCATCACATACTGAAATATGCCGATCATCCCCTTGAAAATCTCAACGAATCGCTAAAGCATAACATTTGACGAAACTAGCGTTTTGTCTTACAAGTAAAGCCATAAAATGCCATGAGAACACGGCGTAAGCGTGCCGCGTGGTGGTAAATTAAATTCTGCCGCTGAAGGGCAAAAACAATACTTCTTTCAAGGTGTGCGAAGATGCTCCTGCAGTGAAACCACAAATGGAGTACGTTGACGGCTCTTATGCAGGCCTATAACGTCACTCCTTAGCAACTAGACTTGGGAGATTTTTTAACTTCCGGTTATCTCTGGCTCGTTATGATTAAACTAGATAGAGAGAATGAAAGATTACATGTATGTTACTGAAGTGTATGAGGCGTGCTACCCGCCTGTTCAGAGGGGTTAAAATAGATAGAAAGAATGAGAATTATACTGATGGCTTTTCCGAGACCATAAATAGATGACCACCCAAGACAAATTCCTTTGGCAATGAAGTTGGTGTCCTTGATACTCTGATGTGCTATTTTTCTTTCTGTAAAAGAAAAAAAAAGACTTTAAATGAACTAAACTGATTGAAGGAACAAAGAAAATGCTAGCATTTGATTTGTATGATACAACACATAATATAATTATGTATCTACGCATATAGATATACATGTGCATGTACATGTATTCCTTAATGTTGAAAACATCACTTATGTGCATTAGCCTCCTTTGCAGCTGTTGTTTGGGTCTGTCCTTAATCCCTCCCCACTAATGTCTGGTGAACTAAGCTGGAAATTCCATTCCCATTGTGTCTAAGTATTCAATCTGGAGGGAGAAGAGAACTGACAAAAATGGCTGCAAAGGAGGCTACAGGAACTTACATGTAGCCACCAAAATTTAACAGCCATGATGTGACTAATCAGTTCCTTGGAAGGGAATGTCCGGCTCCGTTCAGCAGATGTTGGTGGGGAGGGAGAATACGACCAACATGTAACTAACAGCTGCATAGGAGGCTATCACAGTGTACTGTATGTGCATCAATTGGTCAACACTGGATAGACCATCAATAAGGAAAGATTCGGTGGGTCAACCGTACACAAAGATTTATTATTTTAAAGACTTGGTTTGCCTGGACTAGGGACTGTTATTGGCTGTGAAAAGCTTCCGTAACTTACATGCATTGTAACATGATACATTATGCCTTCAAGGAAAAGCATGGACAATAAGACTTCACTGTGGAGGCTATTTCATGCTTAGTATAGGCTTAACTTATTACAGTTTGCATAAAGGCAAAAAAATTTGAGTAGAGTTAATGTGGTGGCAATGACAAGTACATGTACCTTACTCTGTTACAATAGCATGTATAAGGTATGAAAAGGAAATTACTATTAGGGGGTAAACTTCAAAGGACTCTACGTAGCACATAATTATGTATGATACCAGATTGGCTAGAAGAAAAAATTGCTTGTACTGCAGGTCACATTAATTTTTATTTATAGGAAAGATGAATGTTTTTTTTTTTTTTGAGCAGGCAATTTCAACAGTTTCAATTTATTTTTTTCCATATTTCTTACACATTGTTACAAGATAAATATGTATTAAGATACAAAAGATAAATTAATAAGAAAAGAATGAGAAACATAATGGCGAGGATGTCCATAAAGAAACCATTGGGGCTTATACGAGCTACGGGCTCCTAAAAAATTACAACTTGGAAATCATGATTCTTAGGCATACATGTAGCTTATTTAATTAATCAATTCATTTAGGTTACAAAGTGAGTGAAATAAGAAATACAACATGATACATGTAGTAATGCATGAAACCCCAAACAGAAACTCGAAAACAAAATCTGAGTTCCAGATGGGATTCGAACCCACGACCCTCCACAATCTAGATGGATAACCACTGAGCTACTGGACACTCTATGGTGTGCAAGGGTGAAATGTGGGCTTTGACTGGAACCGTATCACGTGGTCACACAGCCAAATAATGACTAGCACATACATAACTGCATCATGCAGTCACATTGAGGCATATCAAAGATGCATATTGAGGCATATCAAAGATGGCTGTGTGACCGCGTGATGGAGTTCCAGTCAAAGCCCACATTTCACCCTTGCTCACCAGTAGCTCAGTGGTTAGAACGTCCGTCTAGATCGAAGAGGGTCGTGGGTTCCAATCCCATCTGGAACTCGGATTTTTTTCGATTTTCTGTTTGGGGTTTCATGCATTACTATCATGTTACACTTAGGTTACGTGTAAAAAGCAAGCACACAAACAAACACACACCAGCAGCAAAACATAAAACAACATTTCAAAATAGGAGTAGTCAATAGAGGAGTAATGTTCTTAATTCAGATTTCAACAGAGAAATACTGTCAGCATTCTGAATTTCTGAATGAAAGAAATTAAACAGTTTAGGTCTGGAAACTTATTGCAAACTGTCTGATATTAGTTCTACACAGTACAGTTGCAATGTCTAGTATTGTAACGATGAATATGACTTATCAGCAAACACAGTTCTCTGAATGCATCAGGAGGGAAGCCTTTCTTGAAAAGTAACAAACTTTCCAATTAATTTTGAAATCGGTTAACATTAGATAGTTCACCTAACTGGTGATCATAGGGTATGGACAAATATACATGTATTTACAGCATTATTCATTCTTTTAAAGTGGGAGTACAGTAATTTAAGACATACAGTGTAGTGTAAAGCCCTGGCCAAACTACATTGTACATGTATCCAAACTATAGTCTGTGGCAAAACAAGCTACTGGTACAACTTGACGCTAAAATGTAATTTAAAACATACACTGTAGCACTAAAGTGGAAACCAAAAGTGCTTAGCGTTAATGTTTATGGTACCAGAGCTGTTCAGTGTTCGGTGTGAAGTGAGAAAAAATCATGGAATGGTTGAGAGAACAAGCTGAAAAGGGTATGTTCCAAACCGTTTTACAGTTATCATTGCAAGATACACTGTACACCCGTGTTTAGGGAGATGATTAGAATCAACAAGCCCAGATCAGTTCTCAGAAATTTTAAAAGCTATTGAACCGGACATCTGCAAAGAGAGCACGAAAATAGCAACTATTGATTGGCTAGCAGGGTGAATGTGACTTGCATCAGGATAAAGCTCTGTTGGAAGAGCGGCAAAACACTGCAACGTTTTTTTCATTGAGCAGAATTGTTGGGCGTAATGTTTGATCAAAAGCAAACTCTATCCAACACTTGATCTAGCAAAAATTGTTTGACAAACATCATCCAACATGGGCGGTCAAACGGTCGAACAATCTTGCAATGTTAAATCCAACTTTGTTCAATAGTTTGACCAGGACTTAAAAGAAATCACAAGCCCATCATGCTGATGTGATCTTTTTTGTTACACTGGATCAAGGTTGCATGAGGTGGAACAAAAATTCCGAAGACGACAAAAGGTTCAATAATTCCTTCATCATGCTATGTTACAGAAAGTTCTTACCTTAGAAGGTTTTACTTTTCTTTGCAACTTGAGCATACACTGTAAAGTAGTCTGCCATATACTGTACTGCGCACATAACTACATGTATTCAGCCTGAAGATTAAAAAAACCGGATGTCAAGGCCAAGTATACACTGAACTGTACAGTTCAGAAACCAGAATGAAAATATGAGCTTAAATATTGAAAAATATGTGCATGTTAACACAATACAAATGCTACATTGGCCAGGCTGAAAAATTCAAAGATTCAAATCTTGAGTGCCAGAGGATGATTACTGTTATGATCTCCCAAACAATACTGTTACATGTAGATGGTCTTAGTGTAGGTCTCTGGAAAACATGATCTAGTTTTTAAGTGTTACAAGCCATGATGGCAGGCCAGAAGACAGTCTTATAATTATAATGTATGCTCACGCATGTCAACACTGTGTCTTAACCTTCTCATGACCAAGCATCATTGCAGTTTGCAGGGATGACGCAAACATTAAGGGAGATTCTTTTTAAAGGATTGGTGTTAATGCTGCAATGGCACATGCATATATGGTTGGGCTTGGGAGTTTTACGCTTGTTCCATGAACATGAAGCCATCTTAAATGTTATTCTTTATTACACACAACAACTAGACAATCATACAGTCTGTAGGTATGAAAAACACCCCAGCAGTAATGAAATTTCAGAAATCCAGGAGAATACACTGTAATTACAGTATGGTCTTCATTGCACATTCTCATTACAAGCCATAAACTGAAACTTGTTGAATGACTAATTATTGTAAAAGTTAAAAAAAGGCAAAAAGAAGTGAACATACCACCTTATGATGCAAAAAAATAACTTTAAAAATTTTAGATAGTTCCACTTGCCTTTGATCTGCTCTCATACAGTGATGGTCTCACTGACAGTTGTAATACTTGGGTGAGCTATCACTACAGTCTGTAAAAGGAGGGTCGGTACATTTCACTGACCCCCAGTCCATGGACTACCATGATGGACTACCGAAATGGACTACCTATATGGACTGCTAAATGGACTACCAAAATGGACTACCCTTAATTACCTACCTTGAAAAAAAAAATTAGTAAAGTTTGGTTGTTTTCATCGATTGATCGTGATCTTCACCATCTTTTATCTTTTAAATGCTGCTGGTCAGCTGTTCTGCAGGCGTATTCATTCGTCTCGTGTGATGGCTGACATGCTGGATGGTGAGTAAAAATTTGAATTTATAATAGTTCGTTATAGATAGGGTAGGGAAAATCACAGATATTTTGGTCTTTAAGTGCCCCCAACACTGAAATATTTTTTTTCGCTAAAATTAATCTTTGCACCTATTCAAAACGCATTGCACCTTTAATTTTTTATAACCAAATCATGAGTTTTTACAGGCTGTAAAAGTTACGACATTAGCCGTCATCTGTCACACGATCAAGGTAGTAAGGAGCGTGGGTCTTTTCCCCAGTTAAAGTCACAAACTGATTTTCATCGCACTGCGTCTTTGTAAACATGCATACATAATAGTCAACTGGGGAATAGACCCACGCCCCAGCTGACTTGGTCATGTACCAAATGATGCATAGTTTATCGTAAGCCCTATAAAAAAACTCTAAAGGCTGGAAATAAATGCTACATGTTTTTGGAATATGTACAAAGTATTATAAAATTATTAGCGGAAAGAATAACTATTCTTGGGGCTAGGTGCACTTCAAATAAGGTAAGGCTTTTGGGAAGCAGGCTGCACCCCCACCCAACTTTTCAGGGAGTACCCCCTGGGCCTGGTCATGTGATCTATTTTTGAGTTGTATCTTCTTCTGTCACTTACCATTTTGAGCATCATGACACTGAGCCAGGCAAGGAATCATCTGGAAGATTATAAATCAAATTTTTACTCCAGCTGCAGCCTGTCAGCCATCATGCACGACGAGTGAATGCGCCTGCAGAACAGCTGAACAGCAGCATTTAAAAAATAATCACGATCAATCGATGAAAACAACCAAACTTAATTAATTTTTTTTTTCAAGGTAGGTAATTAAGGGTAGTCCATTTTTGGTAGTCCATTTAGCAGTCCATATATGTAGTCCATTTCGGTAGTCCATCATGGTAGTCCATGGACTGGGGGTCAGTGAAATGTACCGACCCATAAAAGGAGGCAAATGCCATACAATACTCAGTAGCTGTTTAGCACAACTATTGCAAAACAAAAGTACAGTGTAAGGCTCCAAGCATTTCAAATACAATCAAGCAGGATAGAGATTTATGTTTTAACACCCCAAATACTTGCCTGGACACAAGCACGGTACTTATTATGGAAAAAATAAACAGCCTTTGAAGGTCATTTGTACGTGATACATGTACAGTTGTAGTACCGGTAAATAAAGCAAGCCAACTACAGTGTAATTTAATTGACATATTACTGTATACTGTGATTGGGATAAAAATATATAGAACTATAAATTAGCTTTGTCTCTATTTCTTTTCTCATTGTAAAAAAAGTCAGGTCACTGATATGAAATCAAGCAGACTTTATTGGACGGCAGCTGTGGCCAGAATTAATTTTGTACCACACGATTTTTTTTTGTCGAGTTAGGGTTAACAGAATTAATAGTTGCATTACCACAACAGTAGGCACTTCAATGAAGATGTGAACACTCAAACTAAAAGACCCATCTTCAGCCTTGATGCATTACAGGGCTGTACACGCCATGACCAATAATTCATGAATTTCGTGTGACATGAAATTCCTTAAAGCTTTGAAGCCCTTGTTTTATCCCACAATTAATGGCTACTCTGTTTTTCTCTTTGGGAAAGTTTTGTATATCTATTTGTAAATTTTGGCCCATTTTAAGTCAGAAGAGTCAAGTGTGGCAACATGATAATCGCCAATTCATACAGCATTGTTTTTTTATCAAATTTAAAGTACTTACACGACATGTACTGTAACAAGAAAATGAGGTTTTATGTTGGGTGCTTTTTACCTTGAAGTTTCTACCAATTCACTGAGGGCCAACTTACTGCAATTTGGAAACCGATTTGATGATGAGTAAATTGTGTATATGTCTGGATAACTGTTTTCCTCATGTTTGATGTTTTTACTTCAAGGTCAGTTTGCATAATGGACTATGTGGCTTGGCTCCACTCTTCAGTGTCAATTCAATCTGACTTGTCATTGTGTCTCTTTATGAACTGCAATAATTACAATAATTGAAAATTATTTTCATGCCCCATTGGGCATTCTACAATTGTCTAAACTGAGTTTTGCTCCTACAGCTGTATGCTTTAGTGTAGAGCTAAATGTTTCCTTCCTTTAACAACAGCACAATTTCAAAACAAAAACAGATGCCAACATTGGATCAAGGGAGAAAAATAGGCCTCTAAATTGGAAAGCTAATTTCAAAAGATGTCCACACAGTTCCATATACATAATTAAATACAATCATTGTATTACTGTTGTGCTAACCCTGCTCCCGAAACAGAGTTTGGGTCTTACATTATTTTGTAAGTGTATACGTAATTAGTGGAGTCTTGTCATCTAATTTAGACACTTGGAAAGCAAAATTTATAATTGAGTTTAAGTACAAGTACATTAATTTATGATCACACCAAAAGCTCACTTTGCCACCAACTACAGGTAAATCAATGGATCTAATCAAGTGTAAGCCAGTTGAGCACCTAGTTTGCCGCAATCTTAGCTACGATTCCTTACCTGCACATGCAGTAAGCTTAACCCTTGCTTATATTAAGAACAAACACGGTAATGAATTAGCAAGATAGCATAATTTTATACAGCTGCACGTACTACTGTAGTTATGCAATGCTTTCGAGTGGTACATATATACCGTGGAAAATACCACTAGTCTCTTGTATTTTCTTCGTATAGCAAGCTATTTGAGATACATAGACCCAGCCAGTACTATATGTTGGAAATATTACAGTCTAAAATGGCCAATATGCTTACCTTTGAAATCTACAGCAGACCAAGGCAACCATCACTGAACATGGAGACCAAAAACTTGAACCAACAGCACTCGATTACCGTGGAAGAAGCTTGCCAACCGGTCGCATATACGTTGTAAAACTATTAAATTCCATTATTCTATGATCTTGAGGTAAAAAGCCATTCGAAGTGGGAGAAATTCCTTCCAAACTGTCTTCCACGAGTCGAAGTTTGAGTTGAAACGGGCGCCAAAACTACAAATTGCCTACCGGGAATGAACTCGTTTGCGCATGCCCAAGTCTAACCCAACTCCCTCGAGCTCCCTCTCGGTCAGAAGATAATAGGCTGATTTAGCAAAGACAACGGGGACTTCTTGACAACGGCGCGCGCAGATCTAAAAACCGACTTGACCAATGGGAGAGCAGCAAATTGAGCACCGGAAGTCGTGTTCAGTCCTTTCCGCGCGCTCTCGCGTCCTCAAATGACGTTCCCGTTCTGTTGCTAAATTAGCCTATTAAATAACAATAGTACGCAATTTCAAATCATCTACATACCTCCAGTGAAGGGCTAAGCCCAGAAAGTATGGTTTGTCTTTCAAACGACTCTTTCGCACTTTACTACCTTTTATTTTTAAACACTTTGCCTCTCGGCCAAACGGCCAATGCTTATGGCGCCCAAAAGGGAAATCAGCCCAGCCGCTCGGGAAGCACAAACTTGGCGAGGAAATAGTTTTGAGGCCGTCCTTCTTTGCCGCGCACTGCTTCCCATTTAAAAACAAGCGCTGTTGAAATCCAAGACAAAAGCCGCACACTACCCTTTTGGAGTTATAATAACTCCAACAGTAGTAACTCAGTTAACTTAACTCCGCATCATGGGGGTTATGTCCTGCTTGTGTCAATTTACAGAGATTTTAAAATGCTATACTTGTACCGATTTACAGAGATTTTAGTGGATAAAATAACCATAGAAAATCTTTGTAAATGTCAAATTTACAAACATTCTTCAGAGATTTTGTTAACTCTGTAAATTTTTCAGTTTTTCTTCTTATTTCAGCAGTTAAATTTCATAATCATTTCATAAACATTACAAAAAGGAATACCACAAAAAGTGTATAAAATATCTATAAAAATGATTTTACAGATATTTTGTATGCCATATGTAAAAGTAGGTCAGATTTGAACTCTCATAAAAAGTCTGTAAATTTAAGATTCACAGACATTTCATTAACTCTGTAAATGGTCCAGATTTTCCAGTGTAGGAAAGAAAATAAGGGGTACAAACTGATCGTTTACAGCAGTCAACAGGAATTGACCGCGGTTCAGAAACAACAGAACAACAAACATGTTACAAGAAAACAGAGCACAATACGAATAATATTTTTTCGAAGATTCTTGGAGAAGGTGAAGAAATTAGATAAGTAACAAAAAAATCTTGTATTAAACAAGAAAAATTGCTTAACAATTTTGACATAAATGTCCGTAGAAAAGACAATAAAGAGGTCCACACCTGATCGTTTAGAGCAGTCAACAGGAATCACTGAGACAGCAATCACTCGGAACGCGACAGAGCTGAATAATAGCGCCATTTCCCACAAAATCTTTCCTTGGCTTACACAAAACACTAAAGGGCTTTGATAGTTTTACTTTTACTTCCAATGTCTTCCGAAGAACCTTCTTCACTTAATGATTCTCAGTGGCAAAACATCATCCAGTTAACGAAGAAAGCGTTTGCCAAACCACACCAGCATTTCTCTCGCAGATCCGCCAACTATAAAATTTATCAAAGCCAGCCAGCCAGTCAACCCATTTTTTAACGTCCAAACGCTGATTCTTACCGGTTCAAACAAATTAAGACGACATGTTTATAGACGGCGAAAGTTAATTGTTGTTTACAGGCCGCTTTCGACGAAGATAAAACTTTTTTCAAAAGACGAGTGAAGCGCGCTGGTTTTTGACATTTTTGACAACTTTGTGTCAGATTTTGAGACGTGAACATGCACATGAATTTGATCGGCTTTTTTTTTTTTTTCGTGCTTGAGTTTCCGCCTTTAATCCTTAATTTTACGACGGAGGACTCATTGCGATTACGTGTAAGATAAGGATAAAAGTTTCTTCACGGTGTTGAGGCACGAAAGTCGAAAAACAGTCAGCCAAGCCGAGTTAAAACACTCGTTCGCTTGCAAAGAAAACAACGTAACAAAACAAACAAACAATTCAACTACTTCGCGTCCAAAACGATTACAGATGAATGTTATTTATGTTATTTATACAAGTTTCATTCCTGAACAAAAGTAACAACGATTAAACCAAATGTTAAGCTTCTACACTCTTTTTTTTTATAAGAATATATTTTATAAGAATATCGAGGCTGAAATTTGCGAGATTTTAAGAAAATTTTAAGAATATCTGAGGCTGAAATTGAGAAAAGAATATAATTTCATGCGTTGAAAATCTGTAAACACCATATAATATGTTTTTACTTTTTACTTTAACTAGCTAGCAATAGCCAAATGTTCAATGATGAGCGGTACATGTAATGCATTTATGCAGTACAAAATAGCTAACACTTAACTTGTAATGGGATACCCCAATACGTCCTTTAACCAGAAATGTCATAAGCTACAATTAAGAATATTACAAGAATATTTTCAGCCTAAAATCGACAGAAAAATAGGATTATTCAGCCTGGGCCGGAAAAACAATATTCTTATATAAAAAAAAGAGTGTATTTATTTAATTTACCTCACCGTCCTGCGTTGTAGAGGTTTCTACCACTTAAAAATACGTAAGACTTAAGTTTCAGTAAAGTAAAAACAAGCATCCGCAAAAATAGCAAACGGTTTGTCCAAAGAAAGAGCTTCTTCCACAGAGTTTGAGCTACTTGTTCCTCCCATTAATACAGGTGAACTGTTAAGTGACCCTTCTTGGTGAGATGCAAGATGCCGCGGTAAATTGAAAGCCCTTAAAGCGCTGAATTATACTGTTTTTAACTGCACAATCGATCCAAGTTTGAAGCCCTTCTTGAGAAAAATCTTTCGCTCTTGCTTTCATCACTTGAAAATTCACCTTCCGGAGTATCTTTTGACAAGTTCTTGATTTTTATGCTAATTTAAAGACAAAATTCCATCGAAGAAGATAAAGTTGTTTTGCTCAAAATGAAGAAACCAACTGAATATGAACTTACGAGCCGCACAAAGCGCGCGAAAAATTAAGCCTCGATTTGGTTTGGGTGTCCCGCACCCGGCTTGAGCCTGCGATCAAATCGAAAGCAAGTACCTGGTCAGCGGTCAACTTCAAAAAAAAAAGCTGACCTCGATGAGGTCTTAACTTGGGCCAGCGATATGGTCATGTGACACTGGTCAGCGGATACCTTGTTTTGACCGGTGTCAATTGGCCATAAGATGGATGTCCAGTATCAAAGACGTACGCTGTAAACTAGCTGGGCCAGGAGAAGTATGGCCGTCATGTTGGATTATTAGTAATAGTAATTAGACCGAGTGGAGTACAATTCAGGGAGTAATCGCGCGAGTAATTTCAAAATCAGACGAGCGCGAAGCGCGAGGCTGAGTTGAAAATACGAGCGCGATTACTCCCTGAATTGTACTCCACTCGATCCAATTACTAATTAATCGTATCTATAACAAATTTCGAAATTAAAAATTTCTTTTGGGAAGGCCTTTTGAGCGAAAACGTCTGTAGCGCTTTTCGTAAGTTTTGAAAACTGCAGGAAACATTTGTAAAGGAAGCCATTAAAGCGCGCGTAATTGACATGAAAATCACGTGGGTATCCAATTACAGGTATCCAATTACAAAAAGTTCAAATTGGATACCTGTAATTGAATACCCACGTGATCGAGCGCCGATTACGTGACAAATAGGCGCGCGGAGAACCAATCACGATGGAGAACTTTGTTATACATACGATTATGATTATTATTAGGATATTGTTAATTATTGGGCGACTCCGTCGTCGTCGTCGTGCGTACGCGCCCACGAACAATACCGCTAGCCAAGATTACCATGAGAAAAGCAGTTGACGGGTTTCTATAGGTATGGTGCTCCGCGGAGCTCCGCTTTAAATCAGACAATCATGGACAAAAGTAGTTGAGACACTCCCTTAAAAAACCTTGCTCGTTAAACGCGTGAGTTCTCCAATCTCCAGTTCTCACATTTCGACCCCCTCTCCCCTTTTCAATGTTGTAACCACGTGCCAGTATCCACGTAGCGTATTTCAACATTAAAAAGGAGGAGAGGGGGGGTTTGGCTGTTGACAAAAAAAAGAAGTTCTTTCAATTACGGAATGGACGCCGTAAGAAAAGCGATTATTTTGCTCAAATGTGTCAACACTTATGTCCATGATAGTAGACGAAACCAAATAAAGTATACCTTGTCCTATATTCTCATCCCTGATTTTGTCTTTTCCTTTCTCATTCATGTGGAAAATGGAGTGATAATCAGTCGCTAAGCCACTTTCCTTCTGTGTTCGCTATATTCATGTATTTTAAATGCGCTACAGAAAATGGCATTTCTATTGAAAACTGATAGAAAGTTAAATAGGTTAAGTAGTCCATATAAATGTGTGGTGATTGATCTCTCCCAAAATCTTTGCTGACAGATAAGTAAGATAACATGAAGGATAACTTGGCCTATTCTAATTACTGGCTATATCCTTACCTTTCTCTTCCATGCAAAAAATGGGGGAAAATCAGACCATCTTGAAATAAACTGAGAAAAAGGGAAACTTTTCTGTGGAAAAAGTGATGGCACGTTATACACATTAAGTAATCGATATAGATATGAGATGATTGGTCTTTCCCAAAGTCCGCTTTGTTTACACATACATAGGCAAAATGAAACATAACTTGGCCCATTCTGATTACTGACTATGTCCTGTCCTTTCTTTCTATGTGAAAAATGAAAAAACAACACAAACAAACAGAACAAAACAAAAAACAAAACAAAAAACAAAAATAACAAACGGGGTTGTAAGTGTCTTTGTTTTTCATTCATTATGTCCATGGCTTTTAAATGCGCTCCTGTATATTAAAATTTCTTTTTTTAATCCTTGAAAATGTGTAATCATTGATCTCTCTCAAAGTGTTTGTTTGCGGATACACTAGACAACATGACGCATAACTTGGCCATTCTAATTACTATGTCCTTTCTCTTTCTTTTCCATGTGAAAATGTGACAAAATCAGCCTCTAAGTGTCTTTGTTTTTTAATTCATTATGTTCATGGCTTTCAAATGCGCTCCTGTATACTGAAATTTCTATTTTAATCCTTGAAAAAGTGTGGTGATTGATCTATCCCAAAGTGATTGTTTTCGGATACATAAGACAACATGAAGCATAATTAACGTGCCCTATTCTAATAACTGACTTTGTCCCTTCCTTTCTTTTCCATTTCTAACGTACTCTCGTTTCACATTTTACACTATTTTTCACACATTATGTTTAAATGTGCGCCTGTCAATTTAGATTAAGCAGTCGTTATCAATACCACCATCAATATCAGACCGTCGCGTCTTTCTTTTTTTCGCCCATTATGTTTTTGTTTAGAGTTAGATAAGAGCAGCTGAAGCATAACTTGCAATATTCTGATTACTGGTTTACTCTTTTCCTTCCTCATGCATGTGAAAAAATGGCAAAAAATCAGCCTATAAGTGCCTTTTTTTGGTTTTTCACCCATTATGTTTTTGTTTAGAGTTAGGTAAGATTAGGTGAAGCATAACGTGCCTTATTCTGATTACTGATGTTGTCTTTTTCTTCCTCATCCATGTGAAAAAATGGCGAAAAATCAGGTGGTAAGTGTCTTTCTTTGTTTTTTCACTTAATATGTTTTAGCTTAGAGTTTGGTAAAACCAGCTGAAGTATAACTTGCAATATTCTGAGTACTGATTGTGTTTTTTCCTTCCTCATGCATGTGAAAAAATGGCAAAAACAATCAGCCTGTAAGTGTTTTTCTTTGGTTTGTCACCCATTATGTTTTTGTTTAGAGTTAGGTAAGATTAGCTGAAGCATAACTTGCCTTATTCTGATTACTGATGTTGTCTTTTTCTTCCTCATCCATGTGAAAAAATGGCGAAAAATCAGTTGGTAAGTGTCTTTTTTTGGTTTTTCAACCATTATGTTTTTGTTTAGAGTTAGGTAGGACCAGTTGAAGCATAACTTGGCTTATTCTGACTACTGATGTTGTCTTTTTCTTCCTCATCCATGTGAAAAAATGGCGAAAAATCAGACGGTAAGTGTCTTTCTCTGTTTTTTTACTCATTATGTTTTGTTTAGTGTTAGGTAAGACCAGTTGAAGCATAACTTGCCTTATTCTGATTACTGATGTTGTCTTTCCCTTCCTTATCCATGTCAAAAAAAAAATGGCGAAAAATCAGCTAGTAAGTGTCTTTCTTTGGTTTTTCACTTATGATGGTTTCGTTTAGAGTTTAGTAAAACCAGTTGAAGTATAACTTGCCTTATTCTGATTACTGATGTTGTCTTTTCCCTTCTCATCAATGTGAAAAAAAAAAATGGCGAAAAATCAGGCCGTAAGTGTCTTTCTTTGGTTTTCCACTCATTATGTTTTTGTTTAGAGTTAGGTAAGACCAGTTGAAGCATAACTTCCCTTATTCTGATTACTGATTTTGTCTTTTCCTTCCTCATGCATGTGAAAAAAAAATGGCGAAAAATTCGCTTGTAAGTGGCTATCTTTGTCTTTTCCCTCATTATGTTTTTGTTTAGTGTTAAGTAAGACCAGTTGAAGTATAACTTGCCCTAATCTGATTACTGATCTTTTCCTTCCTCATCCATTAGAAAAAATGGCGAAAAATAAGCTTGTTTGTGTCTTTCTTTGTTTTTTTTTTTTTTTTCATTCATTATGTTTTTGTTAAGGGTTTGGGAAGACCAGTTGAAGTATAACTTGAAGGGTTGAACGGTCTTAAAATATTATGAGAAAAAAAGAGACATCTCTTTACGGCGTCGACAAAACCAGGATCAGATCAGATCGGATCGGATCACGGATCGGATGGGATGGGATGGGATCGGATCACGGATCGGATTGGATCACGGATCGGATCGGATCACGGATGGGAAATGAGTAATAAACAAAAAGTATACTACAATGAACATTGGAGAAATGCTGACATTTTGTGGCATATTGCGTGACATGTTGGAGCTTAGGCCCTACTGAAAGTTGGCTTTTGTACATTATAGCATTGTTTCGAGCATTTTAGTGAGGCAAAAGCATATAGCATTATTCGAGCATTTTAGTGGCATTTTCCCGGAAATTAATTTTTTTCCGAGAAACTAAAAAAGAAACTTTTTTTTTTTAGAGAAAATGAAGACTAAAACTCAAAATTCATAGATGATTTCGAGGATTATGTTTTTTTGCTGTATTTATGAACTTGTATACGTTGTTGTTGTAACTTGAAACACTTTTTGTAAGTGTGAACAGTTAACACCATGTTAAAAACTTTGAAATATTTAAAAACCATTTGTATAATGAGCATTATCCGAGCATTTTAGTGGCTTTTTTTGGAAGACCGAGCATTTTAGTGGGAAAATTGGAGCATTAAGGTGGAGCATTTTAGTGGGCAAACAAAAGCATACTGTACAAAAGCCTAACTGAAAGTGATTTCCCGCCATGGAAAGTGATTTCCCGACATGTAGTCTCCTTCACGGCTGTCGCCATGGACGAAAGCAAGCGGAAGGGACGCATTATTTTATCATTCAGTTGTAATTTCTTTTTTAAATATCATCTCACGTGTTTATTTACTTTTTCTATATTTGATATTATTTTAGCAAGGGCAAGAGAAGAGACGAAAAACGAGATGGGAAGTAACGTTTTTTAGATGTGACGATTAAAGTGTAGTGTACACGAGCGATTTATTTAGTTATATCCATGTTGGCTTCTTCTATGAACTCGCTCAGCTCCTACACGCCAACTAATTTTGGCCGTCTAGTTGTGAAATCATCACGTATTCTTCGTATTGTAATATTATAATAATCTTTACAAACCCCTTGGCTCTTTTAATACTTATATACTATAACCACTGTGACCAAAAATATGCTCGTTGATAAATTATATTATATGGAAAGCGACAAGTATTTCTTTTTAGCCGGGAAAATGCCACTAAAATACTCGAATAATGCTCAATGTTTTTGTCTCACTAAAATGCTCGAAAAAATGCTGGCATAAAATACAAAAGCTTACTTTCACTAGGGCCTATGCTCCAATATGTCACGCAATATGTCACAATATGTTAGCATTTCTCCGATGTTCATTGTAATATACTTTTTGTTTATTACTCTTTTCCCATCCGTGATCCGATCCGATCCGTGATCCGATCCGATCCGAGCCGAGCCGAGCCGAGCCGAGCCGATCCGTGATCTGATCCGATCCTGGTTTTGTCGACGCCGGACATGTAGAAGAACTGATGGCATGTTATGCACATTTAAGGGAAGCAAGGGTCTAGAAAAAATTCATCTTAAATGAAAGGCCATGAACACGGAATTCCAATTTTGCGTTCGTTTGGTTAAGCGCCGTTCTGAATCCTATTCAAATGACTTTCAAATCGCGCTAAATTACCGTTTTCAAGAGCACGCGGCCGCCATCTTGGAACACAGAAATGATATCGAGGCTGTGACGTAGCATTAGACAAGCTGATCTTTCCGAAACAGAGGATCTCTGTAAAGATTGAGTCAGTTAGACTCAATGTATTGCTGTTTGCTGTAACAACTCTTATACAAATGCTAAAGGACGGGTTACCTTTCATGTGCTACCTTCGTATGAAAGAATGAGAAGATTGTTGGTTGCAAAAATAAAAACGTGAGTGTAAATTACCGAAAACCTAGAACTACTTTCACTGATGCGACCAATTCAACATGTTGCATCAGAGGAATACACGCGCGATCTTCAGGTACGTGAGATTGTTTTCATTCGTATTTGCTGCCTTTATTAAAAATGTGCTTGCTATGGAGTTGCTCGCTTTCCCCTTCTATTTTCTTTACTATAGTGAACGGTTTTCTCCGTTTTTTGGACACACGAACTCATAGCAATAGCCGTGCATATTTTGTCAAGAAACCATATCGGCATACAATGTCAGTGGCCGTATATTTTGTCGTAAGATATAGTTACAAAATAAGTATCTGAATTCACAGCGATAGCCATTTTAATTTTATACCAGGACTGTACCATGAGATCATAGCCTGCCTCGTTTGGTGGGGTGCGTAATAATAAATTTAATCAAATGAAGAATTATCCTTGCAGTTGTGAACGCAATTTATGCAATTGCGAAAAGAAGCCTAAAAAAAAATTAGGATTTCAACGAGATTTGAACCCGTGACCTCACGATACCGGCGCGATGCTATACCCAACTGAGCTATGAAGCCACTGACATTGGGAGCACGTCAATTGTGCGTTCATATGTTTCCGTCAAAGAAATTAGTGTGAATGATATATGAAATGAATCATATATGAACTGCGGAAATGAAATCAAATGAAGAATGATCCTCACAGTTGTGAATGCAATTTATACAATTGCGAAAAGAAGCCTGAAAAAAAAAATTACAAATTTGAGGACTTCAACGAGGTTTGAACCCGTGACCTCGCGATACCGGTGCGATACTCTAACAAACTGAGTTATGAAGTTACTGACGTTGGGAGCAGGTCAATTGTGGGTTCATATATTCCTGTGAAAGAAATAAGTGTGAATGATATATGAAATAAACCATATATGAACTGCGGAAATGAAATCAAATGAAGATTGATCCTCGCAGTTGTGACCGCAATTTATGCAATTGGAAAAGAAGCCTGAAAAAAATATATTGAGATCTTCAACCGGGTTTGAACCCGTGACCTCTCGATACCAGTGTGACGCTCTAACCAATTGAGCTATAAGGCCACTGACGTTGGGAGTAGGTCAATTGTGGGTTCATACGTTCTTCTCTTCGCAATTGCATAAACTGCGTTCACAACTGCGAGATTCATTCTCCATTTGATTTCATTTCCGCAGTTCATATATGATTTATTTCACATATCATTCACATTCATTTCTTTTACGGGAATATATGAACCCACAATTGACCTACTCCCAACGTCAGTGGCTTTATAGCTCAGTTGGTTAGAGCATCGTAAAGGTACCGCGAGGTCACGGGTTCAAACCCCGTTAAAGTCCTAAATTTTTTTCAAGCTTCTTTTCGCAATTGCATAAATTTCGTTTAAAGATGCTAGGATCATTCTTCATTTTATTTCATTTCCGCAGTTCATACATGATTTATTTCATATACTATTCACAATAACTTCAATCGTCCCTTGTTTATTACCTTACAGGCACAGCTTCTCCAAAGACCTGTGAGTGGAAGGAAGCCACCATTTCACAGATAATTTGATAAAGCTGTCCCTTCCATTTTTAGCTCGCGATACATAAATAATGCCTTTAGTATATACTCTAGAATTTCCTTCGATTTTCAAAGAAGGGAGCTTTAAGGGACTTAAGTTCCCGTCGGTTTTGATTTATTTTTTATAGACAAGAAGGTTCTAGTCAGTGTTGCACATTATTATCCAGGCAAAGAATCATTCCCCTAGGCATCGCATCTTTAAAGCCTGTATTATTTACCACTTTCTTCTGGGCATTCATTTTGGATTGCCGAGACAACGCAAGAAGGAATCACACGTCTATTTCCCTTTCGGAGGCTGTTGTACAGTTGTATTTCCTACACGTGAACTGTCGGTAAGCAGCTAATCTCTTGCTTCTGAAATAATTATTTCAGAAAATGATGATTTGATAATCCCAAAGGTTATAAGCCTTGAGGATTCGGAAGTTTGTTCATTTTCATCTTAGTTTCTTGCATGCATTAAGTGAAATTAACCTTGTTTACACTTTACCAAGTAGAGAAATAAACTTGTGGCACTCGCGGTGATAGGTTTTGACTTCCACAATTACTCTCTCGTGTTTGTACATAGTTAGTCTCGCAATTTACTAATTGCGTATTTGTATGCGAGACCAGGAATACTATGCAGCCTGACTTCAGGTGCCTGAGTTCCATCGGCAACAAATGACTGGAACCAAAAATCGTTCCACGAAATGAACATCCGTTGAACAAGACATTGGAGTTCCCCGTAGCGAAGTCCAGACTATAGTATTCTAACCTGTGCAAAGCAGCGCGCTCTCGGAAGGAAATGTTCACAAAATCAAGCGCGTGAAGCATATATCGCTGTTAAAAGTCTCTTAAATAAGAAACAAATTTTTCTCTTGGTTCAGTTAGTAGTGTCCTAAAATAGGAATTTATTTGTGGGCATCGCTTAAGTTGATTTATACATCACGAAATTACTCAGTTGTAAACCCTTAACGGCGCATTCTGTGGGGACCTTCTAGTGGATCACCGCGCACATGATAAAGTCCGACAAAAGCAGTCCTTAAAAAATCCGCTAACAAACAGACAAGTTGAAAGGACCCTTGTTCTGTTCTGTATCTGTGCAACGTTCCTGGATAAATGGACAGCAATTATCCCAGTACTAGCAAAAGTGCGCCTGCACGCCTGGCTAGCATATTTTGCGAATTTATAATCCCTGCGCGTTCGGTTTCTGTAGACATAACCTGGCAATTGCCACAGATGCAAGTTTCGTGATCGGCCAAGGCGCGATCGATGGAATGGTAAGCTCGGCTTCGGTTTCTTCTGTTTCTTGTTGACCTTGAGCCATGCTGAAGTCAACTTCTTCTTCTGAGGACGAGTCGTTTTGTGGTTCAACCATAAACGGGTGTATTGCAACATTTGAAGAGATATCTAGCTCAAGAATCGAATCGTTCTCACTATCTATATATCACTGTTTAGATCTTCTCAAGCTATCTTCTCTTTGTCTAATGTGACGTCATAGCCTCATCTCCATTTCAGAAACAAAGATGGCGGCTCACGGGAAGAAAATATAATTTTTTCCTCGATTACCGGCAAAGAAATTGATGCCCGGTCAGATTAATGTTAGTATCAATTATTTCACCTTATGAACTTTCATTTTTGGTGAAATTTTTCTAGACCCTTGTTTCCCTTTAAGTAAACGTTATAAATATGGGATGCTTCTTCATTCCTAATGTCTTTGCTTACCAATAAATAAGATAACATGAAGCATAACTTGGCATATACTAATTACTGACTGTATCTATACCTTTTTCTTCCATGCAAAAAATGGGGAAAAATCAGATCATAAGCATCTTCCTAAATGTGGTCTTAAAATAATATGAGAAAAAAGGAAACATTTCTGTGGATGAACTGATGGCAAGCTATACACATTAAATAATCTTTATAAATATGTGATGATTGTTCTTTACCAACGTCTTTGGTTAGAGATAGCTACGATAACATGAAGGATAACTTGGCCTATTGTAATTACTGACTTTGTCCTTCCCTTTCTTTTCCATATGAAAAATGGGGGAAAATCAGGCCGTAATTGTCTTTGTTTTTCGCTCGATACATAAATTGCTTTTAACTGAGGTCCTTTAAATTTCTTTCTACTGTGATTATGATTGACTATGATTATGATTAACTATGATTATTATTAACAAATTACTGAAGATTGTCCTAAGATAACATGGCAAAAAAGGAAACATTTCTGTGGAAAAACTGATGGCAAGTTATAGACATTAAGTAATCGTCAGAGTTAAATAAAACGAAATAAAGTCTAACTATGATTATTCTAATTATTTATTTTGTGTTTCCCTTTCTCTTCCACGTTAAAAAGGGGAAAAAGCAGCAGGTGGGAAGTGTCTTTGTTTTTTCACTCAATGCGCTTCTGTAAATTACTTTTATTTACTAATTTAACGTTCCTGAAATGCTCTTATATAATATCAGTCAAAAGAGAAAATTCCTGTGGTGTTGGCAAGTTATCGTTATAAATATTTGATGAATGATCTTTGTCAGAGCCTTTGTTAACAGAACAATCAGACAAAACGTAGCATAACTTGGCCTATTCTAATTATTGCTTTTGTCCATTTGTTCCTCTTCCACGTGAAAAATGGAGAAAAACTAGGCAGTAACTGTCTTTGTTTTTTAATTCCTTGTCCATGTGGAAAATGGGGTATAAATCAGATTAAAAATAGAGCTGTAACCAGGATAAGACATATTGAAGTAAAAAGCGTTCTCTGGTTAAAAAGATAAAAACATAAGCTTTCGGCTATCAGTCTATAGCCTTTAACGAATGGAAAAATGTAACGCGCGGACGGAAATATATACGAAGAGGGTGCGAAAATTTAAGAATAGAAATACAAAAAGAAGTGAGAAAAAGCTAGAAGATAAAAATGTAAATGAGGTCTAATTACAATAAAATGGAGTATTGCCTAGGTAACGGTTTTGAGTTATTATCCGTGTCGACGATTTTTGCGGTGTGCCAGGATTCTACTGTTTTTCGAACGCGGTAGTTGCCTTTGTCAATGACACAAGCATTATCGAAATCAGTGGAGTGATTGTTTTGCCACGCATGGTTGGCAACATTGGAGCCATTTGAATAGTTCTTCAAGTTTCGTTGGTGTTCCTTTTTTCGGGTTTGGAAGCGTCTTCCGGTTTCTCCTATGTAGTTCCAAGGATAGTCTTTACAAGGAATTTTGTAAACAACGTTGCTTTGAAGATCCGAGGTTTGTCTGAACTTTGGAGACGGGAATTCTTGTTGAAGGGTTTTGAATGTTTTGTTGACAACACGGATAACATTGTTACGGAGTAACTTTGTAAGGAGCTCGGTTAGGCCGCTGATGAAAGGGAGGCATGCAAAACCCTGGTACGTATTCGATGGATCAGCCAATTTGAAGAACATAGAAACCAATTCTTCTGGTGGAGGAACTGTAGATGGGGGTGGTTTCTTAATGAGAATGTTAGAAATAACAGCCGATAGGTATCCATTAGCTTCTAACGCAGCGCTGACGTGGTTGGTTTCATGTGTTTCTATTCTCAATTCGTATATATTTCCGTCCGCGCGTTACATTTTTCCATTCGTTAAAGGCTGTAGACTAATAGCCGAGAGCTTATGTTTTTCATATTTTTAACCAGGAAATGCTTTTTACTTCAATATAAATCAGGTGGTGTTTTTGTTTCTTCGCTCATTATATTCGTGGCCTTGAAATGTGCTCATGTAAATTGCTTTTATCAATTTTCAAGTTGTGACCTCTTTTCCACGTTTGAGCTTATGTTTGTGCTTGTGTTATTCCGGTGTTAACCTGTAATGCAACGATGCAATCACAAGCACAGGCACCAAAGAATAGAAATCGTTCCATTTTCCTGTGCTTGTGCTTATGCTTGCGTCATTGTGTCGCACTTGTAAACCGGTATAACGCAAGCATAAAACGTGCACATCGCGACAGGGCCAACGCAAGATCGCCTGATGCCATGCCAAACTGATCACTGTGGATTCAGAGTCTGAATTCGGTAAAAATTGTATGAACTGGTTAAAAAGTGACCAAAATGTCATCTTTTGGCACTGTTTAAAAAGCAAAAACATAACTAGAAACGTTTCGGTCTCTCGACCTTCATCAATTTACAAATAGTGGCTTACAAACAGGATACTTAAATAAATTTTTACAATATGTTATGTAACAGACTGAAAGCGGATTTACACCAAAAAAATAAAAGAAGTGATTAGGGAACTGGACGAAAAGAAAACAAAAAATGCTACAAAGGTACTGATCAACTACGATAACCTTACAATAGGAAACACCATTAATTGACGGAGCTAAAAAGTGCTAAATTTTATGTAATTGCTAACGCGTAACAGGTTTTTTAAGTTTAGGGGTGAAACCAAACGATGGAAATATTTTCTAATTTGGATTAAATGTGAGAACAAACGGGTAACTTTTCCTGGAATCTCTAATTTTAGGTTTAAGAAATTCTGCTGGATATCCCTGAACGTTCCTCATTAGAGAATTTTGCTTTCAAAAGGAGATTTTAAATGAAATAATTGAAAGAACTCTATAAATTTCTGGAGGCCTCTTTCGGGTGTCCTGCAACGCTCTTTTTGGGGAGAACCCTGTGACAGAAATCTAAGAAAACAGCGGCAAGCAGGAATACATGATAATCACTCTAGTTTGATAGCCTCTGGGAAAGAGGCATTACTAGGCAAAAGTGCAGACTGCAATTAATGCAGCGAGATGGAGCCATGAGCTGGCTCACAGGAGCCTTTGGTTTAGTGTTAGTGTTAGTGTTAGTGTTAGTGTTAGTGTTATTGTTAGTGTTAGTGTTATTATTATTATTATTATTATTATTATTATTATTATTATTTTCGTTTTCAGTGCTATGAATTGCTTCCTACAGTCTCCTAGAACCGGGGCCAATCCTTGGTCCTGAGGTACCAGGGAGGGGTTTTATTTGATGGATAGAAACCTTCTCAGTATAATTATGCGCCTTTCCTAGAAGGACGATCTCTTGCAGCTCGTTAATGTTTCTGGTTCCGGGGATCTTTCCTAAATTCTATTATTATTATTATTATTATAATTATTATTATTATTTATTTTATTCTATCTTTCATTCTTGCCAACAATAGCTATATTAACTTTTCCCGGTCATTACTAAGTTTCACACAATTGTTTCACTTTTAAAAGTTAAAACGGGATACAGCCATATCAAACTTTGTGTTTAATTTTTGGTAGATAATGGCACTGGAGTAACTTCCTTTTATGGGCATTTTTATTGTTTGCAGCTTTGAGGCTCTTTTGTTTCTAGAACAAAAGTTTGTAAGAACCGACGTTTAACAAATTTCGGAGCGCGAGATTTAAAATCTTCGTTGACACCAGATGTCACCCTTCTCGGGGTGGGGTAAGGGAAATGTCGCTGAGAACAGCGACTATTTTACCGGGGGTACGGAAGGAAAAATTTGTTACATGACGCGCGGGTGTCGAAGTTTCAATGTATTTCCCTTCGCGCAAACCGGTGAATATCAATGATCAGAAGTCGCCAAAAGGGTTAGCGTTTATATTCTAAGATACAAATGGAAAAGCGAAAAACAATTACAAGCAAAACCCAGTCATCGGATAAGAAACTGAAAAGTGAAGAGAAGTACGTAATAAGCATTTTTTTCTGGTTTGTGTAATGCTCGGCAATATTAATAGACCAGGTGCTATTAAAGCCAAAGCCCCTGCGAAGAAGAACTACCGTAGTTACCGACACTATCAATTATGTTCGAGATATTATCAGTAAACTGTTAGGAGGATTAAATTGTCATTAAAAATATAAGAAAACAAATGCGTCTTTCTTGTTGTTTAAAGACACAAGTGTTGCTCAATTGCCGCTGTTACTCCCCCAATTCGATTTTAAGTGAAAAGATCTCTTTGCAAACATGTATATTGCAGATTACATATGGTCAATCTCAAAAATTGAATTCTTAAGGAATTTAGTTACGAACTACTTTCAGTGCAGTAGTTCCATTAGAGTATTTATAACTTGAACGCTTTCATGGCCGTTGTGCATTATCTTCTCGTCTTTGTCTCTTAATCGTCAACAAACCATTAATTGACAAAAACTCTACTTTCCATGAAGAAGCGCGTGCCGCCAACCTTTGTCAGGTCTTGTGCGCAGCATGAATGAAGTTCTAATGAAGACATTTCTTCAGCTTTTTCTGCAAATTGCTAATAAAGAAACGTTACCGACCTGTAACATTTTTTTAAGCGCAACTGAGCGTCTTTGAACTTCGAGCTTAGTTGACTCCATTGTTTTCTGGTTGTCATGAATGGTCAGTGAGTACTAGTTATGCTAATGAGTAAATGGTTATACAGACGCGTGCACTTGAAAACAATCAATCCGCTTTTTTTCTTCTCTCAATCAAAGTGATTATAACTTGCGTTTACGAGAGTTTTATATGTAAGCATCATGAATAAAATTTATGGGCTTTTCAATTGAAGATCAATACTGTTAATTAGTGTATGGTCCGCCCCCGTTTATCTTTGAACAGCGTCGCGCGGGCAGGGATTAAAGACAAATCTGCGACAAACCTGCGACAAACGTGAGCGCGCGCTAGGTCGGGGAGTCGTCACGAAAAAAAGATGAAAAAAAAAAAAAAAAAAAAAACACAGTTTGGGAAGGCAATTCCAAACCATTCAAACTATTTTTTTTACTAAGTGAATGCGACGATAAAGATTTTTGCTTCAGAATTCTTGGCCAACCGGAGAATAAAATCACTGAAACGGAAAAAGGTGAGAAAATCGCACCTTTTGCCTTCAACAGCGATGTTTACTTGCTTCAATAAACCAAAATACAAAAACGCGAGGTCTAACAATAGTTTAAGTAAACCCGCGTTTTCACGCACTCTCGACATCAAGCGTTGTGCCTTCATTGTATTTTTTTCTTCCTTTCCTTTTTTTACTGAGTTGTTTTTAGCAATGGAAAAATTGGCGAAAAGCGAACTCATTTAAACGTGAAAAGGTGCAAAAGAAAAACTTGTCTTCTTGCCGATCGACAACAGTTCTGTTTTCGTTTATCGTTTTCGTAGATCCATGCGCAATTGGTAAATAATATTATTAAGCCATGCACGAATTAGCATAGCGTATAAAGCATATTAAACTGAGATAAAACATAGCAGCCGGCCCGTTCTTATCGCTTTCAGCTCCTCATCGCCGCTTGGTCGCTAAAACATGAGCTAAAAAATACTAGACGACTAAAGTAAAAGTAAAGTACGGTTACTTTTACTTTAGTCGGTTAGGCTGGGTAAGGCCGAAACATGTGTGCTCGGTATGACAATAGCTTAGTCAAACCTGCTGACGTACCCCCAGTTAGTTTGTCTTCGTTTTCCTAAGTAGGCTACCGTTGGGAAAAATTTGTCATCAGTGACAAGTTCCGACTGAACACGATTTGACCCGATTATAATCTCGCGAAACAGGACGGAAAAATCCCTACGGACATACAACAAAAGGCTTATTGTCTTAAAAAATTTAAACCATAACAATAGCCAAAGTTTGATATGTTGAGAAAATTATGTATTAACTTCTTTAAAATCCAGTTAATGGCGGATGGTCACGTTGGAGCGGCTGGTCACGTTGCAGTAGGTTTTGTGGTACAGGGTTATAAGGACGCTCACGCACCTGCTCTAATCCATTTCCTCGAAATGGTGGCGCTTCCTGCACAGGCGGCAATTATGAAGTACGAGCTTGCAACAAAAGGCACTGTCCAAGTAAGATGTTAATATCATACCTTTAATTCGTTTTTTAATCATTAGTTCACATAGATTTAAACTACGGGGGGAGGGAGGGCTTACATGCACACCTAAATAATAATAATAATAATAATAATAATAATAATAATAATAATAATAATAATAATAACAGGACTTATTTAAACACGATGAAATAGTTCAGCAAAGCTGATGTGGTCATGTACAATCAATAAAATTAAGCTTCCTAACTAATCACAATAAAACTAATATATAAAAAATTCTACGTATTTACAATTTATGTGGCTATAAAAGATGTATTTATGTGGCTATAAAAGATAAGTTTATACATGGAGCGATTGTAGAATACCCGGCCCACTAAGTATCTTAATTGGAAAACGAGTGCTCCCGCAGTCCCGCAATCCCAGAGTCGATGGATAATTAAATCTAAGTGAGTAAAACGAGTGTTCCCGCAGTCCCACGGTCCCTGAGTCAATGAATACTTAAATGTAAGTGAGTAAAACGAGTTTTCCAAAAGTCCCGCAGTCCCTGAGTCAATGGATACGTAAATGTAAGTGGGTAAAATGAGTGCTCCCACAGTCCTGCAGTCCCTGAGTCAATGGATACGTATATGCAAGTGAGTAAAACAAGTTTTCCCACAGTCCCGCAGTCCCAGAGTTGATGGGTACTTAAATGTAAGTCAGTAAAACGAGTGTTTCCGCAGTCCCGCAGTCCCAGAGTCGATGTAACCCTAACCCTAAACCTAACCCTAACCCTAACCCTAAATTTAATTACTAATTCAATTAATTGGTGCCTATTTGAAAGACAAGAAAAACATTCATGTATCTGTTTTTACAATATCGTCTGGCTATACGTTTCTCTCTGATAATGGAAAACCATGGACTAGTTAGTAAAGTCAAATCTTGGTACATGGATGTTGTTTATGAACTAGGTGCGTTTGTCTATTATTTTATCTATACTTCGAGAAACTTGCGCGAGAATGGATGGTTTTAGGGAACATGCTTGAGCCTTTGTACAGCGATGATAGAGTACTGACTAGTTTTAGATGTAAAGCAATTCCTCACAATGCCTAGCGTTTAATTTATGTTTTCACTTTGCAGAGAGCTACCTTATCTTCCTTTATATAACTGTAACTACTTAACCCTTTCACTCTCAAGGGGTCTCCCTTTGACGAGTAAAATCGTCTGGCGTTAGACAGGGTAAAATCTATAAAGTCACTCTTGGGAGTGAAAAGGTTAAGCCGCGAGTTAAATTGTTACGTGAATATAACCAGGCCCGTATACTGGTTTTTGCGGCGGGTTAGGAACGTGCTGCGATTGAACGTCAAAGGCGTCAATTGAAGAGCGCCGGAGGCGCGAGGTTGTAGGGGGCTACCGGGGCATGCTCTCCCGTGAAATTTTGGAGAACTGGGTTATCTGAGATCCCATTTTGTGCGTTTTGAAGGCCGTTACATAACAAATCAGACAGTCAAGATCTAACGTGAAAACATCAGTAGTCGAAATGTATTTTGGGCTCAATCTTTGAGCCGGTGTGACAAGTTCAAGCTTCCTTAAATGCGTCTGAGGAAAAAAATTACCACTTCTCACAGATTGATGAGTTACTACTTGGTGTTACGGAGCACCAATATGTGATGGGTTACTACTTGGTGTTACGGAGCATCAATATATGCTAATTACTATATGCTAATTTATAGTATACTAAGGAAGTAAGGTTCTTTGGTTCATGGCTAGGGTTTATAGGATTTGTGGTTTCAATGGTTTCGCAGTTTCGCGGGTTTCATGGTGTCATAGTTTCACGGGTTTCGTGGTTTCACGGGTTTCATGGTCCCGATGGTTTCATAGTTTCACAGGTTTCATCGTTTCAGTGGTTTCATGGTGTCATGGCTTTCATGGTTTCGTAGTCTCGTGGGTTTCGTGGTTTCACGTGTTTCGTGGTTTCACGGGTTTCGTGGTCCCGATGGTTTCATAGTTTCACAGGTTTCATCGTTTCAATGGTTTCATGGTTTCACGGGATCCATGGTGTCACGGGTTTCATGGTTTCGTAGTGTCACGGGTTTCGTGGTCTCGATGGTTTCACAGGTTTCATGGTATCAATGGTTTCATGGTCTCACGGGTTTCATGGTGTAACGGGTTTCATGGTTTTGTAGTTTCAATGGTTTTGTGGTTTCATGGTTTCAAGGGTTTCGTGGTTTCATGGGTTTTATGGTTTCAATAGTGTCATCGTTTCAAGGGTTTCGTGGTTTCACAGGTTTCGTGGTTTCAGTGGTTCCATGGTGTCACGGGTTTCATGGATTCACGAGTTTCATGGTTGCGGTGGTTTCATGGTTTCAGTGGCTTGAGTGGTTTCGTAGTGTCACGGGTTTCGTGGTTTCGATGATTTCACAGGTTTCATGGTATCAAAGGTTTCATGGTTCAAGGTTTCATGGTTCCACGGGATTCATCGTGTCACGGGTCTCATGACTTCGTAGTTTCGCTGGTTTCGTGGTTTTAAGGGTTTCGTGGTTTGACGGGTTTCATGGTTTCGATGGTTTCATAGTTTCACAGGTTTCATCGTTCCAATGGTTTCATGGTTTCACGAGATCCATGGTGTCACGGGTTTCATGGTTTCGTAGGTTCACGGGTTTCGTGGTTTCGATGGTTTCACAGGTTTCATGGTATCAATGGTTTCAATGGTTTTATGGTTTCACGGTCTTCATGGCCTCACGCGTTTCATGATTTTATAGTTTCAATGGTTTCGTGGTTTCATGTTTTCAACGGTTTCGTGGTTTCACGGGTTTCATGGTTTGAATAGTATTATCCTTTCAAGGGTTTCGTGGTTTCACAGGTTTCATGGTTTCAATGGTTCCATGGTGTCACAGGTTCCATGGATTCACGAGTTTCATGGTTGCAGTAGTTTCATGGTTTCAATGGTTTCATGGTTTCACGGGTTTCGTGGTTTCATGGTTTCAAGGGTTTGATGGTTTGATGGTTTCAAGGGTTTCATGGTTTCACGGGTTTCATGGTGTCACGCGTTTCATGATTTTGCAGTTTTAAATGTTTCGTGGTTTCAAGGGTTTCGTGGTTTCATGGGTTTCATGGTTTCAATGGTTTCATGGTTTCAAGGGTCTAGTGGTTTCACTGGTTTATAGATTTCATGGTTTCATGGTTTCATGGTTTCAAGGGTTTCATGATTTCATGGGTTTCATGGTTTTAAGGGTTTCGTGGTTTCATGGGTTTCATGGTTTCAGTGGTTTCATCGTTTCAAGGGTTTCGTGATTTTACTGGTTGACAGGTTTTATGGTTTCAATGGTTTAAGTGGTTTCATGGTATCACAGGTTTCATGGTTTCACAGTTTTCTTGGTTTAACGGATTTCATGGTGTCGATGGTTTCACAGGTTTTATGGTTTCCTGGTTTGAATGGTTTCACGGTTTCACGGTTTCACGGGTTTCATGGTTTCACGGGTTTCGTGGTTTCATGGTTCAAAGGGTGTCATGGTTTCCTGGTTTCAAGGGTTTTATGGTTTCACGGGTTTCATGGTTCCAATGGTTTCATGGGTTTTGTGGTTTCATGGGTATCATGGTTTCAATAATTTTATCGTTTCAAGGGTTTCGTGGTTTCACTGGTTCACAGGCTTCAGTGGCTTCATGGAATCACAGGTTTCATGGTTTCAAGGTTTTCTTGGTTGAACGGGTTTCATGGTTTCGGTGTTTTCATGGTTTCACGGGTTTTATGGATTCAATGATTTCATGGTTTCACGGCTTCATGGTTTCCCGGTTTCGTGGTTTCACGGTTTCACGGGTTTCATGGTTTCAGTGGTTTCATGGCTTCACAGGTTTCGTGGTTTGACGGGTTTCATGGTTTCAATGGTTACATGGTTTCACGGGTTTCGTGGTTTGATGGCTTCAAGAGTTTCATGGTTTCACGGGATTCATGGTTTCAAGGGTTTCATGGTTTCACGGGATTCGTGGTTTCACGGGTTTCATGGTTTCAATCACTTCATGGTTTTATCGTTTCAAGGGTTTCGTGGTTTCGCGGGTTTCGTGGTTTCACTGGCTCACAGGTTACATGGTTTCAATGGTTTCATGGTGTCACAGGTTTTATGTTTTTCAACGTTTTCGTGGTTTAACGGGTTTCATGGTTTCGGTGGTTTTATGGTTTCACGGGTTTACGTGGTTTCACGGGTTTCATGGTTTCATGGTTTTATTGTTTCATGGTTTCGTGGTTTCACGGGTTTCATGGTTTCAATGGTTTCGTGGTTTCACGGGTTCCATTGTTTCACTGGTTCTATGGTTTCACGGGTTTTGTGGTTTCTTGTGTTTCTTATTTTTCAACGGTTTCGTGGTTGTACGGGATTATTGCTTTCATTTGTTTATAGTGGTCTCATGGTTTTCGTGATTTCCGGCGTTTCAAAGTTTTATGGTTTCACTGTTTTTATTATTATTATTATTATTATTATTATTATTATTATTATTATATTATTATTATATTATTATTATTATTATTATTATTATTATTCTCTCTTTTATCACAGTCTTTGCTGGTGTTCTTTTTGTGCATCAGCCAGGCGCAAACCATGCACCTAGAGCATCAGTCACTCAAGTCAATCATTGTGTCATACACTGAGCACCCTTCTGAGGATTCGCGCAGATCCCAGCTTGCAGATCTTTTGAATCTCTGTCATAGTAGCTCTCTCTGATACTTTCTTGATGTTCTCTACCATACCCTTCTTCACTGTACCAAGCGCACCAACAACCACAGGGATCACTACAGTTTTCATATGCCACATCTTCTGTATTTCTAGTTCTAGGTCTTTGTAGTTGCTTTTTTTTTTTCAGTTTCCTTCAGTGCGATGTTTCTGTCTGATGGAACAGTCATATCAATCAGTTTGCAGGTGGAATTCACTGAATCTTTAACGATGATGTCTGGTCTGTTCGCTGTTATAGTTCTATCAGTATTGACTGGCATGTCCCACATGATGGTGATATTGTTATCTTTATTGTGCATCACGGTCTCTGGCTCATGTTCGTACCATTTGTCTGTAGTCTCTATATCATGATCTTTACAGATGCTCCAATGGAGATATGCTGCAGCATTATTGTGCCTGGAGAAGTACTCTGTTTTGGCTAATACCTCACATCCAGATACAATATGGTCCACTGTCTCTTCATGTTGCGAACACATTCTGCATTTGCTCTCCACTTGCTGGTCACAGATTACTTTCTGGTAGTTTTTGGTGTTTCTGGTGCTGTTTCTACTACTTGTCGTACTTCTACAACTTAAGGTGCTTGCACTACTTGAGTTGCTTGTACTACTCGAGGTGCTTGTATCATCTGAGGCGCTTGTACTGCTTGAGTTGCTTGTAATACTTGAGTTGCTTCTTTTACTTGAGTTGTTTGTATTACTTGAGTTTCTTGTTCTATTTGAGTTGCTCCTACCACTTGAGTTGCTTATACTACTTCAGTTGCTTGACTACTTGAGGTTCTTGTACTACTTGAGTTCCTTGTAATACTTGAGTTGCCTGTACTACTTGAGCTGCTTGTACTTCTTGAGCTGCCTGTATAACTTGAGGTGTTTGCACTACTTGTGCTGCTTGTACTACTTGAGGTGCTTGCACTCCTTGAGGTGCTTGCCTTCCTTGAGGTGCTTGTACTACTTGAGCTGCTTGTACTACTTAAGGTGCTTGAACTATTTGAGTTGCTTGTACCACTTGAGTTGCTTGTGCTACTTCAGTTGCTTATACTGCTTGAGTTGCCTTTACTACTTGAGCTGCTTGTACTTCTTGAGTTGCTTGACTACTTGAGGTTCTTGTACTACTTGAGTTGGTTGTTATACTTGAGCTGCTTGTACTACTTGAGTTGCTTGTATTACTTGAGGTGCGTGTACTACTTGAGGTGCTTGCACTACTTGAGGTGCTTGTACTACTTGAGTTGCTTGTATTACTTGAGCTGCTTGCACTACTTGTGCAGCGTCTACTACTTGAGGTGCTGCTTCTACTACTTGAGGTACTTGTACTACTTAAGGTGCTTGCACTACTTGAGTTGCTTGTACTACTCAAGGTGCTTGTATTATTTAAGGCGCTTGTACTGCTTGAGTTCCTTGTACTACTTGAGTTGCTTGTACTACTTGAGGTGCTTGTACTACATGAGGTGCTTGTACTGCTTGATTTGCTTGTAGTACTTGAGTTGCTTGTATTACTTGAGGTGTTTGTATTACTTGAGTTGCTTGTTCTACTTGAGTTGCTTGTGCTACTTTAGTTGCTTGTACTGCTTGAATTGCTTGTACTACTTGAGTTGCTTATACTACTTCAGTTGCTTGACTACTTGAGGTTCTTGTACTACTTGAGTTGCTTGTACTACTTGAGTTGCTTGTATTACTTGAGGTGCTTGCACTACTTGTGCTGTTTGTACTACTTGAGGTGCTTGCACTACTTGAGGAGCTTGTAGTACTTGAGTTGCTTGTACTACTTGAGGTGCTTGTACTATTTAAGATGCTTGTACCACTTGAGTTGCTTGTGCTACTTCAGTTGCTTGTACTGTTTGAGTTGGCTGTACTACTTGAGCTGCTTGTACTACTTGAGTTGCTTTCATTACCTGAGGTGCTTGTACTACTTGAGCTGCTTGCACTACTCGAGGTGATTTTACTACTTCAGTTGCTTGTACTACTTGACGTGCTTGTACTACTTGAGTTGCTTGTACTACTTGAGTTGCTTGTACCAGTTGAGTTGCTTGTACTGCTTGAGTTACCTGTACTACTTGAGCTGCTTGTACTACTTGAGTTGGTTGTATTACTTGAGTTGTTTGTATTACTTGAGTTGCTTGTTCTACTTGAGTTGCTTTTACCACTTGAGTTGCTCGTGCTACTTCAGTTGCTTGTACTGCTTGAGTTGCTTGTACTACTTTAGTTGCTTGTTTTACTTGAGATGCTTGTACTACTTCAGTTGCTTGTACTACTTGAGTTGCTTGTACTGGTTGAGTTGCTTGTATTACTTGAGTTGCTTGTACTACTTCAGTTGCTTGACTACTTGAGGTTGTTGTACTACTTGAGTTGCTTGCGCTGCTTGAGTTACTTGTACTACTTTAGAATCTTGTATTACTTGAGCTGTTTGTATTACTTTTGCTGCTTGTACTACTTGAGTTGCTTGTATTACTTGAGCTGCTTGTATTACTTGAGCTGATTGTACTACTTGAGGTGCTTGCACTGCTTAAGTTACTTGTACTCTTTGAGGTGCTTGTACTACTTGAGTTTCTTTTACTACGTGTGGTGTTTGTACTACTTGCGGTGCTTGCACTACTTGAGTTTCTTGTACTTCTTGAGTTGCTTTTGCTTCGTGTTCTGCTTGTACCACTTGAGGTGCTTGCACTACTTGAGTTGCTTGTACTACTTGAGATGCTTGTTCTACCTGAGCTACTTGTACTACTCAAGTTGCTTTTATTACTTGTGCTGCTTGTACTACTTTTTTTTAGTTGCTTGTACTTCTTGAGCTGCTTGTACTACTTGAGGTGCTGTTAGTGAGCGAAGAGGTTGAAAAGCCGTTGAGATCCGAAAAAAGTTAATTGAGAAAACTTTCTATTTACTTTGTCTTCAACTTAATGGAAAAGTATATTAGCAAGCATGAGACTGTCTTCGAAAGGCAAAGGCAAATACGTCAAGTATGGGTCCGAGCCTTTAAGATCAGACAACAAGGAATTTTAAACATTTCTTTTGTAACTGCAGTTCAGGCGGGTATAAAGTACAGGCCACATTCCTCAGGTCACAGGTACAGGTCACTATTTTATTGATTGGTAACTGAGCCAAACAGTTTCTCTTCAATCTAAAGTAAAATTTTGGATAGTGATTAGGGCTAGGAGACACTTTGGGAATTCTTTATATATCTGTAGCGTGGTGACCTGTATGTTGACCTGTGGAATATGTGACCTGTACTTTATACCCGCCGCTGCAGTTCAGCTAGAACAGCTGGTTTCTAAAAAGCTACATTAAGGATCTTCTTTTATCAAAGCCGACGAAACTCGATTGGGATAGAAAAAAGTATTTTTATGAAGACAAGGGGGAAATGGAGTTATTCTTTTGTTTCAAGCTAAGTTTTAATCTACTGACAACCCTACAGGTTTTAAAGTCGACTATAATTGGTGTTTTTTTTTAATGAAGTTAAGTGTACGTTCCCAACTGAACTTTTCTGAACACTTGTCGTGTAAAAAATCAATTTTTGCAGCTAGCTGATAACAGACCAAACAGGCACTTGCATTTTAAGATTTAGCAGCTTCTTTTAGACGCGCAAATATTTTCATTTTTTTTTTGTACTGATAAAAATAAACTATTTTATAATACTGAACTTGACCAAACGTTTGAGAACTTCAGGGCCATAACAAGGGGAGGGACCTGGGGGGGGGGGGGGACTGTCCCCCCCCTCAGTTTTGCACCAACCCCAAATAAAAAATTCCCATGCGTTATGATCAAAGGTTTGAAATAGAAGGTTGAAACAATTAAAAGACTTCAATAACTCTTAAAGGAATCATTCCTGATAAACTATAGTATCCATTTCCTCCTCTTAATGTTTCTCCTGTTTATTACATAAGTTGAATCACAGAAATAAGAGAGATCGTAAAGCTAGGGAAAAAGTGCCCTCAGAGAAACACAAAGTTGGATGAGATGGGTGCAGGTTATGAAAGTTTGTCTTGATGCACACTGACAATTTCAGTCGCGTATTGCAAGACTACACCACGTCAGCAGCCCAAGGACAGCGACTAGCTGAGGATGTATGCAATTCTCTATCAACGGATGCAAATGAAGGTGCGTGTGATTTGTTTTCGACGAGGTTGTTAAAGAAGATAGAGTCGCCGAGCCACAGCTCAAGCGCGGACAGAAGTTTGAGACAGAGGCACACATTATTTCCCTTCTACACCCAACGAAAATTTTCCGCCGCATGAATTATTTAGCAATTGATGTGACGATAGAATGTATTGGAACTAGATTTAACCAGTAGGACTTCTAGGCCTACCAAAGCATACATTAACTTCTTCCGAAGGCGATAGCAGACGAATACCACGAAGAAGAACTAAGGAAAGTGATGGCCGTATGCGGGGATACTGACCTGCAGCAGTATAAGCTAGACCTCTGTCTGTCCCTTCTTCCAGACATGTCGCAGTCAGTGGGATTCGACACCTCCCGATTTGACGTTGCTGATCTCCTGGACTTTTTTCAATCACTCCGAAATGCTCGCAACCTCCTATTCGTTGAGATTTTCACACCTGGTCTGCTTATGCTTGTCATGCCATCTACCAACGCCGTCAGTGAGCGCTGTTTCTCTGCTTTAAAGCGAGTTAAGACAAACCTGCGTTCAACCAAGGAAAGGTCAGGCTTAACCACCTTATGCTTATGCATGTCCACAAGGACTTGCATGACAGATGGTATGGACTAGTTGAAGTCGCCAATTTACTTGCGAGAGGCAACCAGCGGGCCAGCAGTTGATTGGGGAGTTTTCGCAATACGAACTTCCGACAAAGTCTGTGTTTGCGGCTCTAAAGCAACTCAGACAGTCAAAAACGATCACGAAATCACTATGATGAAAGGCTGCAGGTGGTTTCAAGATAATAAGAGTGTTCAATACCAGCACTTTTTAACGACAACAAGCTAGTTGTAAAATCTCTGTGCCACCTCAATTTCTCAAGGCTTGCTACGGCCCTGCAACTTCTAGCCTTGACCAACAAGTCAGTTTTCCGACGGATGAAAGGACACAATTTCGCAGAATAATGACTCTGGCTTCAACGGCAAACCAAAATCAGGCAAATCGTGCCTTGATTAAATTGCCTATTACCCCAACATGTATTTTTTAAGTTTTAAACAAAATGTTTATGCCTTTTTCCTTAGACACATTTGGTTGCTTTTAAACCTTTTGGCTTTTTTATTTGGTTTAAAGATCGGAAAAGTGGCCTTAGTTTGGTCTACCATTGCGAAAACAAGGGTCAACGTAAAAAAAAAAATTATTTGCATCAGTTCTGCTTAGTTTGTGATGTCGACGCGGAATTAGACCCATTCTCCTCCTTAGCTCGGTATTAAATTACAGCTGGTTTTACCAACTTTTAGGAGCCTATAAAAGAGCAACTTCGATTGAAAGAGTTTCTAAAGTTGGCGTTTCCGCAGCGCGAGTCGCAATTTAATGTTCTAACGAATAAAAGTACTCAAATTCAAAGGCTTTTCTTCGAAGACAAATATTTGGTTTGCGCGCGCTCGTTTGAACACTTCTTCTTTAGCAAAAATGATAGAAGCCTTTTCAACTTATCCGTAATATAGTTGTCTAAATTACTGAACGACGGCGGATAAAATGTACAACATTTCACCCACAACTGCATAATTATTTTATTAAGACCGACTGGGTTGAATATCCATGCATTCAAGATAATTAATTGATTGTGTAATTTAGAATGGCACAACAAAAACCACTCCCTCCTTTCCGAATGTTAAAGTGGCCTGTCATAGCGACTCTGATAATGAGTTGGGTATTTTCATGTAAATATTACTTAAGTACCAAGACTCGCTTTGAACCACAGGCAAACAGCATTTTGGAAATGGCTTATTAAAATCCCACGGAGATTTCTCCGTCATTCAGCTACTTAAGAAACTCCTAAGGTCTTTGTCTAATATGTGATTCACGAATTCACAAAGAAGTGAATTTTGCAAAGAGGTAGTAGTAGATTAACTTTTTTTACATTTAATTTACATTACAGACTTTTTTGTTTTTCTTGCAGTAATTTAATTTTAACCTTCCACATACACAATTAATTAGCGTTTCTATTGAAGTATAACTATACTGAAATAATCACAGTCACAGAAGTACACCTGCCATTCCCCTACTCAAGGAATTCCTACGAACGCAACAAATAAACTAAGCTACAAAAAGGGAATAGCAGATCTGAGCTTACATTTAATTTTGCTGTAGATTTCCTTTGATTGGTAGTCTTTACACTAGAGACAGAATAAAATTAGGACCATTTCAAGTCAAGTTATTTTTTGATACTTCAATTTTCCGAGCTAACGCTTCACACACAAGTGCCGCGTTTTTTTTACTTCAAGATAAACTTAAGTTGATTTTCTCACGCAGTTAATTAAGGTTGACTGACATGCTTCGCCCACCTCAAAGCTCAAGAAACCGCAAGTTGGTAAGTTGGTTTTAAGGATGGCTTTCAAGTCACTTGAAACTTTCTTGAATCGTTTTCAACTTTCCGAATATAATGAGATGCAAAGTAAAATATCTTGGGATTTTACTTAGGCCTTCACACGCACAATTTTGGTTGAAATAAACTTAATAGCTCTTAAGTCTTACTTAACAGCCTAGTGTAAAGACTACCATTCTCACAATAATTTAATTTTAGTATTGCACATGCACTGAATTAGAAATATAACATTTTCAAACAGCAAGCCGACGTGGGTGCCTTTTTTATGGCGACTATCTTCCTTTTTTGAATTAGAAAATACAACATTTTTATACGGCAACTCGGCATTTGAGTAACAAAACCACATGTACTCCTTTGGATGTCTATTTTTTTGGCGACTCTCTTCCTTTTCTGAATTAGAAAATACAACATTTTTACACGGCAACTCGGCATTTGAGTAACAAAACCACATGTACTCCTTTGGATGTCTATTTTTTTGGCGACTCTCTTCCTTTTCTGAATTAGAAAATACAACATTTTTACACGGCAACTCGGCATTTGAGTAACAAAACCACATGTACTCCTTTGGGTGTCTATTTTTTTGGCGACTCTCTTCCTTTTCTGAATTAGAAAATACAACACTTTTAAACGGCAACCCGGCATTTACGTAACAAGACCACATGTGCTCCTTTGGGTGTCTATTTTATGGCGACTTCACAACAGCTGGTCTTCCCGTCCTTTGTTTCCTTGCAAACTCTTTACATGTCAATTAACATTCTTAACTTTACGACCACTTCTTTGTATATATAGAAATTGAAGTTCTCGAATATATGTCCTGCAGAGCACCTTCAAATTGACGCTTATCTACTTACGTAAATTATTTTACGTGTTTCCGTCTTTCCGGTTCAATAAAGCCAGTTTCCAAAAACTTAAAACATAACCAACAAAAAAACAAGATGACTGCAATGCGGTATTCTGGCGACAAAAAATTCTGCTATTCGGTTATGTTCTTTCACAGATTTAACTGCTACAGAAAAAAGAGCAAAGGAAGTAATAGTTGCTTAAATGTTTCAAGAATCTAATTAAAAAGAGGAACATATATGACATATACGCTTGCAGAAAACGGGGTATGAACTTTTCAAAAATCATTTACCTGTCGGTCCTTACAAACTAAGACTGAAAAAAATAATCCCATAGCGAAAATGTCACAGGAACATTTCCTACATACAGGGTTTTCACTGAATAAGATTTGTAGCAGGTGTTTGACCATGTGATCGTAGGTAGCTATGGGCCCAGTATATGAACAAGATGCTCTAAAATTATAACAAAGTCAAGTTAATCAATCAACCAAAGTTAAATACAACAACTGTACTCAAGTACTACAAGCACCTCAAGTAGTAAAAGCAACTCAAGTATTAAAGGAAATTCAAGTAGTACAAGCACCTCAAGTAGTACAAGCAACTCTGAGTACAAGTAACTAAAGTAGTACAAGCAGCACAAGTAGTACACGAGACTCAAGGAGTACAAGCACGTCAAGTAGTGCAAGCTATTCAAGTAGTACAAGCACCACAAGTACTACAAGCAACTCAAGTAATACAAGCAACTCAAGGAGTACAAGCACCTCAAGTAGTACAAGAAACTCTAGGAGTACAAGCAAGTCAACTAGTACAAGCAGCACAAGTAGTGCAAGCACCCAAGTAGTACAAGCAACTCAAGCAGTACAAGTAACTAAAGTAGTACAACCAGCACAAGTAGTGCAAACAACTCAAGTAGTACAAGCAACTTAAGTATTACAAGCAACTCAAGTAGTACAAGTAACTGAAGCAGCACAAGTAATACAAGCACCTCCAGTAGTACAAGCAACTTAAGTAGTAAAAGCAACTCAAGCAGTACAAGCAACTCAAGTAGTACAAGCAACTCAAGTAGTACAGGCAAATCAAGTAGTACAAGTAACTGAAGTAGTACAAGTAGCACAAGTAGTACAAGCAACTCAAGTAGTACAAGTAACTGAAGTAGTACAAGTAGCACAAGTAGTACAAGTAGCACAAGTAGTACAAGCAAGTCAAGTAGTACAAGTAAATGAAGTAGTACAAGTAGCACAAGTAGTACAGGCAACTCAAGTAGTACAAGCACCTCAAGTAAGTACAAGCAACGCAAGCAATATAAGCAACTGAAGTAGTAAAAGCAACTCAAGTTATACAAGCACGTCAAGATTTATAAGCAACTCAAGTTATGAAAGTTATAAAGGGGATTAGTTTCTAAAGAAACTGTGGTGCTGCATCGGTGGGGGATAATAGAGTTATAGGCGACCGTAGTAAGCTGAGTACTAGGAATATAGAGATGCCATAAAAGGAATCCTATAGTGGGAGACTATATGGGACCTTCCCATGGAGTATATGCCCCGCAGCAGCCACAGAAATGAACAAAGGCAGGCGTTCCCTCTCTGTTCTCCCCAACCCCCTCTCCCTCTTCCCTCCCTTCCCCCTCCCTTTTCTACACCTGCCATACAGGCTACTTAACATCATGTTTGTACTATCTAAGTTCTTTAAGAAGTTGTAATTATCCATGGATTTCTTCGCCATTTGAAAACAATGGAAAATACATGTATGTTTGCATAAAACGATATCACTGGGAATTTGTAGGCGGTTGTAGTACCGACGTTTCCCCGGCGTGCTCTCAAAGGTAAGAACTTAACACAGCAATGTACAATTAAACCATTCATATCTGAATGGAAAGGTTCATATTTCAAGCTTTATTCTAGCTCGATTTTGTGTGAAAAGCCTTTTACGATATCGAAATTTTATTCTCCTTATTGAACTAAAAACGGCGTTAATGTTTGTATATTAGCATTATAGAATGCCCCTTAGTATAAATGGTTGCCTATGCATGTTAAATACCTCTTACTAACCGAGTTCGAGGTCCGTTCTGTAAGTTACGGACCGAGTTTTTTCCCATTGATTTATGGCCCAAGCGCGAAGCGCGGGCCATAAATTAATGAGAAAAAACGAGGATCCGTAACTTACAGTACGGACGGAGAAAACGGAGGTAGTAAGATATTTGTTATATCCCTGAGGTTAATCCGGCGCGCGGACCGTACTGTAGAATATGGCCCACAAAATTGACCAATCACAGTGCGCGTACTAAGTGAGAGATATAATAATGTATGTTTATGTTTAATTCATGAAGTAATGAGTGTCTTTATATCTGATAAAGACACGGCTACAATTTACGTCCGATTATCTAGGCCAAAATAACCCAAAATCTAAATATTAGGGCAAGAATGGATAGAAGTACAGTAAAGCTTTTGAAGCCGTTCAATAAATTTGCAATTCGTATTTTATCAAGTGCTCAAACACCCGCCTGCACCTCATATTTTCAACTCGATTAAATACTCCTGCTCAATTATTAAACACTACAAAATGCTCAAAGAAAAGAATGAGTGACGATTCGTTTAATTGAATGTGTTTTGGCGTTAATGAGCCTGAGTACCTGCGTTATTGAAAGTATATTTTCTGGTAATGACCATGCAGCAAAAGGTGTAAAATATCCAACAACTACCCCTGTAATGGAAATGCAAAAAAGACTCTTACCTTTTCTTAAAATACACAACATTATGTCAGTTGACATTTGTCACTTTTTGTGACATTTTTTTGACACTTTTTGTCACTTTTCGTGACATGAATGCCAGGGTTTTAAACTAGCGCTCACCCACTCGCCAATGCTAGTGTCAAAATCGTAGGTTACTTGCCCGGTTTGGCGAGTGAAATTTTCATGCTACTCTCGACAATTACGGAAACTCTTGTTTCCTGCCCTTCGAAACGGTGCATGCATGCAGTGCAGGCATGATGCATGCATTGCAGGCATGAAGTATGTATGCATCATGCATGTAATTTGGCACATTTGCATGCATGTTCATGCATGCATGAAGAGGGTCAGCATACATCCAAAAATATGCATGCATGCTTCAAGCATGAAACATGCATGCGAGATTGCTACACACCAATATGAGGGTATTAAAGCCTTTCTACAATTAAGTACAACAAACAAGAACTCATAAAATTGAAACAAAACTAGGAAATCTTTATTTATAACAAGTCATTATGAGTTAAAAGTACAAAATACAGCCCAAGTATTTTACACGGTATGTGGGATCCCACCTTAGTCCCGATACAGTTTGGCCTGTAAAGTACTTGAGTTATCATAAGTCTTAATAGTCTTCACACGGCATTAAAAACGTAGAAACTTATGGACAGAAACTTGTTGCAATCGAAAATTTCTTATCCAAAGAAATCAAAGAAAAAGAGGCTCATCCCCGGTGTAAGAACCTGTGACTCTCACGAGTGACGTAAAACAAATAAAACAAAGAAGCCCAAATATTACTGCCTAAAAAAATAATGGCGATAAAACAAAGAAAAACTTCACAGGTTCTTACACCGAGATAAACCCGAAAAAGATGTTCCAGGCTTGACATTGTATGACAAGTTATCATAAAATGTGAATGAGCAAATGATTCAGAAGTTCGGACTGCTACTCTTTAAAATTAAAAGCTTATGACTTTAAGCTTATATATTCTCAATTCTAGAACTTTAGCGCTTCAGAACTAAAGAATGATAAAGCAGAGATACAAAATAGGTGATAAAAAATCAAAGATGCAAGCTAACGTTGCGATAAGATATCTGAAATTTAAACAAGCATTTCAGCATCTAACCGTTCTCTCTAGACGGCCTGGGACATTCTGTTTTCTTTCCTTCAACTGATGTATTTCAGTTGCAAAAAGCTGGGGAATCGAACTATTCTAGCAGTACAACGTTGCAAACTTCCTAAAACTGGTCAAAACTCCTCTGTATCTGTTCAAACCACGCGCTCGAAGCTAAACTTCACACCTTGCTATTACTTTAAAGCACCATGTGACGTTCAAGACATTCTCGTTCCCAGAGCCCACGATCCTTCTTCTCGATCCCTGCCGCTGGCCAGAAGGATCGTGGGCTCTGGGAACGAGAATGCGTTGAAGACGACTTGCGTATGCGTCAGTGATCTCACAGCTTTCTTGGGAACTAGCTTTTCTAAAAACTCAACATGGCGGACCGGAAGTATTCAAGTTCGATCGATCTGTTGGGAAGACAACAGGATCCTTCAAGAAATGCTTTGCTTGTTTCCACCGTTATATGTACTCAAAGGCGAAAGGAAACCTTATTGTATGTTTTCATGAGCTTCAAGTGGACGAGTTGAAAAGAAAAAAAAAAGATGCTATTACAACAGTCAAATCCGAAAAATTAGCACGACACTAATCACTTGCTGCTGCTTTGCTCTGTCACTTGAACAAAGTTGCGTCTTTAGAAACAAAACAGTGAATAGAGGAGCTTTTGAAGAGGATGTCATTTACAACAGGATCAACCAACGAACTGTGTAAGTTTTTTGTTTGCGAGTGAAAGCGGTGGATAAACTATTTTCTAGAAGCGCTACGACATTTAGTGATTGAGGTTTTAACATGAGTTGAAGACACAAGTTACAGTACAGGGCAACTAAATGCTTTATTATTATCTACAAAACGTGTTTTAAATTAAATTCGACATTTTCAGATTTTCAACATTAATACATATCTATTAATTTTTGCAAGCAAGACTTTGTAACAGTAGCTATTTATGACCATGTAAAATTTTAATATCACTTTTACTTACAACAAATCAAATTTCATTAGAGTAGGATTAAGAAAGGTAAAATAAATACAGATATTTCAAAAATAACACTCTACTTGTCAGATTTTGTTTCATTAGTAAATGCTTGGATCACACTATCAGGAAGAATTAATGAGTTTCAGTGATCTCCAATCACATCTGAATCAGTAAATTAATCTGCATGCACGCAAGAATGATTTTGCATGCTTGCATGCATGCAGCTCTAACTGCAAGCATGCTTTCATGCATGCAGAGATTTGCATGCATGCAGTTAGTTTCTGCATGCATGCAAGGACTACTGCATGTATGCAGGCAGCATGCAGACATCCCTGCATGCATGCAGTATGCATGCACTGTACTGCATGCATGCACTGTTTAGAAGAGTTTACTTTATTTTATTTGGTGAAATAAAGTGAAAATTGAGTAAATCTGAATGTCACTCGCCCAGATGGCGAGTCGGCTCCCAAAGTTTAGTTTTCAATCCTGGAAATCAGTTATGATCACTGGCGTAGTGTATGGGAAAGTTGTCAACTCACTAGAACTGCAATGAGCTACACTGCACTAGCCTAAAGCAGCCATGCAGTTATAAACAATAGATTATAGTAATGTGTTTTCAGTTCACCAAAACCGTGGCTCTAAATCAGGAAGTACTAAATGTAGTGTCTTTAGAACCCAGATCCCCTCGTTAGGGCAAGAACGCCTGACTATTGTAACGAGAGAGCACGAGATACAATGGTGGATTAAATTATCACACTGTCTGGTTTAATCCGGTGGAATCCGTCTTTGTGTCAGACTAATCCGGTCCACAACATTGGCGACGAGGTAAATTACACTTCAAAGAAGAAGAAACAACGGGACTTTCGCGAAAATCATGGATGATCACGAGAGAAACCACATCAAAACATTCGACTGCTACGGCGACCAAAACACGCTCGGTTTAAGATGGAAGCGATGGCTTACTGCGTCCGAGCTATTTGCAGATGGAAAAGGCCTGATCTTAAATGAGGAAAACGCAAACAACAGACAAAGAAGACGTGCATTATTGTTACACCTCGCGGGAACAGATGTTCAAGATATCTTCTCCACGCGCTGAACGCATACTTCGTACCAAAGGTCGACACGATGTACGCCAGGCACTGCTTCACCCCCGGGGAGACAATCCGACAGTTTGCCACTAGGCTCAGACGTGCAGTGAAAGATTGCAACTACGGAGAAGACACAGACAACCAGATCCGTGATGAAATACTCTGCAAATGCACTAACACGTACATCAAGAGAAAACTGCTGGAAGAAGGTCATGGCCTAACCTTAGCAAGATCACTTGAAATAGCAGAAAACTGCGAGAAAGTTGACACCCAACTTAGTGCAATGAGCCTGGACGGAACAGGAAAAAATCCAGCTGTTGTAAACCGCATAAAAGAAAACAAGAAGAGGTTCTGGTAAGAAGAATCAGTCACGTGGTCCCAAAAAAGATTCAGAGACGACCTGTTATCGATGCGGTAGACCCAGACACTTTGGCAAAGACCCGACCTGTCCAGCAAGAGGACAATTCTGCCGTAAATGTGGAATGGAAGGACACTTCCAAGAGCGATGCAAGACAAAGCAGAAAGGTGGCGTAAGACAAACAAGGATCAAACAACACAGGGATCCCAAGAGGGGCGCTGCAAACATGGTCGATTACCAAGATAATGAAGATGACCCTATATATGCATTTGCAGTCGGAAATGAGAAGCGAGCGAAGATTGAAGTCACTGTCGGAGGTTGTAAGCTGAACATGATTGTGGATTCTGGAGCAAGCACCAACATCATCGACAAACAAACGTGGGAGTGGCTAAAGAAGAATAAAGTGAAGTGTAAATCAGCACGCTCGGATAAGAAACTCTACCCGTACGCTTCTCAGACTCCACTGGATGTCATAGGAACATTCTGTTGTGATGTCATTGCAGGAACGAACTCTGTTAATGCAGAATTCTGCGTGATCAACAGAGAAGGAGATCCCCTGCTTGGAAAAGAAACCGCAATAAATCTCGGAGTACTGAAGACTGGGATAGAAGTGGCCGCAGTTCATGCAAATCCAAATAATATGGAAATGGCATTGGAAAGCTGGAAGGCCGAGCGGTCAAGCTCCACATCGATCCAAACGTAAAGCCAGTGGCCCAGCCAATACCGAGAACTCCTTTCAGTCTTAGATCCAAGGTGGAAGAGAAGATTCAGGAACTGGTTGATCTCGACATCATAGAGCCAGCTCAAGGGCCCACCCCATGGGTCAATCCAGTAGTTGTTGTCCCTAAGTCAGGAGGAGACATCCGCCTTTGCATAGATATGCGCAGGGCAAACCAGGCCATACTAAGAGAGAGGCACCCAATCCCCACGGTTGACGAGATAATGCAGAGCTTGAATGGCAGTAAGGTGTTCAGTAAACTCGACTTAAAGTGGGGATACCACCAACTGGAATTGACACCTGATTCGAGGGAAATCACGACATTTGTGACACATTGTGGATTGTTTAGGTACAAGAGACTGTTGTTCGAGGTTAGCTCAGCCTCAGAACAATACCAGTACGAGATCCAGACAGCGCTTGCTGGCATAGATGGACAGGAGAACATCTCGGATGACATTATCGTACACGGGAAGAACCAGGAGGAACACGATGCACGCTTGGAGAGCGTAATCAAGAGGCTCGGGGAGCGTGGGCCGACCCTCAATGCAGCAAAGTGCCAATTCAGCATGGACGAGCTAACGTTCGTAGGAATAGTACTCTCAGGAAATGGAATCAGCTGCGCAGCAGAGAAGGTTGCGGCTGTCAGAAATGCAAGGGAACCTAAGAATGCATCAGAGACACGCAGCTTCCTGGGACTAGTAAATTATTGTGGGCGGTTCATTCCCGACCTAGCAACGATCTCTGAACCACTGAGGCGTCTGACAAAAGCGGGGACACCGTTTGTGTTTAGCAAAGAGCAGAAGGAGGAAGTCGAATAGTTGAAGAAACGCCTTTCTAGCGCAGAAACTTTGGGGTATTTCGACAAAGACTCCACAACGCAAGTAGTCGCTGATGCCAGCCCAGTGGGGCTCGGGGCCGTTCTGACACAGATACACAAAGGTGGTCCTAGAAATATCAGTTACGCAAGCCGTAGTCTGACCGAAACAGAGCGGAGATATTCGCAGACGGAGAAGGAGGCGCTCGCACTCATATGGGCCTGGGACGCCATTTGAACTTGTAACTGACCACAAGCCACTAGGGGTAATTTACGGCCCAAAATCAAGACCATGCGCACGCATCGAAAGATGGGTCCTAAGGATGCAGCCATACAAGTTTAAAGTGAGGTACCAACCAGGACCAAAGAACATCGCTGACTCACTATCAAGGTTGGTGAACAGTGAAGAGAATGGAAGCAAACGCTCATCGCAGGCAGAGGGGTATGTACGATTTGTAGCAGTATCCGCAACACCCAGTGCAATGACGACTCGTGAGGTAGAAGAAGCATCTGCTGAAGATGATGAACTCGCAGCAATCAGAAAGTGTATCAATGGAAAGCCATGGGATCAGTTGGTCTACAAACAATACCTTCCATGCAGTGGTGAGTTGTGCACGATTGGACAGTTGATACTCAGGGGGACAAGAATCGTCATCCCGAAGAAACTTAGACCGAGAATTCTATCCCTTGCTCACGAAGGCCATTTGGGCATCGTTGGAACTAAACAGAAGCTACGCAGCAGAGTATGGTGGCCTGGAATGGAAAAAGATGCCGAAAAATACTGCAAAACCTGTTATTGTTGTCAATTGGTCAGTCGCCCCAGTCCCCCAGAACCTGTCAGAACAACAACACTAGAGATTTGGCTGTCGATCTCCTAGGACCGTTACCAACTGGCGAGTCCGTTCTGGTTGTAGTCGACTATTATAGCCGTTACTACGAGGTTGACATTCTAAGATCCACAGTCTCTTCCAAGATTATCTCAAGTCTAGAAGAAATGTTTGCAAGACACGGCCTACCAGAGACTCTGAAATCAGACAATGGACCACAGTTCATAGCGACAGAATTTGCAGCATACATGGAGCGGCAGGGAATCAAACACCACAAAGTTACAGCTAAATGGCCTCAGGCAAACGGCGAAGTGGAGCGTCAAAACAGCTCACTAGTAAAGCGGCTCCAGATTGCTCATGCTGAGAACAAGAATTGGAAGGGAGAACTGATCACGTAACTCGCCGCCTACCGATGTCTGCCATACCCAACGACAGGGGTAAGCCCAGCTGAATTGCTCTTTGGTCGCAGAATGCGTACCAAGCTCCCAGAGCTGAGTGATGTACATGTAGAAAAAGGAGTGCGTGACAGAGACAGCGAACAGAAGAGCAAGAGCAAAACATATGCAGACACAAGGAGAGGTGCAACATACTCAGATGTACTTCCGGGCGATCAGGTTCTGGTGCAGCAGGAGAAAAGGGACAAGCTCTCAACTCGGTTCAACCCGAACCCCTACACAGTCCTGAGCAAACACGGCAACAGCTTGGTTGTACAATCCCGAGAAGGAGTCCAGTACTCACGCAACACCTCACATGTTAAGAAACTACTACAGAACAGCGACACGACAAGTGCACAGGAAGAAACAGTGTCAGAAACACAGAAGCAGGCGGAACCCGCCCAACGGCAAACTCCAGTGCAGGAACCAAATGCTGTTGAGCCCACAGTTCCAAGTGCTATTGAGCCCAGAGTTCCAACTCTTCCAATTGCTCCTGTACCCGAAGTTTCACCCAGGAGATCAAGGAGGCCTAGAACGGCACCGAGTTATCTTGAGGACTACTATACTTAACTCTCAGAGACACTCTCGTCCGTAATGCGAGAGAACATCGAGACACTATCATTGTTGACATTAAGAGATGTATTTGAACTCTCATAGATCCTGTTTTTCGTAGATAGGACTGTTTTTGACATTTTATTAATGTTCTAGCGGTAAGCTTATAGTGCTACCATTTGTTATCTAAAAGGGGAGGGATGTAGTGTCTTTAGAACCCAGATCCCCTCGTTAGGGCAAGAACGCCTGACTATTGTAACGAGAGAGCACGAGATACAATGGTGGATTAAATTATCACACTGTCTGGTTTAATCCGGTGGAATCCGTCTTTGTGTCAGACTAACCCGGTCCACAACACTAAACAAAACCCTACAAAGCTATTATGACAGAAAATATAAAAGGGGAAAGGTTTCTACATGTATTATGAAAGGTTAGGTGAGTTCTGAAAACAAATTAATTCACAGGAAATGTGACGACTTCTGTGGAGATAACAAGCTTATAGTAGGGTATGTGAAGCAGCAAACAGGTTAAGTGTGATGTCAACAACGACTGATGTCACCTTCCTTGAAGCAAAACTGGCAAATGGCTCCTTTACGAGCCACCACATATAAAAAAGTCAATGATAACACAGAAAACTTGTTTTTGGCTCCCATTTTTATTGTTGTCTTTGGGTTTTTGAACTTTTCCCCCCGGATATTATCGGCTATAAGCCGAACCCCCTTCTCTGGTGGAAAATTTACTCTCGGTGGTTTAATTTAACGGAAAAATCGCTCGAGGCAAGGGCTCGGGGCAAGAACGTCCTTCCGGGTTTTGGTCGATTTTCAATGTACTCAATAGAAACTGAGATTTGGCATGTGGACTTCATTCCAGTTAAAAAAAAACATTGCTCTGTATTTGTTTTGGCTGATTTTCTCTTCGTTTTTGAGAAATAACGTATGCAAAAAACCCAAGTCAGCTCATTCCCTTGTATATTAATATTCATGCGCGAATTGAATTACCTGTAGAGCACGTGAAATGATTGACTGGTGGAAAGTATTGTTTGATAGTGAGACGTAGACTATACATTTGGCGGTTAAAACATCGGTTTAAGTTTCATTGATAGGAAACTTACGTGGCTGTGAGATGTCGATTGCTAGCTAAATTTAATCGAAACTCACCAGCCTGGTGGTCGAACGGACGTCATTTAAGTATGTCGATCCGCAAGTCAGCACTTCTCAAAGAAGCCAGTGGTGTTTCTCTGTGCTTGCCAATTGCGAAGAGATTTAAGTTGACTCCTGGAACAAATCCGCGTTTCGCAGTACAGAGTACTGAGCCAGGCGGGACAGTCTTAAAAGCGGCCCGCAGTTGAGAGTCTTGGCCCATTTGCCAAAGATTGCCGTGCTAGAAATTCGGAAAGGAGAGTTGTTTTTGACTTAGGCGAAAAATATCGGATGTTTGAAGTCATGTTGCCCGCGCTCGAAAGGATGTTTTTATGCCCACATTCAATGCGACCACAGAGGGCGCTGTCTCCTTGAAAAGTTCTCGCGAGGACTGGAAATAAATATTCGCTCGGCTGCGGTGGGAAAATTTTCACTTCGGAGCGGAAACATTACGGAGAATTTATCTAAGAGTGGGAAATCGGCAAGACGAACAGTCAGTCCGTTTTCGATGAGCTGACCAAAAACCGGGAGGACGTTCTTGCCCCGCGCACTTCAATTTGCACTGTCGATAGCACTTTCGCAGACAAACTCCAGTCTTTTTATGGATATTGGGTCCTTTTAAAGTTCCTATGAAGCAAAATTTGTTTCTGGCTAATTGCAAAGTTTAATCCATAAAACTCAACATTCCAAAATTTGAGGTGCTCTTGATTAAAATCGGCGATTATAAAAGCGTTTGAAATTGGGCTATTTTTCCTCAAAAATGGCATTTGAATCGCGCGGCCAAAAAGATACGTGACAATAGCTGTGACGTAATTTTGACGTAATTTTGGGGACAAGTATTCCAACTATTTCACTATAATTCATAAGCGCAAACACATTTTTGTACCTAAAATGACATCACATCATCGAGTTTCGTGAATAAGCACGAAGTCAGACCCCTGACCATTTTTAAAGGCAAAATAGCCCAACTGCAAACGCTCGTAAAATCAACAATTTTAATCACAAGCACCTCAAATTTTGAGATTCTTGCGTTTTTAGGGGTAAACTTTAAAATTAGCACGAAACAAATTTCGCTTCATAGGCACTTTAAGATGCAGTTGACCATTTTGTGACTGACAGTGCACATGGTGAACCTTACAATCTTATTCACTCCAATGATTCACTTTAGAGGAGAAATTGCCACTGACATTTTTTTAGGCATAATTATAAAGTGACACACCTTCCTTTTTGAGGCGTATAAACTTTAGTTCTCTTGCCTTGTGTTGATTTTATAAGTTCACGGTGGTTGGAGTGACTGGAGCCAGTGGAGTCTCTGCACTAAGAAAGACAGTGGCTTACAAACAAGGACCAGAGAATGTGTGAATCCGAAACCACAATATAGCGGAAGCCCTTGCACTGGAAACCGAGCGGCTGTAAGAGAGTGTAGAAATACTTCAAGCTGCCACGAAGGTATGAATTTTTAAAGAAGTCAGTCTGTTGAAAGTTATTTAGTTTTATCAACTGAGTTCATGATAGTGGAAATTTTCGTGCGCTAACCCTTCGTTGGGCGAATTGTCATATGTTGAAAGTTATGATAATTTTTAAGACTTACTGTACAGTGCATTTGTTCTCTTTTCAAAGGCACTGAGTGAGTGTCTTCAAAGCTTGATATCTTCAAAAAATTCTCTTGTTTTGCGTACAAAAAGATAAATTAAATTTTATAGGCTTATATGATAAGTTTAACCCCATTCGGGGTGGGCTTTTTTTAGACTTGAGCCACCGGCAAGTTGCTGATTATTCCACCCCAGAAGTTCGAGGTCCTAATAGAACGCATTTAGCGTCTATCCCAACCTCTCCAATTCCTTTTCCTTTTTGTTTTTACTTTTCTGAGACTGAATTTAAAAAGTAGCTTTTTAAAACTTCAGTTTAAGTATCAGTCAATGTTTCTCTCATCAGATTTTCCAGTACGGCTTCAAACAGAAAAAATCCCGTCCATTGGAACTATGGAAATTTTCAAGAACAACACATGGGAAAGACTTTGCATCGCAAACTGGGATGACGCTGAAAGCAATTTGACGTGCATGGCAATGGGTTATTATAGCAATGGTCCAATTGATAATGGCACATGGTATAAAATTGCAAATTACTCAAACACTCCAACCCACCGTAACTGTTCATCGCTGACGCAGAGCTGCATGGACAACAGTGGGAAAAAAGACCAGTTTTGCAAAGGTACAACAGTTTCATTGATATTATTTTATACCTATATCACTTACACTGTTTGTCTTTAAATTATGGACACCTACAATAGTTTACACAGACCCACCTCCTCAGTGTGGACAAATGTGATTTGTCCCAGTTTCACTGTACTCGAAATACTTCTTAGTGTTCGCAGTTTTCTGAGTTTCACAGTAAACAAAGTTAAAATAGTAAAACACTTTTATCACTGATTGTTTACATTAGCAGGTTTAGTTTCTTTTACCAGATACAGGCCCATTTACTCTTTCCCTCCCAAAGTTTCCCTTGTAGTGGTGTCCTGGTTCATTATAGATTTACCTTGAAATATACAGTATCTGTTAAAATTAATGAGGCTGCTTTTAGTAACGTTTTTTTTTTTAATCAATTTCTACGGACTGCAGACTGATGTAAATGAATTATTGAAACTATGATAGTTATGGATTGTGACCAGACTAGATTTAATGTAAATTAAATCCCCCTGGGAAATTCTTCGTGAAGCCCTAATGGGTTCTAATTTTTCTGAAAATGAAATTACCTATGAAACTTAGTGAGAATTAAAATGATGTTATATTTTTGTTTAGTTCCTGTGCGCTTAAATGGGGCAGATGAGGAGTATGGAGGAAGAGTGGAAATATTTTACAAAGGAAAGTGGGGAAGGATCTGCCGTAATGGATGGGATCTTAAAGATGCTGACGTTGTTTGTAAAGAGCTTGGTTTTCAAAGTGCTCTTGCTGAATTCGTTGGTTCAGTTGTTAAGAGTGAGGGCATTCCATTTCTTATGTCTGGTGTGTCTTGCACTGGTGATGAATCTGACCTGGCATCTTGCCAGCGTACTGATGGGGAGTATGACTGTCAAGATGACAAGGGAGCTCAGGCACTGTGTGTGCCGAGTAAGTCACTGATTAAGTGTACAGTGGTAATTGAGCTTCTCATACAATAGCTTAGGTGGTTGATCACAGTCACCAGCAGCTATCTGTGGTTTTAGCTGGGCATAGTCTCCACAAGCAAAATACTATTCCTAAAGCCTGGCCTTGAGTCATGATAGTGAATCGACGGTCGGTCGGTCGTGTCATCACTATGTGTTGTGCAACTTCTAAAGGGCAACTGAAATCCTTTATTGTGACTAATCACTATCAAAAATTCTCTGACGTAAATCATAGAAGAATCAAAGTACAACTGTGAAGAAGTCATGAATATGCGACCTTATTTGTAAAAAGGGGGATTAAGCCAAGGTGACTCGAGAAAAACAGCTTTTTAACTAGATTAAACGCTTAAAAACTCTTTCTGGAAAGTGTTTAAACAACTTTTTAATGCGTTTAAACGGCCAGCTCTTTTGAGCATCAAGTTTTTTGTTCATGAGCAATTTTGTTCAAACGCAATTTAACCTCGGGGTGCATATTTACATATTCGTGTTTGAATGAATTATCAAGGCAGGGATATCGTGGGAGTCAAAACAATGTGCTCCTTTTGAAAGCTGAACAGGTTTCTATCTTGTCCGTATGGTCGGATAAATATCAGGCAAAGGGACGATTTCGCCAAAACGAAACCAGCCAAACACTGCAGTATTTTGAGGAAATTGTTAAACAAAGCCGTCGAACGAATGGAACCGAAATGTGACGTATGCAAATTACGCTTTTTACTGCCGGTGTCAAATGCAACATTTGCTGTCGTTTTCTCAAATAACCATTCTTTCATTGCACCTGACGTCACAGTGGCCATGTTGGTGGAAAGAAAAATAGCGAAAAAGTCTTTTGGCAATCTGACTCTATTATTATGCAAACTTTGAGCTACACTTTTCTATTGTTTTGGCACCAACATGGCCGTCTTATTACGCGATGCCGCCACCAAAAATTATTTGATTTTAGATTGCGTTCTCGTTGGAATAATTTTTACCACAATTGCTAGTAATCTCGCAATCTTATTGGCTGATTTGCCGTTGTCGATAGGAGTCTAGACAACGCTGCTCGCGTCAACGTGTCGCGCAATGCCTGTACTCAGCTCGCGCTCTGAAATTAGCATTTTCTTTGACGCTGATATTGTGGTAAAAAACAAATCGAATGTGGTTTAGCGTTGTCTATACTCTTATCGACAACGATATTCGTCATCACAGTGGTCAAAATTTGCTGTGGACTCACTCGGCTGCGCCTCGTGAGTCCACAACATTTTGACCACTGTGATGACGAATGTCGTTGTCGATAAGAGTATAGACAACGCTAAACCACATTCGATTTGTTAAATTTCCAACGCTGAAAATGGCTTCGCAAATACAGCTATATTTGTGTCAAAAGTTTCGGTCATCAATTTCTGTGCACACTTGGAAAATATCTTGGGTTGAACGGCTAATATTTTTTTCCACAGATCGTGAATTGGATGAACGTAGAAGCTGCGCTTGTCAGCAGTGTTTTCAAAACAAGCCGTCGGCCGTCGCATCGAACAGCAATTTTTCCATTTGCGACGGCTACTTTCCCTTGCGGGTAAATTTTCAAATAAAGCTTTTCCTGAAGAGTCAAGTGTCCACGAAAGATTTTCAACATTCGTGCAACATTGCTTTAATCCACTTGCATACGTTGCTTGAACGTTCAGCAGCAAAGTAAACAGGCTTAGATTGTGTGGTAGGCAGCGGTTTCCAACGCAAAGTACTCTAAGACAACATATCTCAAACTGCTTGGAAAATGCGTCTACAAGAGTCTTGAATTTCAAAATTTTCCGGGGAAAATGTCCCCGGACCCCCTAGGGGGGGAGGGAAGGTCCTTCGGGCCTTGCAACTCCTACTCAACACAATTCAACTCCTACTTTCAAAAGTTGTGAAAACACTGTTGTGATGGAATATTGTTTATAATTTCTTTCACCGTCTGGCTGTTTGATCGAATGTTCCTTTTGCCGTTTATTCGTTCGATCCGAGCTGAAATAAAGTTACCTTACTTTACTTTTTTCATTCCGCTCATCGGTTCGAGTGTTTCTCCTTAGACATACTTCTGAAAGCCGATAGAGGTCTTCCGGCAATATGTCGGAAAATTATCGATATCTATTTTGTCTGCCGTGGACATATCGATTTGTTTACATCTGAGTGAGTGACAAATTTGCATAGTCTGACCCCCAACAATACTCATTCCTACTATACGCTTCACGTATCCACGACTAAAAATGGTTCAATTTTTGCCAAGATTAAAAAGATACCTTGTACTGTCTTCATGACATCGCATTTGCCTGCCTTAATAATACCCAGTTATTCCTTGCTTAGCAGTCATGGACTTATAAATGTGAAGCAAAAGTAGATTGTATAGAATTTATGGATGAGTAATTTTGGTTTTTAGTCTGTGCTTCTGTATCATTTTTTTGTTAATGAAAAAATATGCTGGTTCATGCATTTTGTTTCTTTTTCTGTTCACAGAAATCAGAGACCTAGATGTGCTGGAAAATAAACAGATCAGTACGGAAATTAGTAACAGTGAAACAATTTCCTGCTCCGTGAAAACAAATGCAACAAAGTATATCAAATGGTATGACAGTGTAGGACGTCCAATATCAAATACAAGCAAGATTCAGGTTTCTGGTAGCACATTAACCATAAGCAATATCGATGTGTCTGATGGAGGGGCCTACCAGTGTAGAGGATTGTTTGACATGCGCCCTTACACCATTTACGTGAATGGTAGGTTGAGGAATTTTCTATTTTTTGTTCAGAGCCTACATGACTGTAATTTAAATATGTGACTGATCATCGCAGTTATGAACACTACTTAAGAAGTAGTGAAAATAAAATACAGGCTTGTACGGGAATCGAACCCACGACCTCTGCGATACTGGTGCAGCGCTCTACCGACTAAGCAAACACGCCATCTGGGAGCTGGTCGTTTTGTTCGTTCGTAATATACCCGTGAGTGGTGAATATATGTGAATGAACATATGAAAATCATATAATTGAACTGCGGATTAATGATTAACCCATTGACTACCAGCTGTTTTTACGTTTTCGGGGTGATTTTCCACCTATAAACGATGAATAGCATTTTTTTGACTATTTATTTGAAACTACCAGGAAACTACAGTGCTGTCCTAAGGCACTGGAGGCTCAAGGTTTCTGAAAACATCATTTTGACGTGGCTATGTTTTATCCGTGAAGCAACAACAATGGCCCAAGTTCGGTTAGCATGCGATTTTTGCTAAGTTAACAGCCATTTTTCATCTTTAGCGGCTGCCTGATAAGCATCATTAAGCGTGATGGTAGCTAAGAGTCCACTTTCTCAAAGAATCGAGCAAGGTGATGTACTTTGTTGTCGAATTTGGCTTGTTACTCGACGAACTGGGAATTTGGCTGGTCAGACACTTAGTACCTTTGGGAGTCGACTACTGATGAATTTCTTGACCTACCGCCGCATATTTTGGAATTTGTGAGCACTGAAGATGACCACAAGCAGGAAATTTTGGCGGTAGGTCGGAGTGGCTAGGAACGGGCGCTGTCAAAAATTCTCGTTAGTTTCCAGCATGCAACGCGCTCGAGATGTTGAAAATGCCGGGAAGGCCCGAATGCACTGGAACAAAAGGCTGTATCTACGCTCGGGAGAAGAATATGGACAAAAAAAGTCATTTCTTAGCTACAACAATGACTGAATTTCGTTATGATGGTTGAAGTTTGGTTTTTCAACGATGATTTTCCTAAAAAAACATGAAGGCAAAAAGGGGCATTTTGGGGGTCGGTACAAAACGTGGACCCCCCTTCTGGACCCCCTTCTGGACCCCCATCTGGACCCCTTCTGGACCCCCCTCTGGACCCCCTTCTGGACCCCATTCTGGACCTCCTTCTGGACCCCATTCTGGACCCCCTTCTGGACCCCCATCTCGATTTTTCTGTTGAAAAATAATAAAATGATATTTAACAGTCTTCGCTTTGGATTTCAACCTCGGCCGGTTCGTTGATAGTTACAGACAGTATTACAGTAATCGCGAACATTACCACAGCCAGTTGCCATTTTCATCCCGAGAAAAACTTGCTTTGAATTTCGCTGAATTTGCGTTGCGGACGTTTTTTGTTGTTACCAAATACTTTAGAATTTTCTCGCAAAGATTAGATAAAGGTTAAATATGCAAATTACTGATCGGCTTTCAACTGGGTTTCGAAGAATGTGAACCGAGCTCAAAAACTATCTTATTTTTCTGTTTGGATTAGAATAAGCACTGCTAGTTAATGTTATCACTGCAGCAAAAAGGTGTGCAATGTTTTCTTCCACGCTGGCAAAATATAGTCGAAAGCTTGATCTGACAAATCCACTGAATGATGATGGAATGAAATATGATCACTCTGGTTGCCTAGCACGTGACATAAATCTGCCACCGATAATAATTTTCACAGTTGAAAGCTGAAAGTTTTGTACCGACCCGCATTCTTGTCGTTTCTCTTTGACGTTAAAAACGATCAGTTTCATTCTTGTCCAAACTCAAAAGGCCATATTTGGTAAAAATCGCTACGTTTCTTGCGTTTATTGGATATCCAAATTTAAAGGACATTCCATTTCGTGCTCACAACTAACAGTTAAGGCAATATTCGTGCGATTGAGAAAGTTGCAATGTTTTGAAGCATGGGAGTTTTTTACGGCCGGTTTTGGCCGGCGCGGGTGCCAGTGGGTTAAATATGTGACTGATCATCGCAGTTATGAACACTACTTAAGCATTCACACTCATTTCTTTCACGGGAACATATGAACTCACAACTGACCTGGTCCCAACGTCAGTGGCTTCATAGCTCAGTTGGTTAGAGCATCGCACCGGTAATCGCGAGATCTCGGGTTCAAACGCCGTTGAAGTCCTGGATTTTTTTTTTCAGGCTTCTTTTCGCAATTGCATAAATTGCGTTCCAAACTGCGAGGATCATTCTTCATTTGACTACTTAAGCAGTAGTGAAAATAAAGCCAGAAAAAAATTCAGGCTTGTACGGGAATCGAACCCACGACCTCTGCGATACCGGTGCAGTGCTCTACCGACTGAGCAAACAAGATATCTGGAGCTGGTTGTTAGTCATTATT